>OZ014566.1:7237250-7622250 GCA_963966155.1 Clivina fossor
TAATTTTTGAATAATGCTGCCCAACTTTTGGTAAGAAATATATAAAAAAAATTATTCCTATTTCTTAGCATTTACACAATAATTTCAAAGTTGTCTAAATATGGATTTGCCCATAGTTTTTCACAAGATTATGTCTGTTTTTCACAAGGTTATGACTGTTTTTCACAAGGTTATGACTGTTTTTTACAAGATTATGAAGTTTTTCACAAGTTTATGTCTGTTTTTTACAAGATTATGTCTGTTTTTCACAAGGTTATGTCTGTTTTTTTACAAGATTATGAAGTTTTTCACAAGATTATGTCTGTTTTTCACAAGGTTATGACTGTTTTTCACAAGGTTATGACTGTTTTTTACAAAATTATGAAGTTTTTCACAAGTTTATGTCTGTTTTTTACAAGATTATGTCTGTTTTTCACAAGGTTATGTCTGTTTTTCACAAGATTATGAAGTTTTTCACAAGATTATGTCTGTTTTTCACAAGATTATGTCTGTTTTATATACTTCTAATCTTATTTTTTCTATTACTCTAACTAGTAACTAGAGAAATAAAAGTAGATAAAACTTTAAAATCATTTTTCTATATCTTCAACTATTATTTATTCGTCGTACATCATTGACCATTACGCAAATAAAGATAATATGAAATCATAAAGAGTAAAAAAAAAACTTGTAAGAAAATAAACATAGAAAAGCGATAATGAACCAAACTATAAAAGGCAGAATGCAATTTTTGTACAAGATTTCTTGTAACAAAGGCTAGAAAAATGAAGGTGTTCAATTTCTAACAAGCATCAGTTTTTCCAGCGATATAATGATATATTGCTCTTGTTTTTCCTGTTTTAAATCACTTTGCTGCAATTTTTTAACATTTTCTCCTCAGATGTTATTTATATTATATCTGATTCTTTTGTCATTATTTTTATTTAGTTATTTTCAAATACAATTTGATAATGTTTCACATGCACTTTGTAATACAAGAATTCATATTTTTACCACTTTGACTGCAAGGAAAAAGTGGTATAGCGTTTGGTACGGTGTCTGTAATATTTTCAAAAAAAAAAAAATGTATAGAAATCCTGTAGATGACGAATCTGAACTTAGTTTATGTGGGTGAATGGATGTGCGTCGTCAGCTCGCCGCAACTCCTCCTAGACGGTTCAACCGATTTTAATGAAATTTTCAGGATAAATTTGTCTAGTATCCAAGATGGTCATGTGGTTTTATTTTTTTCCAGTAATGTCAACTTTCCGAGAAAAAAATTACTAAAATTTTTAAAAATTTATTGTGGCTGCATTATTTATCCGATTTTGATCAAATTTTCAGGAAAGATTCTCCTAGTGCCAACATAAATTACATAATTTTAATATAATACAGTGTTGCCAACTTCACAAGAAAAAGATTACTAAAATTTTTAAAAATTTATTGTGGCTGCATGATTTATCCGATTTTGATAAAATTTTCAGGAAAGATTCATGTAGTGTCCACATACATTTCATAATTTTAATAAAATACAGTGTTGCCAACTTTCTGAGAAAAAAATTACTAAAATTTTTAAAAATTTATTATGACCACGTTATTTAACCGATTTTAATCAAATTTTCACTAAAAATTGCATAAATTATGCAATTTTAACAAAATACAGTGTTGCCAACTTATCGAGTACAAAAATTACTAAAATTTAAAAAAAATTATTGTGGCTACATTATTTATCCGATTTTGATCAAATTTTCAGAAAAGTTGCTCCTAATTCTCACATAAATTATAATTTTATTAAAATACGGTGTTGCCAACTTTCCGAAAAAAAAATTATAATTTTCTACTAATTTGTTGTGCCCGCATTATTTATCCGATTTTAATCAAACTTTTACAGGAGATACCTTTAGCGCCTATAATATTATATATTATCAAAATACAATGTTGCCAACTTTCGGTGAAATTTTTTTTTATTCCTATTTCTTATTATTGATGTGATAATGTCAAAGTGGTCTATATATGGGTTTACCCATATACTTTTAATCTTGTTTAATATAAATTATGACAAATATTATAAACTGTCTAAAGTGTGTTGTGGAAAAAATTAAATATTCATAATTTGAAAGTGCATTTTTAAAAGCATTATAAATTACAGAATTCTACTTTATTTTCTATAAACTTTTCTATCTACATATATTTACGTATAAAAATTGAATATAAATGTAGTAACAAATTATTGTTTATCTTACAATTAGACAGAAAAAAAATTATATATCAATATTAATTTAACATAATAAAGAATATTTCAGAACTTATTATATTAAAATAAAACTACTTAAGGTTAAAGTTCTGTATTAAAATTTATTTAAAATCGACGTTTCGACCAAACTCTACGTCCGTCTTTATCAGGATAAATAATAATACAAATGACATTACAGTAAATAACAGAACATAAAAGCAAGTTACTAGGTAACAAATAAGTAACTAGATCGAATTGATCAATTCGTCTAAATCTAAATCATACAGAGAAATCTGCTTTTGCTAAACATTCGTTAGAATATCTTCGTGATGTAAAATTGAAGATACTGTAATAATTGCTAGACTAATCAATATTAGCAGCAGATTTGATAAGAGAAGCAATAGAAATTTATAAAAAAAAAAGGATAATAACACTCACTGTGAAGGGGCACTGAGTTAAATAAATTTTGAATTCTATTAATTAAAAATCTATAAAATTGTATGATCTAGTTACTTATTTGTTACCTAGTAACTTGTTCCTATGTTCTGCTATTTACTGTAATGTCATTTATATCATTGGTCGAAATGTCGATTTGAAATAAATATTAATACAGAACTTTAACCTAATGCAGTTTCATATTAATATCATTTTATTTTAATTAGATGATTAAATTTTCAAGAATTGTTTTCAATTAATTAGATAATATTTTTATGATATCAGTTTTTCATCTGCATACAAACTATTGCAAATTTATGACAAAAAGTCTGTAGTGTATTAGAATAATTTTATTATTTGTTTTTGCAAAAATACGAATTATTCTATATTCTTGCGACATATACGTTATAGCAAATAATTTAAATTTAAAATAATATGAAGTAATATTTCACAAGTATATTGCAAGAATAATAAAGTGTATGTCAAGCAACAATATACATTAAAAACAAAAAGAATGTTTATGATATGTTACGATCAGTGGCGTAGCCAGGGGGGTGTTAGGGGGGTAGAAACCCCCCCCCCCCAAGAACAAGGTTATGTCTGTTTTTCACAAGATTATGTCTGTTTTCACAAGGTTATGTCTGTTTTTCACAAGATTATGTCTGTTTTTCACAAGGTTATGACTATTTTTTACAAGGTTATGACTGTTTTTTACAAGATTATGAAGTTTTTCACAAGATTATGTCTGTTTTTTACAAGCTT
This sequence comes from Clivina fossor, assembly GCA_963966155.1. Taxonomy (NCBI): domain Eukaryota; kingdom Metazoa; phylum Arthropoda; class Insecta; order Coleoptera; family Carabidae; genus Clivina; species Clivina fossor. The sequence continues at coordinate 7,240,660 of OZ014566.1, forward strand.
ATGTCTGTTTTTCACAAGATTATGTCTGTTTTTGACAAGATTATGTCTGTTTTTGACAAGATTAAGTCTGTTTTTCACAAGATTATGTCTGTTTTTCACAAGGTTATGACTGTTTTTTCACAAGGTTATGACTGTTTTTTTACAAGGTTATGTCTGTTTTTGACAAGATTATGTCTGTTTTTGACAAGATTATGTCTCTTTTTCACAAGATTATGTCTGTTTTTCACAAGGTTATGACTGTTTTTTCACAAGGTTATGACTGTTTTTTTACAAGGTTATGACTGTTTTTCACAAGATTATGTCTGTTTTTGACAAGATTATGTCTCTTTTTCACAAGATTATGTCTGTTTTTCACAAGGTTATGACTGTTTTTTCACAAGGTTATGACTGTTTTTTTACAAGGTTATGTCTGTTTTTCACAAGATTATGTCTGTTTTTGACAAGATTATGTCTGTTTTTCACAAGATTATGTCTGTTTTTCACAAAATTATGACTGTTTTTTACAAGGTTATGTCTATTTTTTACAAGATTATGTCTGTTTTTCACAAGATTATGTCTGTTTTTCACAAAATTATGACTGTTTTTTACAAGGTTATGTCTGTTTTTCACAAGATTATATCTGTTTTTCACAAGATTATGTCTGTTTTTCACAAGATTATGTCTGTTTTTGACAAGATTATGTCTCTTTTTCACAAGATTATATCTGTTTTTCACAAGATTATGTCTGTTTTTCACAAGATTATGTCTGTTTTTGACAAGATTATGTCTCTTTTTCACAAGATTATGTCTGTTTTTCACAAGGTTATGACTGTTTTTTCACAAGGTTATGACTGTTTTTTACAAGGTTATGTCTATTTTTTACAAGATTATGTCTGTTTTTCACAAGATTATGTCTGTTTTTCACAAGATTATGTCTGTTTTTCACAAGGTTATGACTCTTTTTACAAGGTTATATCTGTTTTTCACAAGATTATGTCTGTTTTTCACAAGATTATGACTGTTTTTTACAAGATTATGTCTGTTTTTCACAAGATTATGTCTGTTTTTCACAAGATTATGTTTGTTTTTTACAAGATTATGTCTGTTTTTGACAAGATTATCTTTATTGATTAATATTATTAATCCCCCCCTTGACAAGTTTCTAGCTACGCCACTGAGAATGTTTATGATATGTTACGATGTACAACAGCAGATTTCGACTAAAATTTCGCTTACATTTCATAATATTATGCAAACAAGATGAATCTCACTGTAACAACATAGATATCATTGATTCGGGATGTGATTTTAAATCGAAAATATTTATTCAAATCCATGCGTATCAAATAGCAATTTCGCGTTATTCAAATTTACTAGATACTAGATACTACCGTATTGTTGGAAATTTAATAAGGAAATTTTACAGTTATTTTTTTTAATTTTTTTAATTTATTAAATAAAGTACATGTAAAATAAATTTTGAAACTATGGGCCCGTATTCTCACCTCACTTTTAAAAGTGATTTTTGTCAAAATTACTTTTGACTTTTACTTAAAATTATAATAATTATAAAATTATATGAATTTCATAATATTAGACATGAAAAATATATCAAAAATAAATATACTATTCATATTTGATAAAGAGGTAGTATTAATAATTTATTTTAAAGTGAAAAATAAAAGCCGTTTTTTATAAACAAAAGAGGTGGGAATACAGGATGGTTTTTTCATGTATTACAACAATTGTTTAATTCTAAAAAAATATATTTTCTAAATGTAATGAGGGGAAAAACCACGAAAGTAATGTTTTAAAACCATTTTTAAGGCATATGGTAAATAAATTTTATAAAAACACGATTATAAGCACATGGGTAAACCCATATTTTGACCACTTTGACATTATCACATAAATACTAAGAAATAGATATAAAAAATTTGTATTTTTGTCTAAAAGTTTCACTTGTTTCACCTGTTACTTTCGTAAAAACAAGCAAAAAAAAATATTATTTCTGATGTTTTTTCATTGTAAAATTATCGATTTTAGTGAAATATTTCGAGAAATACAAATTAGATCGAAAAAATAAAAAATACGTCTTCAATAATTTTTACAAAGCTATCTAATGATACTACACTCGACCCTCTACACCCACCCCCAGGGGGTTGGGTAGGGAGCAACTTTGAAATCTTAAATAGGAATCCCTATTTTTATTGCAGATTCGGGTTATATGGCTAAAAATACGTAGGATTTGTCTGAAACATTTTTTTCTATTCATGATAGATAGGGCTGTAATCGTATTCCTTGCAGTCAAAGTTGTAAAGATATACGCATTTTTTTAATACAAAATGAATTAAAAAAATTAGTTGACTAATTCATTTTAAAATTATTACTCTAATTAAATTTTAACTCGTTTTTATCCAACCCCGGAGCAGTAATTGTGTTAAATTCATCACAAAACAAATTCTACAGTTTTGTAAATTTCTTTTGAGTTTCATACTTTTCTGCCCAATCGTCATATTACAAAATGGAGGGTGGTAATATTTTTCAATTGTTTTTCATTACATTGTCATTGTCAATCATCTAACTTATTATTACCTATCAAAATACGTTTCGGCATTTTGATCAATTGATGGAAAAACAAAGTGTCAAAGGAATAATACGAAATAATTTTCCATTTTCACATGATTAATTTTCAAAGGAAACAAATTGAAATTTATTTTTCCGTATTAATTTTATGGCTGTCAGCCTAAAAACAAAAAAAAATTATTTATTTTTAAATGCGTAGGACTTCAAGTATTATTTTGCGTATTATTTTTACTTACGTGTTGAAAAAAAAAACAAACCATTCTGAAAACAAACTTTTTTTTAGAACTTTATCTAAGTTTGGGAAATTTTGTTTTGTGTTTCTAATAAGCTTTTTTCGTATTATTACATAAAAGAAAAACATTGTATGAAAATATAATTATATGTATATACAGAGCGAGTGTAAAGTTTGGAACTATGGCAATATATCTTTTATTAAACGTTTTTGAAAAAAATCCTCGAACACGTCAATTTTTATCTTAAATTAGACATATTTTACTGTAATCGTCAATTAAAGATCGTCTTTTGTTTTTGAGTTATGACGTAAGCGATAATTTTTTTAAATGAAAACCTATATTTTTTATTATTGATTTTGGTAGTACTTTTTATTCCGTTTCCAACCATATAAAATTTTAAATATGTTACATTTGAAAAAAATTGAGAAAAATAATCTTAAAGTTTTAATATTAAAAACTAATTAAATTGGCAAAATTAGTGTTATTATTTTGCTTTTTCTCTGTTTTCGCTCAATTACACAATTTTTATTAATAAAATAGTTTTTGAAATTTGGAAAAAGCAAAATAATAACACTTATTTTATTATGATATTTATAAATTGCCTAATTCTTACAGTTGCAGCTAATTTTTTTGTGTTTTATGCGGAATAAAAAGTACTACCAAAATCAATAATAAAAAATATAGGTTTTCATTTAAAAAAATTATCGCTTACGTCATAACTCAAAAACAAAAGACGATCTTTAAGTGACGATTACAGTAAAATATGTCTAATTTAAGATAAAAATTGACGTGTTCGAGGATTTTTTTCAAAAACGTTTAATAAAAGATTTATTGCGATAGTTCCAAACTTTACACTCGCTCTGTATATATATATATATATATATATATATATATATATATATATATATATATATATATATTTATAAATATGTTAAATTGGAAGAGTATACGTAAATAAAGACACATGTTACATAGAGAAACATTTCTATCGAATCTTTACGTCAGTATTTTCAATTTTATCTGAACTAAATGTCACATTAGTTAAAAGACAACATATTCAATTCTGTTGTTATTATTATTGTGTGAGAAAAACGGATACATATATATATATATATATATATATATATATATATATATATATATATATATATATATGTATATGTATATATATAAATAACTTATTATTGTTTTAAACTTACATGATGTACGAATATTTCAGAATAATGCGATGAATGAAGTTTGTTCAAATATCTTGAAATTTCTGAGAAACATCAACTTTACTTCTATTATTATACGGTAAAATATTAAGTTAAAAACAAATTATAGATTTATTTTTAATTCATGTAAGCCAAATTTTATTTAAATCACAGTGATTTTACAGTTTTATAAATTTCTATTGCTTTTCTTATCAATCTGCTGCTAATATTGATTAGTCTAGCATATTATTATATAAATTATTTTGAAGTTCTGCATCTTGTATTTGTTATTTAAAATAGATATTATGGCGAGCAGAAGGATCAATTAAACTATATATTCTAATTATGATTATATTAAACATAATTTATTGGACGTTTTTTTGTAAAATAACATAAATATGTTATTGTAACATTTGTAACAAACATAATATTTAAATGATTGTGCTGAAGATGAGCTGGATTCCAACTCGAAACGTCCAATAAATTATGTTTAATAAAATAATCATAATTAGAATATATTGTTTTATTGATCTTTCTGCTCGCCATAATATCTATTTTATATATAAATTATTATTTATATAAATTTTATGATCTAATTACTTATTTGTTATCTAGTAACTAGTTTCTATGTTCTGTTATTTACTGTAATGTCATTTGTATTATTTATCCTGATGAAGACGGACGTTGAGTTTTGTCGAAATGCCGATTTTAAATAAATATTAATACAGAACTTTAACCATAAAACTGTTTTATTTTAATATTTTTATTCTGCAAGGGAAATAAAATTTTCTAGTTTTTTTCGGATATTTTATTTATTTAACTATTTTTTAAAAGCAATGCGTCATGTTTATTAATAATTAATTTTGTTTTTAATAAAATTTATTTTTGTTTTTGAAAATAAAAACAACTGTAACTTTGAATTAAATCAAATTATAATTTTACATATCAGTTAGCTAGGTAACAAAATATGAAATATATATATATATATATATATAAATAAAATAAAAAATAATAATAATAATATAAAAAAATATTCTGAAATATGTTTTTTAAATTTAATTTCTGTATGTAAATATTTTTCCTAAAATGTAGTAAATGTATGAGTCAAGAAGAAAATACTGTATTTTTGATTGAAGAAAAAAAATTTCTTTTTCAAACGTATCATAATATTAATATTACGTTACTATATTGCCTATGTAGAAAGAGGTCATTATGTTACAAGTACAATAATGACATTATTATACAGTCAGTTAGTTACTATACTATATACTATTTTAGATGGCAGTACTAAACATAACTGCAACCTTAAGTGTATTTAATCTGACATCGTTGGCGGTCATATTGACAAACTCTTATGTCAAGTTAAGTTAATTGACAATTGCATTTTATTTATTTTTCTTGAATTTTAGTTTGATTATTGAAAATATGTGAAGAAGTGCAAAGTGCTGATCAGAAATTTCGTATTCGACCAAAGAACCACGGTCAAATGTATTTAATTTAACATTTCCGACAGCTGTATTAACTAGATTAGAAGTATATGGGTAAACCCATATATAGACCACTTTGACATTATCACCTAAATGATAAGAAATAGGAATCAAAAAAATTTTCACCAAAAATTGGCAGTATTGTATTTTGATAATATATAATATTATAGGCGTTAAGGGTATCTTCTGTAAAAATTTGATTAAAATCGGATAAATAATGCGAGCATAACAAATTTTTAGAAAATTATTAATTTTTTTTCGGAAAGTTGGCAACACCGTATTTTAATAAAATTATAATTTATGCGAGCACTAGGAGACACTTTTCTGAAAATTAGATCAAAATCGGATAAATAATGTAGCCACAATGAATTTTTTTAAATTTTAGTAATTTTTTTCTCGATAAGTTGGCAACACTGTATTTGGTTAAAATTGCATAATTTATGCGGGCACCAGGAGAATCTTTTCTGAAAATTTGATCAATATCGGATAAATAATGTAGCCACAACAAATTTTTTTAAATTTTAGTAATTATTTTCTCGGAAAGTTGGCAACACTGTATTATATTAAAATTACGTAATTTATGTGGGCACTAGAAAAATCTTTCCTGAAAATTTTATCAAAATCGGATAAATAATGTAGCCACAATGAATTTTTGAAAATTTTAGTAATTTTTTTCTCGGAAAGTTGGCATCACTAGAAAAAACCAAAACCACATGATCATCTTGGGCATCAGGCAAATTTATCTTAAAAATTTCATTAAAATCGGTTCAACCCTCTAGGAGGAGTTGCGATCACAAAATTTGGTCTGACGACCGAGCGAGCTGACGACGCACATCCATACACCCACATAAACCAAGTTCAGATTCGTCATCTAGAGGCTATATGAAGAATTTCTATATACAAATTTTTTTTTGAAAATGTTACAGACACCGTACCAAACGCTATACCACTTTTCCTTGCAGTCAAAGTGGTAATAATTATTATGTCAAGTTAAGTTAATCGACAGTTGCATTATTTATTTTCGCTTGAATTTGATTATTGAAAATATGTGAAGAAGTGCAAGAAATGCAATGTACATCGCCCACGATGGTCAGAAATTGTATATTCGATCAAAAGAAAAATTAATTCTCACATCACATTACAAATATAAATAATGTATACGTACTATTCTACAACTGTTAGTAAGGTTAGGTTACTTGGCATGTAGTTTTAGTTTTGTTTCGTTTAGAATGCTCGAAGAAAAAATCATGGCCCGTATTCTCACCTCATTTATAAAAGTGATTTTTGCTAAAAGCACTTTTAACGTTTGCTTAAAATTATTTATTAAGCACTTTATAATAGTTTATTTAAATTTTATAATACCAAATATAATAAAAATGATCAAAAATAGTAAAATTATTTATATTTGATAAAAAACATAAGCAAAAACTTATTTTGAAATAAATGATAAAAGCACTTTTTCACGAATATCTGGGCTCAAAACAATAATCACCGCTTTCTACTCCTCGTAACATAATATACTATTTTCTGATTAAGAAAGTTACCTTTTTTGTATATAAATTATAGTTATTTACAAATTTAATAACTAAACTATTTTTGTTTGTTATAGTTAAAGATGGCAACACAAACGATCGACCACAACCACTACTACAAGAACCACATTATGGGGTTCGTCCCCAACCATACAGTGAGTACTCTTTTTATTTATTTATATATATATATATATATATATATATACATATATACAGGGTGATTGATGACGTCGGGGAAAAACTACACCGGATGATTCCTATGAGTAATCTAAATACCCGAAAATGCTTTCTAACGGAACTGTAGCCGTTAGAAGTTTATTACATGTAACATCAATCGCGTTAGCCTTATTTATTATATCAGGAAAAAAAAACAAGTCATAAACTTGTGAATAATTGTAAAATTACTGATTGATTTTCTAACATTTTGTTTAAACACTAGTAAACCAATTTACTAGTTTATAAATTTTTGTACACACATAAATAAATATTTAATAAACAATTTACAATAATTGAAAATCGAAGACAATTTTTGTCGGGACCCAGTAAGTCATAACTGTATATATTTATTTATAGTTTAGTTTTTCATTTAGAGTGCTTGAAGAAAAATTCGTATTCTCGCAACATAATATACTATTAAAATAAATTATTAATTTTAATTATTATTACATTATTAAATTAAATTTACATACAAAATTATTGTGTATATGCAAATAATTATAAAAGAAATATTTGAAAAAAAAAGTTCTAAGCAAAAGAGTAAATTGCTGTAATCAGAAACCGTTTAAAAACACACTTATATGGTATTAAGTAATTTATTCTACATGTATGTTATTTCATACACTTGCAAACAGTATCGTGACAATGTCCTGTATGCAGTGGAGTAGCCAGGGGGGTGTTAGGGGGGTTGAACCCCCCCCCCCCCAAGAACAAGGTTATGTCTGTTTCTCACAAGATTATGTCTGTTTTTCACAAGATTATGTCTGTTTTTCACAAGATTATGTCTGTTTTTCACAAGATTATGTCTGTTTTTCACAAGGTTATGTTTGTTTTTTACAAGATTATGTCTGTTTTTTACAAGGTTATGTTTGTTTTTCACAAGGTTATGTCCGTTTTTCACAAGATTATGTCTGTTTTTGACAAGATTATTTTTATTAATTAATATTATTGACAAGTTTCTAGCTACGCCACTGTTCATACACTTGCAAACAGTTTCGTGACAATGTCCTGTATGTATGTATAACAATCGACGCTTGTCACATATGGATACTCATATGTTGACAGGACGTAACGTAGAGTGGCGTAACGCAACGCAACGCAACGCAACGGTAAAAGCGATCAGTTAAAAATTTCTCTACGCCTACGATTTTGTATTTGATTTGTTTGGTTTGTTTGTCTTTTGCTTTTTGCGAGCAAATCGACTCGAAAATTCTGTTAGAAACATGTAAACGACACATTTCATATCAAAATGTCATCACAAGTGTAAACTTGCGTTTTCTATTTACTTTGTTTTTATGGATTTTTTGAACGTTTATTGAAAGCAAATTTCTATTTTTATTATTTTTGTTTTTAATATTTTACTGTTTACATTATTTTTTTTATACGTGTATCTGTTATAATATTGAGAGAGTATTTTGCGTGAGCGAATGTTTTCAAGTGGTATTAGGAATGAAAGAGCATGCATTAGAGGTATCATGAATGTGGATGAAGAGAAAGTTGCTTGTTTGGATGTTTAGCGGAAACTAATTTCTGCCTGAATGAAAAGAGTTTGTGCCACATCTTATTGGTATATAGTATGATTGTGTGTGTGTGTATACAGGGTGTTTACGGTTTTTTATGTATCATTTTAGGGGACGATAGTACACTTCAAAACCTTAAAACGTTTTAGTAAAAGTCGTTGAGCCCATAAAAAGTCATATACTATTTTTTTCCTTCAAACTATTCAAACGAAACTAAACTAAAAATACGTACCAAGTAACCTTAACCTTAGTAAAAGGTGTTAGAGTAGTAAGCATATGTATTTACATATTATTTATATTATATTTCATAAATATACAGGGTGGTTCAGATCTTCTCTGTATCTATTTAGGAGGAAATAGTACACCTTAAATGGAGTCGATGAACCTTAAAACGCTTTAGCGAAACTCCTCTCATTAATTAATTAATTCATACACCTTTTACTAAGGTTAAGGTTACTTGGTATGTATTTTTAGTTTTGTTTTGTTTTATAAAATATTATTATTCGAAATTAAAAAATATTGTTATTTTACTCTTACAAAACTATGTGAAATTACATAGTTACATTTTTACAGTGTAACATTATATACTTTAATTTTAACAAGATTAGAAGTATATGGGTAAACCTATATATAGACTACTATGACATTTCTCGGAAAGTTGGCAACACTGTATTTTAATAATATTATAATTTATGTGGGCACTAGGAGATACTTTTCTGAAAATTTGATCAAAATCGAATAAATAATGTAGCCACAATGAATTTTTTAAAAATTTTGTGATTTTTTTTCTCGATAAGTTGGCAACACTGTATTTTGTTAAAATTGCATAATTTATTTAGGCACTAGGAAAAACTTTTATGAAAATTTGATTAAAATCGGTTAAATGAAATGGTCATAATAAATTTTTAAAAATTTTACTAATTTTTTTTTTCGGAAAGTTAGCAACACTGTATTTTGTTAAAATTACATAAATTATATGAATACTAGGAAAATCTTTTGTGAAAATTTGAGTAAAATCGGTTGAATAACATGGCCATAATAAAATTTTTTAAACTTTAGTAATTTTTTTCTCGAAAAGTTGGCAACACTGAATATTAATAAAATTGTGTAATTAATGGGAGTATTAGGGAAATCTTTTTTGAAAATTTGATTAAAATCGGATAAATAACGGAGCCAATATGAATTTTTAAAAACTTTAGTAATTTTTTTCTCGGAAAGTTGGCATCACTGGAAAAAACAAATTCACATGACTATCTTGAGCACCAGACAAATTTTTCCTGAAAATTTCATTAAAATCGGTTGAACCGTCTAGGAGGAGTTGCTGGAACAAAATTTTGTCTGAGGACCTAGCGAGCGAGCTGACGACGCACATCCATACACCCACATAAACTAAGTTCAGATTCGTCATCTAGAGGCTATATGAAGGATTTCTATACAATTTATTTTTTTTTTAAATGTTACAGACACCGTACCAAACGCTATACTACTTTTTCCTTGCAGTCAAAGTAGTAAAAATATTGTTATTTTACTCTTACAAAACTATATCTGAAATTACATAGTTACATTTTTACAGTATAACATTATACACTTTTTTTAAAAATTAAAAATCCGTATATCCCTAGATTTACCGAAATTTTGAGAAATTTGTTTTTTTTTTTTTGTAGTAAAAATAAAGAAATTTAAAAATACATTTAAAAATTGTATATATCTTTCAGTCAACTGTTACATGTTACATTTGTGAATAAGAATTTGTCTGAAACAATTTCAAATAAAATATTAATCAGCTTATTTAGCAGATAGTCGACTGGAGATAAGTTGAGAATACTTAAGAAAATTAAAAAACGTAAAAATGAATATTACGCATATTACTTAGGGAAGATAACAAAAAAATTGTTTAATATTTAGATTGGTAGATATAATATGCATAATTTAAAAGTGGCAAACTTATTATGGGTGACATTATAACGATTGTAGGCAGAGCCGTCTTAAGGGCATTATGGGCGCGTGGGCAAACTAGTGTACTAGGGGCCCCCTCTGATCAGTGGCGTAGCTAGAAACTTGTCAAGGGGGGGGGGGTTAATAATATTAATCAATAAAGATAATCTTGTCAAAACCAGACATAAACTTGTGAAAAACAGACATAATCTTGTAAAAACAGTTATAACCTTGTGAAAAACAGACATAATCTTGTGAAAAACAGACATAATCTTGTGAAAAACAGACATAACCTTGTAAAAAAACAGTCATAACCTTGTGAAAAACAATTTTCTCAGCTACAATTTCCCAAAGTTTCATGGAAATTCGTTGAGAAGTTTGTCTGTAATCATGTTCATCGTTTTGAAAAATGTCATTTCGTGAAAAACGGCTTGAAAATTTTGGAATGAAATAACAAAATAACATTGACTCATCAGCGATCGGAAAAAAATAGTTATAACTCTCATATCGACTTGTAACTTTGGAATTGCCAATGGTAACATTTTCTTAAAATCAATTTTTTCAAGATTTATGAGTGGAGGTAATTCCTTAAACAAAAATTTGAATAGAATATATATCTACGCAAGCATGAAAATGTAATAAAAATCGAAAACATCAATAAATTCTACTGTATTTTTTTGTAATTTTATTTTATTTCCAACAGAGTACCTAGAATTAATTTAAATGTCAAATATATTTTTTTATCAATGACAATTTAATTAACATACACACATTAGTAGTCAGCCTTTATGTTCGTGGACCCCTAGGCAAGTCCTCAAACGGATTTATGCGTTAGAACGGTCCTGCCAGTGGCGTAGCCGGGGGGGTGTTAGGGGGGGGGGGTTGAAACCCCTCCCAAACAAGGTTATGTCTGTTTTTCACAAGATTATGTCTGTTTTTCACAAGGTTATGACTGTTTTTTACAAGGTTATGACTGTTTTTTACAAGATTATGAAGTTTCGAACAAGATTATGTCTGTTTTTTACAAGGTTATGACTGTTTTTCACAAGATTATGTCTGTTTTTCACAAGATTATGTCTGTTTTTCACAAGATTATATCTGTTTTTCACAAGATTATGACTGTTTTTTACAAGGTTATGTCTGTTTTTCACAAGATTATGTCTGTTTTTCACAAGGTTATGACTGTTTTTCACAAGATTATGTCTGTTTTTCACAAGATTATGTCTGTTTTTCACAAGGTTATGACTGTTTTTCACAAGATTATGTCTGTTTTTCACAAGATTATGTCTGTTTTTGACAAGATTATCTTTATTGATTAATATTTTTACCCCCCCCCCCTTGACAAGTTTCTAGCTACGCCACTGGATCCTGCCCTTATGCTCGTGGGCACTGGGCACTAGGTCGGCGTATCGCACCCCCTACATATATTGTTTAAAACACCTTCCACCCTCGCAGCCGAGAAATTTGCGTACTAAGTACCGTGCGGTTAGTTGACTAAAAGCGGAAATGTGTCACTAATCACCACTTACTTAAATGCTTTCAATACTGATTTAATTTGACAACACGTTGTCTGTCATTTGATATATAGTATAGATGAAAATTCTGTTTAATCCAATGGGTTTATTTCTACTCAAGATTAATTTGGCATTTTTTTTTAATGATAAATATTGAAAGATTATAATAATAGTATATGAGGCGTATAGATGCAAAACTCACTATATGACAAAAAAACAAACATAACCTTGTAAAAAAACAGTCATAGTCTTGTAAAAAACAGACATAGTCTTGTGAAAAACAAACATAACCTTGTAAAAAACAGTCATAATCTTGTGAAAAACAGACATAATCTTGTGAAAAACAGACATAACCTTGTGAAAAACAGACATAACCTTGTAAAAAACAGACATAGTCTTGTGAAAAACAAACATAACCTTGTAAAAAACAGTCATAATCTTGTGAAAAACAGACATAATCTTGTGAAAAACAGACATAACCTTGTAAAAAACAGTCATAACCTTGTGGAAAACAGACATAATCTTGTGAAAAACTTCATATTTTTGTAAAAAAAACAGTCATAACCTTGTGAAAAAAATTATAACCTTGTGAAAAACAGACATAATCTTGTGAAAAACAGACATAACCTTGTAAAAAACAGTCGTAATATTGTGAAAAACATACATAATCTTGTGAAAAACAGACATAATCTTGTGAAAAACAGACATAATCTTGTAAAAAACTTCATAAAAATGAGATTATGCGAAATTTGGACGTAGAATTTTACAAGGAATACGATAGTTAGGTTAATTAGAAAAAAACTCAGTATTTAATATGAGAAACACTCTTTAAAGTTTAGTGTTGGATGCAAAACTCACTACTTGCGTTGATAGTTTAAATGCAAAAGTAACTGTTTACTTTCCACCAATAAAAATTTTATTGGTGGAAAGCAAACAGTTACTTTGTATGAATTAATGATGTATAGTAGCAATGATTCACGATTTTAAATAAGTATTCCTATCTAGTAACAAGATTTTATCATCAAAATACAATTACACTTAGCTATAACAGTTTTTTTTTGCAAATATCCCAGAACTTAAAATTTGCAAATAGTGAGTTTTGCATCTATACGACTTATATGATTGGTTACAAAGATTAGTTATTGTTTTTTTTTTATTTGTTCTAAAATACGGCTGCAAAAACAATAAATAAATTTACTTCACAAGTGAATTTTATTTATTTATTTTATTATAGTTTTTCATATTTGGGAAACAAACTGAATATTGTAAAAAAATTTATATCACACAGTAATAAACGCTTTAAAATTATAAAATATAGTTTTAATTTTTTGATATTAATATAAATTTAGCTTGTTTATTTTGGGTGTTTTTTTTTTAAATGCTAAGAATGAAACACATTATGTATATATATATATATATATATATATATATATATATATATATATATTTGTTTATTGTTTATTATATCAACGACAGAAATTATTCCGATTGATAATTTTAGAATAATTGGCTAACTTTAAAACTCGCCGTTTTCCTGTTTAATAAACCGTATATACAAATCAACTCAAGTAAATGAAAATTACTGCTGTCCTAATTTATCAAATTGTCTGTCTACACTGAGAAAAATAGATATTTAACAAATTGGATAATAATAAGTAGATATTTATTTGAAATATACGAGTATGTTAACTGTATTCACAAATTTATACATTTTTAAAATCTACTCACATAGATATTTTAATACTATATTTCGAATTAAGACTGTAATACTATATACAAATTGATGGTATTAAATTTTTGTTTATATTATATTTATAGTTAATTTTGAAATATACTTATTTTGTTATTTTTAATATCTTGTGTTTGTGTCACCTTTTTAAATATAAATAGCGTTACGGTAACTAGCCATTTTTCTCAATGTAGAAATTTTTGTACAAGATATGAATTTCAACGTTGTAGGTATAATATCATAAGGATATAATTTGAAATTTATTTATAATAACACATACGTGCAACAAAATAATATGGTGAAAAAAATATTGAAATTTTAATTCTTCGAGAACGAACTAGATTCAACTGTAAAATTCGAAGATATTCAGAAGATTGAAATTTATAAAGAAGAAGATTAGAAGTATATGGATAAACCCATATATAGACTACTTTGACATTTCTCGGAAAGTTGGCAACACTGTATTTTAATAATATTATAATTTATGTGGGCATTAGGAGATACTTTTCTGAAAATTTGATCAAAATCGAATAAATAATGTAGCCACAATGAATTTTTAAAAAATTTTGTGATTTTTTCTCGATAAGTTGGCAACACTGTATTTTGTTAAAATTGCATAATTTATTTAGGCACTAGGAGAAACTTTTATGAAAATTTGATTAAAATCGGTTAAATAAAATGGTCATAATAAATTTTTAAAAATTTTACTAATTTTTTTCTCGGAAAGTTGGCAACACTGTATTTTGTTAAAATTACATAAATTATATGAATACTAGGAGAATCTTTTGTGAAAATTTGAGTAATATCGGTTGAATAACATGGCCATAATAAAATTTTTAAAACTTTAGTAATTTTTTTCTCGGAAAGTTGGCAACACTGGATATTAATAAAATTATGTAATTAATGGAAGCACTAGGGAAATCTTTTCTGAAAATTTGATCTAAATCGGATAAATAACGTAGCCAATATGAATTTTTAAAAACTAGGAATTTTTTTCTCGGAAAGTTGGCATCACTGGAAAAAACCAAAACCACATGACCATCTTGGGCAGTAGACAAATTTATCCTGAAAATTTCATTAAAATCTGTTGAACCGTCTAGGAGGAGTTGCGGCCACAAAATTTTGACTTACGACCGAGCAAGCTGACGACGCACATCCATACACCCACATAAACTAAGTTCAGATTCGTCATCTAGAGGCTATATGAAGGATTTCTATACCATTTTTTTTTTTTGAAAATGTTACAGACACCGTACCAAACGCTATACCACTTTTTCCTTGCAGTCAAAGTAGTAAAAAGATAACATTAATCACTGTGAAGGAGCGTTGAGTTAAATAAAATTTGGTTTCCATTAATTAAAATTACGTATTTGTTGCCTAGTAACGTGTTTCTATGTTTTGTTATTTACTGTAATATCATTTATCTTGATGAAGACGGACGTTGAGTTTTGTCGAAACGTCGATTATAAATAAATATTAATACAGAACTTTAATCTAAACCAGGTTTATTTTAAGAAAAAATATAATATATAATTTAAAATAATTTTCTATGTGTATGTATAATGAAATTTAAAACGTAAAAAGAAAAATACTCATTATTAATTTATAATATATTAAAAATTAACACATTTAATATGAATATATTTTTTTTATATTAGTAATTTTATTTTAATTGTTATTAACAGCATCCATAAATAAAATTAACTATATTTCATTTTAAATTAAAATTCATAATCTAGACATTTATGATTACAATTATTTATAATATTTTCTTTAATGTAATTTTCTAATCTACTTCTGTCATCAGAAAATATAATTATGACAATCTATTCTAAGTAATTTTAAATTAAAAATTTATGAAACAACATTTTCCATTTTCATGAAAACTTTAAAATGACTTTATTTTATAGTTCAAATAAAATTGTAATTTTTAACATACATACACAATTACGTCATGTACTCAAAATGGTGAGTAGTTGGAGTGGTATAATTGAGAGAGTGGCTTGCGAGAACGAAAGTTTTTAAGTAGTAAGAATAGAAGGGCATGTATGAGAGGAATTATGACTGTGGATGAAGCAAAAGTTGCTTGTTTGTATAGGAAAACTGATTTCGGAAAAATGGATAGAGTTTGTGCCACACCTTTTCGGGTATATGGTGTGATTGTGTATGTATGTAATCAATGGTTGTTTAACGTCACATTTTGAATGAGTTTACTTTTAATTTACTAATTATTGATATTAAATATATTTATATTTAAAAAGGTGACACAAACACAAGATATTAAAAATAACAAAATAAGTATATTGAAAAATTAACTATAAATATAATAAAAACAAAAATTTAATACCATCGATTTGTATATAGTATTACAGTCTTAATTCTTAATATAGTATTAAAATATGTGAGTAGATTTTAAAAATGTATAAATTTGTGAATACTTTAATCATACTCGTATATTTCAAATAAATATCTACTTATTTTTATCCAATTTGTTAAATATCTATTTTTCTCAGTGAAACATTGAATAAAAAACGTATCATTTTATTTAGCATAAAGTTGCGATTTAAATTAAAAAATACTGATTATTTATTAAAAATAAAATTATTTATAATAATTATTTATAATAATTATTAATTTTCCGGGAGAACTATTCAAAATTTATTTTAAGCATGCTATTTGTACGACTTAAAATTTTCAAGATAGACTCTTTTTTTATGTATAATAATTATAAAATTTAATTTTTGAATAATGCTGGCAACTTTTGGTGGAAACATATAAAAATTTTGTTTCTATTTATGTATGTATGTAATCAGTGGCGTAGCCAGGGGGGTGTTAGGGGGGGTTGGAACCCCCCCCCCTAAGAACAAGGTTATGACTGTTTTTTACAAGGTTATGACTGTTTTTTACAAGGTTATGACTGTTTTTTACAAGATTATGAAGTTTCGAACAAGATTATGTCTGTTTTTCACAAGATTATGTCTGTTTTTCATAAGGTTATGACTGTTTTTTACAAGATTATGACTGTTTTTTACAAGGTTATAAAGTTTTTCACAAGATTATGTCTGTTTTTCACAAGGTTATGACTGTTTTTTACAAGAAAATGAAATTTTTCACAAGATTATGTTTGTTTTTCACAAGGTTATGTCTGTTCTTCACAAGGTTATGACTGTTTTTTACAAGGTTATGACTGTTTTTTTACAAGATTATGAAGTTTTTCACAAGATTATGTATGTTTTTCACAAGATTATGTCTGTTTTTCACAAGATTATGTCTGTTTTTCACAAGATTATGTCGGTTTTTCACAAGATTATGTCTGTTTTTCACAAGATTATGTCTGTTTTTCACAAGATTATGTCTGTTTTTCACAAGGTTATGACTGTTTTTTACAAGGTTATGATTGTTTTTCACAAGATTATGTTTGTTTTTCACAAGATTATGTCTGTTTTTCACAAGATTATGTTTGTTTTTCACAAGATTATGTCTGTTTTTGACTAATATTTATTGATTAATATTATTAACCCCTCCCTTGACAAGTTTCTAGCTACGCCACTGTATGTAATAATCAACGTATGTTTTCATCAGGAAAACTGATACAAACGAAAGATTTTTTTACTATATTATAAATAATTATTATTGAAGAAAATATATCAAATGTGTTAAGGTGTAACTATATGCACGTGAAACTAAACTCTTGCTTTATATTGGACTCCCTAACGTCCTTGCGTCTTGTCTTGGGCTGAAAAGGGCAAAAAGGGCTAGTTAAAGAACCGCTTTCCGTGTATAAATTTCTATACAGTTGACTAGTTGCCTAATTAACAATTTCGCGTGCCGTAATTAAAAACGAGTGTTAGACTTTACATACTAAAATGGCAAAGATACACTTTCTCTCATCTTATTCTGTTTACCTCCGTCTCTGCTTAACAACCCTCAACCCCCCTCCCCTACTGCTGTTACCGTCAAGATAAGATATATTGTCATTTGTTTTGACTGTCATTTATTTCTTTACCAAACAGTTGAACGTCACTATCATGGAACCAACGGGGTAAAGGGAAAGGCTGTTAATGATAAATGATTTTAGCTTCATTTTTGTCATTTAATTTTTTTTAAGATGAAATATTTGAATACAGAAATTTTTGCTGACAGATATTTATTTACATTCATTTTGTATCATCAGTTTTAAAAAACAAATAGTCTATGTTGAATTGATAGAATTTTCTAGGTTAGTATTGAGTATATCTGAGTATATTTGAGTATATTTTTGTGTATTTGGGTAGTTTATTATCGTAAGGATGGCCGTTTAGATCGTGAAATTTGAAAAAAGAGTAAATGCTGGTTGTAAGGTTTTGGGTGCTTTGGAAACTTTTGCTAGGAATGTAAATTTTCAAAGAAGAATGTTGTGTCTGGCTGCAAAAGTATTTGGATTTGATATTTTTACTTAAAGTATGTGGTGTAGCTAGGAGAAATCGGGTACGAAATAGATTAGTGTATGATGAGTGTCAAAAAAAAATAAAAAAAGTTGTTGCCAGAGTTGTCGTGTTAGTCAGTTCAGATGTGATTTGGTCATCTTGAGTGAATGTCTAATGAACGTTTAGTTAAAAGAATATATGTAAATTATTTTGAAGGGATATGTTTGCGTGGACGTTCGATGAGAGGATGGAGTGGTATGATTGAGAGAAAGTGGCCTGCTACACTCTAAAACTTTATGTAATTTTCCATGTTTTGTGAATGTAATGTTTTGATAAAAAAAATTAATATTATGTAAACTATCAGAGTAAAATTACAAAATCTTGTTGATTTTACTGTCAAATTACATAAATGTAAGATATATATATATATATATATATATATATATATATATATATATATTTCTTATTTTAACGGACCATTATTTATATCGTAAGTGTTTGAAAAACTTTATCTCAAATTACATTTTTTGCAAATGCAATTTCTTACTTTAGCAGAACAATATAAGTACTTTTCATTTATAAATAAACTTATTATAATAATATTATTATTATAACCTTATTATTATTGAATTATTTTCGCAAAAAAACAGAAATAAAAGTGTTTGAATTTTAAAATTCTAATTTCTTTGCGCTATATATTAGTAAATTATCAATAAAACAAGATTAGAAGTATATGGATAAACCCATATATAGACTACTTTGACATTTCTCGGATAGTTGGCAACACTGTATTTTAATAATATTATAATTTATGTGGGCATTAGGAAATACTTTTCTGAAAATTTGATCAAAATCGAATAAATAATGTAGCCACAATGAATTTTTGAAAAATTTTGTGATTTTTTCTCGATAAGTTGGCAACACTGTATTTTGTTAAAATTGCATAATTTATTTAGGCACTAGGAAAAACTTTTATGAAATTTGATTAAAATCGGTTAAATAAAATGGTCAAAATGAATTTTTTTAAATTTTACTAAATTTTTTTTCGGAAAGTTGGCAACACTGTATTTTGTTAAAATTACATAAATTATATGAATACTAGGAGAATCTTTTGTGAAAATTTTAGTAAAATCGGTTGAATAACATGGCCATAATAAAAATTTTAAAACTTTAGTAATTTTTTTCTCGGAAAGTTGGCAACACTGAATATTAATAAAATTATGTAATTAATGGGAGCATTAGGGAAATCTTTTCTGAAAATTTGATCAAAATCGGATAAATAACGTAGCCAATATGAATTTTTAAAAACTTTAGTAATTTTTTCTCGGAAAGTTGGCATCACTGGAAAAAAACAAAATCACATGACCATCTTGGGTACTAGACAAATTTATCCTGAAAATTTCATTAAAATCGGTTGAACCGTCTAGGAGGAGTTGCGGCCACAAAATTTTGACTTACGACCGACCGAGCGAGCGAGCTGACGACGCACACACATACACCCACATAAACTAAGTTCAGATTCGTCATCTAGAGGCTATATGAAGGATTTCTATACAATTTTTTCTTTTTTTTTGAAAATGTTACAGACACCGTACCAAACGCTATACTACTTTTCCTTGCAGCCAAAGTAGTAAAAATAATAGTACAAGGTGGGATACTTTGTAAGAAATAGTAACTAGCTGCAAAAAAAAACTCAATAAAAAAAAAAACGTTGCGTAATTGAATTTGTCGTGTTAACCAAGCATAAAATGACTTGCAAACATCGTAAAGGGTCAATCTTGTAACCTTTAAACTTGTACATCTGTCTGTCGGTCTGTGACATTTACTAATAGAAATAAAATTGGTCACCTGTCTTATCTGTATGTGCGTATGTTTTTTTTTTTCTTCTTAAAAATAAACAAAAATTTTAGGCCCGTATTCCCACCTCTTTTGTTTACGAAAAAGTGCTTTTATTTTTTTACCTTAAAATAAATTTTTACTTATCTAATATTATAAAATATTGATATATCTAATATTATAAAATGCAAATAAACTAATTAAAATTGCTTAATAAGTAATTAATAGATAAAATATATTGTGCTTTATTTAACAAACAAGTAATGATAATTATTACTCATTTAAATAAGTAATAATTTTTTCAATGATTTTTTTTTGCACTTAAGAATAATATAAAAGTATTATTTTTAATCTAATAAATCTTTTCTTCAAATGTTAACACACAATTAATAATATTATCATGCGTTTTTGTAGGCGGATTATTTGTTAATAAAAATTGCTGTTTTGTTTAATTTGTTTAATAAATAAAAGAACCGTAACTTTTATGCCCGTTTTCCAAGCAAATGGGAAGCAGTTATTGAAGTACTTGTAGATGATGTCTACACGCTCCAGAATAATCATTTAAAAAATATTATATTATATTATAATCATTTAAAAAATAATATTGGTGAGATTTTATGTTTCTCTTTTCATAAAAAAAAGTCTAATAATCATGCAGCAACCCTTTAAATCATTATAAAATTAAATAAATCAACAATAAAGCATCACTGACATTAGCAACTCTTGAGTATTTTACACATTGTATTATAACATTGTTTGATGAACGTCATATTTTTGCGCAGTGTCTGTGTAAAGTTTAGAAGCAGCCGTGGATAAAGTTTTTTATATGTAGTTTACATACATACATACATACATACACAATCACGCCATGTACCCAAAAGGGTGTGGCACAAACTCTTTTCATCATCCCGAAATCAGTCGCCTCCAAACACTCCTATCCAAACAAGCAACTTTTGCTTCATCCACATTCATAATTCCTCTCATACATGCTCTTCTATTCCTACTACTTGGAAACTTTCGCTCACGCAAAACACTCTCAATCATACCACTCCAGCTACTCATCGGACGTCCACGCAAACGAATACCATCAAAATTATTCAAATAAATCTTTTTAACCAAACGTTTATTAGACATTCGCTCAACATGTCCGAACCATCTTAACTGACTAACACCAACTTTTGCTACAACATTTCTTTCATTTAACTTATAAAAATAAATTAAATTTAATAAATATTTCCATTCTGCATATTTTATTTGTATCATATGATTCTTCATCTTATACAGAAACATAATGTTTCAGTCAAATAAAAAAAAATTATCTAAAAAATGGAATACCAGTGTTTTCCAGAACACTGGTTAATAATGCACATGACTACATATATATATATATATATATATATATAAATTGTCAGTTATATGCACCAATGCACTGTATAATACTTTTGCCTGGTAGATTTGAATATAAAAATTTTAGATATTTGTACAGTACAAAAGATCAAAGTTATCTGAACAAAAAGAATCATACTTTTACGTTGACTTTATATATATATATATATATATATATATATATATATATATATACAGTGTGGTGATAAAGTATGAAACAAAATTCATAATTTCATTATTTAATGTTTTCAAGAAAAATGCTCGAACACGTCGATTTTATTTTTTAATTAGCTACCTTATAGTAAAAAAATTAATACCTTAGATAACCATTTTTTTGAGAAATTAACACACTTAAAAATTTAAAAAAAATATGTATTTATAAAACATAGATTGCTTTGAAAAACAATGAATATTTGTTCTTTTCGTTGAAATATTGAAAAAAATGTCAAAATCATGTATGATAATGATGAAAATTTATAGATTGTACTGTACGAGATAATATTTAATACTGTAAAAATGTGGCACAAATTTTTTTATTTATCTTAATTTTATTGTCAGATTAAACAGTAATAAAACTATTATTTTTTACATTTTTCATATGAGCCAATTATACAGGTTTGAGTAGAAATTTTACTATTTTACAAACACGAATACATATGTTATAAAAACACATAAGCTTGTCCTAGTGGCTATTTACAAAAAATTTTATTTGCAAATTTCACGTGATATATATCTCGGTTGTCCTTTATATATACATATAAGGACCATCAGTCACAATTTTTGCAAAAAAATTTACATACTTCATTTTCAGAAACTATTTTTCATACAAAATATGTAGGTATTATTTTTTACAAGATATTTTCAACATTTTAAAAATATTTACTTCTGGAGTAAAATTTACTACTAAAATATATGACCAAATAATAACATACATACACAATCAAGCCATGTACCTATAAGGATGTGGCACAAACTCTTTCCACTATCTCGAAATCAGTTTCATCCAAACATTTTTATTCAGACAAGCAACTTTTGGAAATATTCGCACACGCAAGACACACTCTCAGTCATACCACTCCAGCTACTCATCGGACGTACACATAAACGTATAACTTTAAAATCATTCACTAATATATTTTTTTAACCAAACGTTCATTAGACATTCGCTCAAGATGACAGACCTGCATCTTAACTGACTGACACCAATTTTGTCAAAACATTTCGTACCAGATTCCTCCTAGTTAGACCCTCGTAAAACTCTTATGTATACAGCAGTTATTTTTCTTTTATGTTTTTGCAGCCAAATCCAAACTTAGGCACCAAAACAGGTTGGCTTCTTTGAAAACATTTACATTCCTAGCAAAAGTACTCAAAGCTTTACAACCAGCATTAACTCTAATTTCAATTTCACGATCAAAGCGACTATCCTTAGATAATAAACTATTCAAATACACAAATTTATCTACCTGCTCTAAACGTGCACTATCAACAGATACATTACATTTAGTCGTCAAGTCACCTTTCTCAAAAACTAAAACTTGCACTTATCAGCATTCAACACAAGATTTATATCTTTACCAACACACTGAGAAAAATAGATATTTAACAAATTGGATAATAATAAGTAGATATTTATTTGAAATATACGAGTATGTTTACAGTATTCAGAAATTTATACATTTTTAAAATCTACTCACATATATATATTTTAATACTATATTTCGAATTAAGACTGTAAAATACTATATACAAATTGATGGTATTAAATTTTAGTTTTTATTATATTTATAGTTAATTTTTCAATATACTTATTTTGTTATTTTTAATATCTTGTGTTTGTGTCACCTTTTTAAATATAAATAGCGTTACGGTAACTAGCCATTTTTCTCAGTGCAACATTAATTCTATCAATCATACTTCTCAGTTGATCTTCAGATTTAACCAAAACACAATCACGTCATCAGCATACACTAAAGCAGGTACAATTGACTCATTTAATTTGTTCATTGAATTTTACAAAACGTTTAAAACATTTACACTGTGAATGAAATCAGGTATATAAGAAATTTAACTTTTATAATATTTAAATATAGCTTGATTTTTTTTTTCGTACATATTGGAACGAAATAATAATATATATTGAGAAAATATAATAAATATATAAAGTAGGAAATTTTCCTCTATCGTAACGAGAAATTTGAACAGAAAATGATATTAAATGGAAATTGAACTGAAGCTGAAATTTGAACACAGAAATGATTTCAACTGAAGCAAGAAATGAAACTGCTATCATACCTATACTAACTTATATTATATATATATATATATATATATATATATATATATATATATATATATATATATATATATATAGACAAAATAAATAAAAATTGTTGTATTAGAATCAGGTAAAATAAGAGAGAGACAAAGGAAAGAAAAAATTATAGTGGGAAGATTTTTCTGTAGAAAAAGCAATTATCACAAGGAAATATATTTTATAATAATAATAATATTTATGTACGACCTATATATATATATATATATATATATATAATGTCCAGTAAAATAAATAAAATAATTGTCGAATTAATTATTATCCTTGTCAAGAATTTATGAAGGATAATAATTAATTCCTGTTTTTATTTAATTTGACAATTATTTTATTTATTTTATTGTTTAGACATTATACATATTGTGGTAAATAATATGGTGTTTCCGTGTTTATAAAAGTTAAAAAATTATTTTTATTAAAATGTTTTATCGTATCTCTATTAGAACAAGCCCTTGAAGAAAGTGACAATCTCTCACCGAAAGCTTGGCTGAAAATCTACAATAGAGATTTTTATTTAAACATCGTCTAAATTGACTGCAATTCCCATAAAAAAAAAACTGATATATATATATATATATATATATATATATATATATATAAATCACGACTAGAATGTAAATTAATATGGATTGAATTTAATGGAAAGTTAGATAAAAAGAGTTAGATATTCGAATCAAACTCTTATTTAAGATTCTATGTCAAGTTTTCATTTGGATTTTCCGCCATTTTCAGGACCTAAAAATTTTTATTTATTATTTTTTTATATATACAAAATACAATATAGAATTAGGTAAAGTTAGGAAGAGAGAGAACGAAAGAAAGAAAAGGTAAAATTATAGCGGAAGGATTTTTCTGTAGGAAAAGCAATTTACACAAGGGAATATATTTTATGTACGACCTATATATATATATATATATATATATATATATATATATATATATATATTATGTTTTATTTTGTTGACATTAAAAATCAAACAATCAATTTCGATTAAAAATGAAATTTTCCATTACAAGTTTTTTTTTTGTTGATTTTGTAGGAGGATGCAATTGAAACGAATTAGAATTAAGTTTTGATCTAAAAATATTGAATAATAAGAATTAAACATTTTTATCTAAGTTAACACTTTACACACTATAGACATTGTAGAGATTTTACGTTTACCAAACAATGTTATAATGCGAGGCGTAAAGTAATCAGCTTACTAATACATACATACACAATCACGCCATGGACCCAAAACGGTGTGGCACAAACTCTTTACATCATCCTGAAATTAGTCGCCTCCAAACATTCCTATCCAAACAAGCAACTTTCGCTTTATCCACATTCATAATTCCTCTCATACATGTTCTTTTATTCCTACTACTTGAAAACTTTTGCTCACGCAAGCCACTCTCTCAATCATACCACTCCAACTACTCATCGGACGTCCACCTGCAAACGTATACCATCAAAATCATTCAAATAAATCTTTTTAAAAAAAAGTTTATTAGACGCATTCGCTCAACATGTCCGAACCATCTTAACTGACTAACACCAACTTTTGCTACAACATTTTTTTCAATTTCACACTCATCATACACTAATCTATTTCGTACCCGATCTCTCCTATTTACACCACATACCCCACGTAAAAATCTCATTTCCACAGCAGTCATTTTCCGTTTATGCTTTTACAACCAAATCACTACCCTATACATCAACGTAGGCACCAAAACTGCATTATATATACTCAAACGGGCTTCTTTGGAAACATTTACATTCCTAGCAATAGTTCCCAAAGCACCCAAAATAATAATAATTGTTATTCAATGCTCTAACTTTATTTTTCATATATTTTATGTAGATTAATTATATTAAAATGGCTAATTTAATTAGCAACTAAATATACATTTATAAATAAAATAATTTGAATAAGAAAATCACAGAAATATCCTTGTTAAGCGAGCAATAACACATGACAAAATTTGATATAGGTACCCAATTGAATATCAACAGCCACTAATGACAAAAGTTTAGTAATAATATGTCATGACTATATTCCAATACATAAGCATGTACCCAAAAGGGTGTGGCACAAACTATTTTCAACAACCCGAAATCAGTCGCCTCCAAACATTCCTATCCAAACAAGCAACTTTTGCTTCATCCACATTTATAATTCTTTTTATACATGCTCTTTTATTCCTACTACTTGGAAACTTTCGCTCACGCAAGCCACTCTCTCAATCATACCACTCCAACTACTCATCGGACGTCCACCTGCAAACGTATACCATCAAAATTATTCAAATAAATCTTTTTAACCAAACGTTCATTAGACATTCGCTCAATATGTTCGAACCATCTTAACTGACTAACACCAACAATTGCTACAACGTTTTTTTCAATTTCACACTCATCATACACTAATCTATGATATTTCGAAATAATTATTTCAATAAAAAATATTAATGTACCACGTTTTTAAAACTAAAAAGTATAAAACAATTTCTCTTAGCCCCATATAGATTTATAACCCCATACACAAAAATGTGGACAACGACAGCTACTCCCCACACTCCTTACTATTATCTATTGCAAGTTTAGAGGAATTATGAATGTGGACGAAACTAAAGTTGCTTGTCTGGATAGGGATGTTTGACGTAAACTGAATTCGAGATAGTGGAAAAAGTTTGTGCCACATTTTTTTGGGTACATGGCGTACATACATAACCTTGTGAAAAATATTATAACCTTGTGAAAAACAGACATAACCTTGTGAAAAACAGACATAATCTTGTGAAAAACAGACATAATCTTGTGAAAAACTTCATAATCTTGTAAAAAGCAGTCATAACCTTGTGAAAAATATTATAACCTTGTGAAAAACAGACATAATCTTGTGAAAAACAGACATAACCTTGTAAAAAACAATCATAATCTTGTGAAAAACAGACATAATCTTGTGAAAAACAGACATAATCTTGTGAAAAACTTTATAATCTTGTAAAAAGCAGTCATAACCTTGTGAAAAATATTATAATATGTATGTATAATAAATCAAGTATAAAAGAAACATTTTCCATGACGTGTATTTTGATGTTACAAGTTATGACATAAATGTGTGTATGTGTGAGTTCTCTATCGAAAAATAAAATCTACATTAATGGGGGGAGACTAATAATGTGTGTGTGTGTGTGTGTGTGTGAGAGAGAGAGAGAGAGAAAAAAATCAAGCTTAAAAGCTCAAACACCCGTCGTGCGCGCCATCTCCGATGCTGTGACATTACATTAGCCACCTAGCGGCAAATAGTATAAGTGTTAAACGTTGTTATTATAAAATTAATGCTTTTCTCTAAAAACCATATATTTGTTGTTTGTCGGGAGTTCCGCAATTTATGGATAAATGTATATGTATAGAAGTTACTAGAGGGAAAAAAAAAACACTTAAAATTAAGAGCTTTTTTAATTGCAGTGAAAAGCCAACAGCATTTTGAAAGATTACAATTTTTTAATTTCATTATTAAAGGATGACATTTTTTTGGCCACACTGAGAAAATTGGATAGTTACCGTAACGCTATTTATATTTAAAAAGGTGACACAAACGCAAGATATTAAAAATAACGAAATAAGTATATTGAAAAATTAACTATAAATATAATAAAAACAAAAATTTAATACCATCAATTTGTGTATATGGTATTACAGTCTTAATTCTTAATATAGTATTAAAATATCTATGTGAGTAGATTTTCAAAATGTATAAATTTGTGAATACAGTAAACATACTCGTATATTTCAAATAAATATCTACTTATTATTATCCAATTTGTTAGATATCTATTTTTCTCAGTGCAATGTTCAGCTTCAGTTTGCGTAATAGTTATTTATGTAACAAGTGTATAAAAGATGAGTTTTATGACATGTTAAACATCTTAACGAATCATAAAACACAGTTTGCGTACAAGTTGCATCCAAAAATTTTTCAAAGAGATAAATATTAAAACACAATTAATAATAAATCTAATCTCATTTCAAGAGCATCACTGACATTGGTAATACTGATTATGTTACACATCGCACTATAACATCGTTTGATATATGGCAGTTTATAAAATGTTCTTTATATTAACAAGATTAGAAGTATATGGGTAAACCCATATATAGACTACTTTGACATTTCTCGGAAAGTTGGCAACACTGTATTTTAATAATATTATAATTTATGTGGGCACTAGGAGATACTTTTCTGAAAATTTGATCAAAATCGAATAAATAATGTAGCCACAATGAATTTTTAAAAATTTTTGTAATTTTTCTCTCGATAAGTTGGCAACACTGTATTTTGTTAAAATTGCATAATTTATTTAGGCACTAGGAAAAACTTTTATGAAAATTTGATTAAAATCGGTTAAATAAAATGGTCAAAATAAATTTTTAAAAATTTTATTAATTTTTTTCTCGGAAAGTTGGCAACACTGTATTTTGTTAAAATTACATAAATTATATGAATACTAGGAGAATCTTTTGTGAAAATTTGAGTAAAATCGGTTGAATAACATGTCCATAATAAAAATTTTAAAACTTTAGTAATTTTTTCTCGGAAAGTTGGCAACACTGAATATTAATAAAATTATGTAATTAATGGGAGCATTAGGAAAATCTTTTCCGAAAATTTGATCAAAATCGGATAAATAACGTAGCCAATATGAATTTTTAAAAACTTTAGTAATTTTTTTCTCGGAAAGTTGGCATCACTGGAAAAAAACAAAATCACATGACCATCTTGGGCACTAGACAAATTTATCCTGAAAATTTCATTAAAATCGGTTGAACCGTCTAGGAGGAGTTGCGATCACAAAA
Source organism: Clivina fossor (assembly GCA_963966155.1). Lineage (NCBI taxonomy): Eukaryota > Metazoa > Arthropoda > Insecta > Coleoptera > Carabidae > Clivina > Clivina fossor. The sequence goes on from OZ014566.1 coordinate 7,269,396, forward strand.
TTTTGTCTGACGACCGAGCGAGCGAGCGAGCTGACGACGCACATCCATACACCCACATAAACTAAGTTCAGATTCGTCATCTACAGGCTATATGAAGGATTTCTATACAATTTTTTTTTTATTTGAAAATGGTACAGACACCGTACCAAACGCTATACTACTTTTTCCTTGCAGTCAAAGTAGTAAAAATAGTCAAATATACTAGAATTTTTCTTTTAATATAACTGTATGGTGTTCTATGAGAAATTTTCATTTCAGAGAAATTTAATATTTTAATATTGCTATGTAAAGTTTGTAAAATATCTTTTATTTATTCAAATTTTGTTTTAAGGAAAATAAATTGCAAAATATTACACAATTGAAGTTATGCAAATTTGCTATTTATCTTTGTTTCGTAGTATTACAGTTTTTGTCTTATTGTAAATATTACAAAATGTATATTAACCAATATATTATAATTTAATTTATAAATATTTTTAAAATTATTATACAATTGTTTAAATAATAGTAATTTATGCAAGAAATGCATAAAGTAATATTTTTTTCACAAATGGTAATTTTGATTTTGTCATGAGTAAAAAATAAATTCCCAATAATATTTTATCTGTGACTCAGTGCCGATTTTTGGGGACGGCAAAATCGGGCGCCGAAATAATTTGGGCACCAAAGTTTCTAAATTGCAACTCATCGAAAAGTAAATGTATTAACTATTTTTATTTTTTGCATTAAACACCATTAATTTTATATTTATTTATCTAATTAAACATTAGACAATTTTTAAATTAAAGAAAAATGCATTTACACCAAAAGATTTTATATAAAAAAAAAAAAAAAAAAATTAATAAATGTATTGTTTTACCAAAAATAATATATGTTTTTATGTACAATGGTATTTTTTTTTTACAGTGTAACCAGTCCAAAAATTTGATACAAATCGCATGAATGGTCGAAGGGAAAACATATTCTTCTGAATCTCGGTATGTTATTATAATTACTATATAATTTAAGTTTCTGTGTAATTATGTATCTAAAATATAGATTCCGAAATATTACTTTTTGGCTAACCTTTATATTAATATTATAAGAACGAAAAAATCAACAAGTGTTTTCCAAATACGGTTTTCAGCTTCTGAAATTTGTAAACTTTTAAACTAAGTGTTTCATTTGAAACTTTTCAATTGCATGAAAATAATGAAATAATTGCTTTGAAAAAGTCAAAAGTATATTTTATCAGTAACAATATGGTTTTTGCTTTTTTCGTCATTTTCTCGTTTTTATGTTTTCGAATCAAATTTGCAATAAAATAGATATATCAAATTGATGGTATTGTAAAAATCTATATTTTATTATCGAAAAATTGCATTTTTATATTTGGTAGAAAATTTTTGTATATTTTTTGTTTTGTATCGGAATTGATCAAAAGAATATAAAAATACAAATAAAAGGTCGTTAACATTTTATTGGTTTGACGAAAAAAATGTTTGATTTTTGAATATTAACGATCATTATATAAATACAGAATACAAAATCGTATATATATATATATATATATATATATATATATATATATATATATATATATATATATATTTATTTATTTATTTATTTTAAATATTTCTTTACCATACGTAGAAATATATGTTCTGAAATATTTTTTTATACCAATTATCATTATACAGGGTGAGGCATCACTTACATTCACTCGCAATAACTTTAAAATCGTGCATCGGACAAAAAAATGTTTCGGATAAAAAGTAAATGGTTTCGAGGGGGACATCTGATGCAGAGACCCTTGCCCCCTTTGAACCCCCTGGGGGGCGGAAACGGGGGGCAACTTTGAAATCTTAAATGGAACTTCCTATTTTTTATTGCAGATTCGGATAGACCATTAAAAAGTATGTAAATTTTATTTTAAAACTTTTTTTATCTTTGATAGGTGGCATTTTTTTTCTCAGTTTATCAGTCTTCAATTTGAAAGAAAAGGTGTAACTAAGTATGATATTTAAGTTCTTTTCAGTTATTTGGGAGGAGGAGGGGGGGCAAAGGTCACTGAATTAGATATTTGCTCGAAACCATTAACTTAAAGTTATCCCCCTCGAACCATTAACTTAAAGTTAATGGTTTCGAGAGAGATATCTGATGCAGTGACCCTTGCCCCCCTCCCTCCTCCCAAAGAACTGAAAAGAACTTGAATATCATACTTAGTTACACCTTTTTTTTTAAATTGAAGACTGATAAACTGAGAAAAAAAATGCTGTTTGCAGCGCCATCTATCAAAGATAAAAAAAGTTTTAAAATAAAATTTACATACTTTTTAATGGTCTATCCGAATCTGCAATAAAAAATAGGGAGTTCCATTTAAGATTTCAAAGTTGCCCCCCGTTCCCGCCCCCAGGGGGTCCAAGGGGGGCAAGGGTCTCTGCATCAGATGTACTCCACGAAACCATTTACTTTTTATCCGGAACATTTTTTTGTCCGATGCACGATTTTAAAGTTATTGCGAGTGAATGTAAGTGTTGCCTCACCCTGTATATATATATATATATATATATATTAATATCGCGTTTTGAAGGCAAACAAAATACGTGGTTTTGATTTTGACATAACAAATATATATGTTTTGTTTTTACCGCAAGAGACGCTGAATACTTACCAATACATTAATACTAATACTAAATTTGACATTCAACTTTAAAATTTATTTTCTTATTTATTATAAATAATTTTGCTTTGAAACATACATTTACGTAGTTAATTTAATGTATTTTTTATTAAAGAAATTTAAAAAAAAATGTTTATCGATCCCATTAAGTTTAAGTTTGTTTGAAAATACAATATTTATATTTTAATTACAAATTAAAAAAGTTTATCATTAATTTATAAAGAAACACAATTAGTTAGTTAGTTTTATACAAACTAATTCCGATTTTTAAAATCGAGCTATAGGTTTATAGTGATTTTTTTGATTTTATTTCTGTTCAGTAACTGTTTGTTAAAATGCAAATATAAAACTGATTTCCAATGTCAACAAAATTGTTTAAAGAAAAACAGGAAACTTTTACGAATAAAAATATTTAAAAATATTTCATTTGAAAAGAAAATATGTACGTATATATATAAATCAATTCAAAAATATGAGTATATAATAATTTGTTTATTGAGAAATATTTCCAATTAAACAAAGAATTGAAAATAAATAAATATTGACAACACAAATATTTTCTCACCGTAATTGTATTTGACAGTCAGTATATTGAAAATGTTTGTTGATTGAAATGTAGTTTTTAATAATGTATTATATTTTGTGACATTATTTATTAATTTAAAATGAATATTTTTGTTTCAAAATTCTATTTTGTACAATAGATATTTTAATAGAGACATTCTAGCATAATGGAAAATGTTACTGCGTAATATTATGTAGAATACTAAAGTTTTAATTTTAACAAACTTTTATATGACTCGAAATTCCGTACAAAATTGTTCAAATTAAAGACACGTTAAAATAAAAATAGTAAAATTTTTTATTTTTACCACTTTGACTGCAAGGAAAAGTGGTAGTGTTTGATACTGTGTCTGTAACATTTTGAAAAATTAAACCTAACTATATAAAAAAATCTTTCATATAGACTCTAAATGACGAATCTGAACTTAGTTTATGAGGATGTATATGTGCGTGCATCGTTCGGATGTTTAAATTCAATTTTTATTTCACTTCTAAAAAATTAAACTACAAAAATTAAGAATATAATTTCATTGCTTGCGCCTAAATGTATACTGTACTGCTTTGCTTAAACGTCATGTTAGTTGCATTCGCTTCATAAATGCGAAATTAAACTTGACGGTGAAATTAGGGGCAAGTGTTTTTGACACTAATTAGAAGTGAAATAAACATTTTTTGGTAATAAAAGTCGCGCTTATCAAAATGAACTTTAATTATAACATAAATATAACTTTTCGATAATATTTTATAAACACCCTATTTTAAAATTCAATTAATTTCTTAAAAAGTTTTACTTTGCGTTCGAAATCTTTTGTATGTTTAATAAAATTTCATTAAAATATTCATTAAAATTCGAAAAACGACTTAACTAATAATTAATATTTTAAAAATGTATCATTTTAATTTATACTAAAACACTTTTCCGATCATCTTATCACATAAGATAAGGAAGGAATTATACCAAATTTGCCATATTGAGATTTTTTTACAGATAAGCACGAATTAGGCTTATAGTGTAACACGAATCAACTCTGTAAATAGATAATAAATTTGTCTAGTACCCAAGATGGTCATGTGGTTTTATTTTTTTCCAGTGATGCCAACTTTCCGAGAAAAAAATTACTAAAGTTTTTAAAAATTCATATTGGCTACGTTATTTATCCGATTTTGATCAAATTTTCAGAAAAGATTTCCCTATACTCCCATTAATTATATAATTTTATTAATGTCCAGTGTTACCAACTTTTCGAGAAAAAAATTACTAAAGTTTTAAAAAATTTATTATGGCTATGTTATGTAACCGATTTTACTCAAATTTTTACAAAAGATTCTCCTAGTATTCAAATAATTTATGTAAATTTAACAAAATACAGTGTTGCCAACTTTCCAAGAAAAAAATTGCCAAAATTCGTTGTGGCTACATCATTTATTCGATTTTGATCAAGTTTTCAGAAAAGTTTCTCCTAGTGCCCACATAAATTATAATATTATTAAAATACAGTGTTGCCAACTTTACGAGAAATGTCAAAGTGGTCTATATATGGGTTTACCCATATACTTCTAATCTTGTTTATAATATAATAAATATATAATTGAAATATTTATTTAAAACAATAATTAATAATAATAAAAACAATTGTAATAAACTTCATATTAGCCAGTATCCATCAATATTTTATTAAAAAAATTTCATTTACATTAAAATTTTAAAGAATTTTAAAGAAAAAGATTTTAATTTATTTTTTCTGTTCTTATTTTAATTTTGTTTCAAATACATAAAGTAATTTTCCCTAACGGTGTGTTATAAGTATATTAATATTGCACGTAACAGGTGGTTTCCTAATCTTGAAAATTAGTACTGTGTATATTACCTATGTACATATTTGACATTTTAATTCTTAGAACCTTTTTTTAGGTTATCTTAATTTCATTTTTAATATTTAAATTTTAATTCATTATCCAGTCAGACTGTTACAGTTTTCTATACACAATTATAGTAAAGTTTTACTAATATTTTTCAGTAATTTCGCTTTTTTTTTTACAGTATACATACATACATAGATACACAATCACGCCATGTACCCAAAAGGGTGTGGCACAAACTCTTTTCAACATCCCGAAATCAGTCGCCTCCAAACATTTCTATCCAAACAAGCAACTTTCGCTTCATCCACATTCATAATTCCTCTCATACATGCTCTTTTATTTCTACTACTTGGAAACTTTCGCTCACGCAAAACACTCTCAATCATACCATTCCAACTACTCATCGGACGTCCACGCAAACGTATACCATCAAAATCATTCAAATAAATCTTTTTAACCAAACGTTCATTAGACATTCGCTCAACATGTCCGAACCATCTTAACTGACTAACACCAACTTTTAGTAACAGTATATACTTCTATAAAAAGAATTTTCAAATTTTGCTTATTTTCAGAGCCCTAAGGGTGTTGTTTCCGCCACCCCCTTTTAACGTTGATTCAATATAAGCTGTTCCTTCTCTAACCATAGTGTTGAATATTCCATGATTAACTTAATCATAATGCAAGATTTTCCTTAAACACTAATCCGACAATTATTTCACCCACTAGTATCAACATTAGATAAACAGACCAACAGTTGCTATTTAAACACAAACACAATTCAATTTGACCTATAGTATCGGTTTTATCTAATACCTGGTTTTAACTTAATCGTGTTTAATATAATTTTCACGCTTACACTGTAAAAAATTGATATAAATTTACATATTCTATGAATGTATTTTTTCAGAAAAAATGTAATATTACGTCAATTATCGTAGTAAAAATTACAAAATATTACTATTTTACTATTAATAATTATGTAAAATTGCATAAATTTATATTACAGTGTACATTTTACTATAAATATTCTGTATTTCTACCTCAAAATTCTGTAGTTTTTACAAAATTCATAATAATCACATAAAGTAAGTAAAAATGACCTAATAAGTAAATAAAAGTGCTTACTTTCTGCAAATTGCATCAGATACTTAATGTAGAATTACATATTATTGGTATAACTTCTTAAATTATATATAATTACAGATTGCATATTAATATCTGTAATAATTCAACAAAATATTGAGACTTGGGTACATATTTTGTGTAATAATACTAATAAAATATTTTAAGTGCAATTCATTCATTTTAAAATACATCCATTATGTAAATTTAGAAATGTATGTAATTATATCTATAATAATATTACAGAACTAAACAAATTTTATCTATTTATGGAAAATTCCTGATAGCAAATTCACTGAAGTTCTATAAATTTACTAAAAGAGATTTTTCTAAAAAAAAATTGCAATATTACATACTTATGCACGTTTCCATTCCGTTAGTAATATCATATTAAATTTTGTAATAGTTCAGATATTATGTAAGTATTTTTAAACAATTATGAATAAAATTACACCAGTTGAGCAATTATACCTAGAAATACTGGGCATCATAGTGTCTCAAGATTTGTAGGTAAAACTAAAATACATAATTTTTTTTAAAGTGTACTCATGTCATAAAACCCATTTTTACACACTTAGATAAATAACTATTATATTAACAAAATAAAACGCCTTTCTGAACTTATAATATTTTAATAACAAAATACAGAATGTTATACTTATATACTTGATAAAAAGTCATGAAAATATAATTAATTCAAACAATTAATAAAAAACATATTTCTAATTACAAAAAATTCTATACGTAATTAGCATTAATTACCAAATCAGTGTGCTCTATAAATTTAAAAATTTTTGAAAACAAAGCATGCAAATAAGAAAATAATTAAATCTAATTAATTAGAGTCAAAAATACAGTAATAAAAAGCTAAAAATATTTTTATTAACGTCACATACGTAGCAAAAAAAATATATATAATTTCTTTCATACACGAAATTACAGAAAAACATCACCTACATTTTGCGTTTTATATGTTTGCTATAAAAGGAAATGTCATGAATTTTTTATTTTGATTTTAAATATATGTTTTTTATTATACATATAATATAATTTTTAACTAGAATTGTTTAAATATTTATTATTATTAGAACTCAACGTGCGTTTTCATCAAGAAAAAAGATACAAATGACATATACAGTAAAGAAACAGAACATAGAAACAAGTAACTAGATAACAAAATAAGTAAATTTTATAATCTAGTTACTTATTTTATTACTTAGTAACTTGTTTCTATGTTCTGTTTATTTTTCTGAAAGATTTTTTTTTTAAATATTTCTTTACTCATTCACGGCCAAACTAGTAACTTGTTTCTATGCTCCGTTTATTTACTGTAAATATCATTTGTATCATGTTTCCTAATGAAAACGGACGTTGAGTTTCGTCAAAACGTCGATTATTAATAAATATTAATACATAACTAGAATCTAAAGCCATTTTATTCTAATATAATGAGTTCTGAAAGATTTTTTACTATTTTATTATATAAATATGATGAAGTTGATTTTTATATTAATGTGTTCAATTCAAGTGAGTTCAATTTTTTTTCTCTGAATGCGTCAATTTATTTATTAAAATATTGTCGATTTTATATTATTTAATTGAAGACTCAAAAGTATATATACAATTTATTATTAGTGTAAATATAACTTTTATTGAAACAAGTTTCAAATGAAACATTTGTAAGAAACATTAACCAATAATATTAGTAAACACTAAATAAAAAATAAACATGTCAGCTATTAGAGTTTGTATCTATCAGTTATAGTTAGCAACGTTGCTAAGACTTAGCAACTTTGTTGAAGAATTAGGGTGAATGTGTGGCATCTATAGGATAATTAATTTTTTTAAAGCATAAAACATTGTCAAATACTTTTTAAGTTAACTATTTCGTTAACTTGCCAATTGACTAATAAACGAAATGTTTTAAAGATCGTAGACTTGCCCAGTTAACAATCTTTTATACAACTGGCTCATTTTGGAAAAAATCTCAACATTAGAATATTATTATTTTATAACATTATTCTTTGAGTTTACTTTTGAGAGAAAGCTATATTTTATTTGTGTTTTAAACATAAAAAGTAATTTGGTAATATTTTTCTTTAATTTACACTTTATAGATAATTATCTGTTAGTTACAAATAAAAAATTATTTTCATAACATTATTTACGTAATGCTATGTAACATAACAATTTATTTTTAAAATAATATTTATAATATCATATAACGAAAACAAATAATAAATAACGTTATACAATAACGTAACGATTTCAAACGTTATATTTCATCTTTGATTAAAAGTACTATATTTAAAAATCACTGAAAAATTAAACTAATATTAATTAATTAATTATATATTTGTAACAAATTTTTTAAATATTTTTTTCCATAAGTGCCACTGAAATTTCTTTATAAAATAAACAAATTTTGTTTACTTTAACAGATATCTGTACCAAAACTACATTTTTTTGAATGATCGAAATTTTTTTATAATTCAATTAAAATCAAACATATTTTATATATATATATATATATATATATATATATATATATATATATTTAATGTTTAGATTATGAATAAAATTTAAAAATAACCTATGATTTTTAGACAATAACACATAATAAGCAATTTAAATTTGTATTTTGATGTTTTTTTTTAATAATTATTATAGTATTTTTACCAAAAAAAAAAAAATGTAAAACATTAACTTAATTTAATAACAGATAAAATATTTATAAAGACAAAAATATATTTGAACATATAAATTGAAAAAATACATATTTTAAAAAAAAATATGTTTAATAAATATATGAAACTTATTAATATAATTAATGGTCGACAGTTTAACTTTGTGAAACTCTTTAATAGATAAAAGGTTTGTAATAATACTCATATTTGTAAAATTTCACTAAAATTTTAGTGAAATTTTACGAATATGAGTATTATTACAAACCTTTTATCTATGAAACTTATTAATTATTAATTGTTTTTCTAATTCTGAAGCATGCTATATATGTTATACATATATTGTAATAAGTAAAATTGTTTTTGAAATAAAAATTACAAAAATTTTGTTAATACAAACAAATTTAACATTAAAAATAATTATGAAAAAAATAATATCTTACTGGATATTCATCGTAGCGTGATCCAATTGATAAGTCCGGATAATCCATTCGCTTATCAGAATCCATAACTTCTCCAGAATCCGCTTTGGCATGCCATACGAATAGCAGTATACAAAAAATCGACACCAAATTTTTACGATTACAACTAACGGACATAATTTTGTTTTTAAATAGCTTTAAACTTTAAACTTTTTTTTTTCTCAACGTACAATTTATTATTATTATTTCGATTATAATATATGTATATATATTTGTTTAATATTTTAATCGTATATGTATTTGTTAATGAAACATTGTTTTAAGCGCGCGAAATATAGTTTAATTTGTTTTTCGTGGGGCAAGTTGTTGAAGATGATAAAACTAAGTGTCGTTTGAGGTAAACTTTTCAGGATACAGTTCTTTATATAGTAGGATACAGTGTTTCACAGCGTGGCCCAAACGAACGGTGAAGTGTGTGTATAGTAAAAGACAGCCCCTGTGTTGTAGGCAAGCGCATTACACAGTTGTGTTGTACTGGTTGCCTATAGAAGTGGGGGTAACTAGCTAGTATGCTGATGGTATGTGTGTGTTTGACTGTTTGGTATAACAGAACACGCAGAAAAGAATGGAATACCATCGTGCGGTATACATAATTTGTTTCTACTAACTGTTGCATGCTAGAATTTTTCTCAGCTTTGCAGCTTTTCTATCTTTCTTCGTTTATTTTTTCTTTGTTCTGGAAAGTTAGTGTGAGGGTGTTAAATTAATGATGCTGTTCTTAACATTAATGTTGTTGTTAAGAGATGATATTTTGACTATCTTGAAAAGAATTGAATTAAATAATTTAATAATAATAGATATTTTTGCGAAATTATTACAGTTATTTTAATTATTACAGTACACTGAGAAAAATGGATAGTTACCGTAACGCTATTTATATTTAAAACGGTGACACAAACACAAGATATTAAAAATAACAAAATAAGTATATTTAAAAATTAACTATAAATATAATAAAAACAAAAATTTAATACCATCAATTTGTATATAGTATTACAGTCTTAATTCTTAATATAGTAGTAAAATATATATATATATATGTGAGTAGATTTTAAAAATGTATAAATTTGTGAATACAGTAAACATACTCGTATATTTCAAATAAATATCTACTTATCATTATACAATTTGTTAAATATCTATTTTTCTCAGTGTAGTTGGGAGTGATATGATTGAAAGTGTATTGCGTGAGCGAAAGTTTCCAAGTAGTAGAAACAGCATGTATGAAGAGGCAGTGACGGATTAAGGTATAAGCTAACTAAACACGTGTTTAGGGCCCACGACAAAAGACATTTTTTTGAGTACAATTTTTATTAACTAGGATGGACACAGCTGTAGGCACTTGTTGAAACTTTATTAATATAATAAAAATTAATCACACGACTCTTGGTTTTTTGTTTTTAAATTTATTTAATTTATTAAACAATGTACATTTCGGCTTGTTAGACCATCATCAGGTGAATTCACCTGATGATACATTGTTTAATAAGTTAAATAAATTTTGAAACAAAAAACCGAGAGTCGTGTGTTTAATTTTTATTATATTACAATTTTTATAACACATTTTAGGCGTTTGAAGTTTAAAATTGATGAGAAGAACACCATAATAATAGTACCTTCTTGATGTACATTTTTCAGACACACGTTTTTTATTTTATTGAAAAATGTCTGAGTTCAATACAATTCCGTTGTTCTTTCTAACAAATTGTCTAAAAATTAGAAACTTACTTTTTGCAGTGAGGTGTAATATTATGTGTCCACCTATAAAACATAAACTATATATTATAAGTGACTTTTTTTATTTTACATGACAAGAGAAGAAACATAAATACGTAAGTTCACAAAATGTCCGATAAATGTACTTTAAGTGTCACCGTCCGCCCGCTATGTTATATTTTGTACGGGTAGATGTCGCTATTGGTTTTATTTATTTCTCATGTGTATTTTATCGAAGTAGTGTTGATAAAAAATGCAAGAAAATTTTGGAAAGGCATCAAACTGTAGTATCTGTTTTGATTGCACACAGTGGTACATTTTCAAAACAGTCGATCGAAACATTTACATGCAGTTCCTTACTTAAAATTAAAATACAGATGAAGCTAAAGTTGCTTGTTTGGATAGGGATGTTTGTAGTAGGCTGATTTCGGAATAGTGTTTGTGCCACACCTTTTTAGGTACATGGCGTGATTGTGTATGTATGTATGTATTTTAACTTTTGAAACGTTTTTCTTTCAATTATCCATCATTATTATTTTTGAAAACAGTTTTTCAAAATTTTACAATACAATAATTGTTCTAATAAAAAATATATATTTCTATATTTTTTCGATAAAAAGTTCTATAAAAAAAATTTAAAATTAAAGTAATCATAATATTATCATTTTTTTTTAACAAGGATATATTTTTAATATTTGTTATAATTTTTTCCGGAATACTAATTTGGAATTTTACAAATTGAAAACAAATGTATCAATAAATAAACTGCCTTATTTTCAAGTTCTGTACTAAAATTTATTTATAATCGATGTTTTGATGAAACTCAACGTTTGTTTTCATCAGGCTAAACTGATTTAAATGACATTACATTAAATAACAAAACATGGAAACAAGTGAATAGGTAACAAATAAGTAACTAGATCATAAAATTTTGTAGATTTTTAATTAATGAAAGCCAAATTTTATTTAATTCATGCGTTTACAGTGATTGATTTTGTCTTTTTTCTTATAAATTTCAATTGCTTCTCTTATAATTATTATATTGTAGTTTACTTTATATAATGAGTTCTGAAATTTTTTTTTATTATGTTAATAGAATCATGTTAATTATTATCTGAATAAAGCACAAAACTCATAGTCACATAATAAATAATAGATTTCTTTGTTTTCCATTGACAATAAATGTCCGAAATTAAATGAATTAATTTCTGAAAACAGAGTCCTCATTAAACAATAGAAAATTAAATATTATCTATTTGTATAAGAGTTTCACAAATATTTAAATATTCACTTAATCTCAGTAAACCCAATTATTATATTAGTTCACTTGCCATTAAATGGATATTTAAATATTTGTAAAATTCTGCTTTAGTACGTTACTAGAAGAGTATACAAATAATAAATTTTATGAATAAATATCTATTTTATGAGTAAAATATCTTTCTCTGATAACAGTGACAAAATGTGGAAAGGTGTTATAAAATTACTTTACTTAAACATTATATTTTATTCACCAAAAAAAGTTTATGAAGTTGTCACTTAATCTTGAATCTTGATATTTGTAATATTAAATTTTAAATTAGTGTTTTGATGTTTTTGTAAATTAATCCTAATTACTGACAGTCGTATAAAGTAAATATAAAATATTTTTTTGTTTTTAATTGCATATATTACTATTGTATATTTTCAATAATTATAATTTTTATCATAAAATAAAATAAAACGGCTTTAGGTTTAAATTCTGTATTAATATTTTCTTTCTTGGTATTAGTTTTTCTGATGAAGACGGACGTTGTGTTCGTCGAAACGTCGATTATTAATAAATATTAACACAGAACTTAAACATAAAGCCTTTTTATTTTATATAATGAGTTCTGAAAGATTTTTTACTATATGTTAAATAAATTATATTTGTATTAATTCAAGTTAAAGTTGTAGTAAAAAATATTATTCCTCTTCAATCTTTGGGTATATATATATATATATATATATATATATATATATATATATATATATATATAAAACACCGTGTGAATGCGATAAGGTTTGTGTTTTACAGACAGGTAAAACTGTTTCAACTAGTTTAACAGAATATAAAACAAGTCAATATGTCTAAATCATCCAGATAAATCTGCTATTGTACAACATGCGTTAAAAAATCTTCATGATGTAAAATATTCGAAAATACTATGTAATAATTGCAAGACCCATATTAATATTACCAGCAGATTGCAGCAGAGAAGCAATAAAAATTTATAAAGAAAAAAATAACATTAATCAGTGTGAGACTAGTAACTGATTTAAATAAAATTTGGCTTCCTTTAATTAATAATTTATAAATTTTATGATCTGATTACTTATTTTGTTACCCAGTAACTTTGAATGGTCATATTCTTGTGCATGTGCGTAAAACTAAAACTAAAACGGCAGACATGTATTCTTTTAACAAAACGTTCGTATAACTATATATTTTCATTTAATCCATAAAATGTATTTTGAAACTAAAGAAAAGCATTTTGCTAAAATGTTTATTTTTATTGCATTTCTGTTTTCTTATTTTATTACTCCCAGCGATGTATGCAACCAAACATACAAAGTTGTAAAGAAAGTAATTGAAATCTACAATTTATTTAATTCAAATATTATTTCAAAAACAATGTACTGTATTTGCCAATTGTTTTTTTTTAATATATTTTGAATATTTTCAATAAATAAATTAAAAAATTTTAAATATACCAAAAAATTTTAAATATAGAACATTAATAACTTTGAAAATACAAATATTATCGTTGCATGGATATACGTATGAAATGTACATAACAAATTTCTTAATTTGATCAAAGCGAGCTATTGAATTCGTCTTAATTTAATCTAAATTTGTAACATGAAGTTGATGTACCTACGTGTAATATAATTTACGTTTAATTCATGCGTATGTTAAATTTTACTTCAATATCAAAAATTAAATATAATAATACTCTCAAAAATATCGCTTCATTAATGTAATTCAAACATTTGTATTATTTTTATATAAAATGTATTTATTTTAATGAAACAATCAAATGAAAAATGAAGTTTTGAAACAATAAATATAACAATAAAATGGAGTATTAACAATAAATATAATTGAAATAATAAATTTCTAAATTAATTATACTTGGTTCGTGCATTTAATAGAACATTTTATTGTCGCAGTTATTAATAGCTTATAATTGTTTTGTCATTTCATATATTTTTATTGGACTTTTATCACTTATGATTGTAATAATTTTTTCCCATAAATTTAATATTGTTCAATATAAATAATATTATTTTGATATAAACTACGTCATTTTTATTTTAGGTTGAAAAATTTTGAATCCGTCATGATAATAATCCGCACATGCGCAGTAATGTAGTTTTGACCATGTTTTGACACAAAATGACATAAGATAATAAAATGTTTAACAACAAAACATATATTAGTAAATATTAGTCATATTCAGAATAACTTGATATATTGTGTTTATTAACAAATATATTTATTTAATTTTAACTGTATTTAAATATATTTATAGCTTATCTACATACAACTGTAAATAGTGAGGTTATGTATTGCAGAACATTCACTTATAAATAAATATAAATACATTTACAATCAGACAACAAATTTAGTTTGTAAATAGTGTAATTTTATTTAAATACTATTATTTTGATTAAACAGTAACTATTTATCAAGAAAAATGAGTAGTACAGCTCAGTTACTAGAAGATGCAATCGGAGCATCAAAGCGTGCTGTACATTTCGATTCAGCTGGTAGTCAAGAAGCTGCAGCATCGTATTTTTATAAAATAGCAGCTCAATTATTAGAACGAGCTGCCCATATCGATCCAAATAGCGAGAAAAATGCCGCTTGGCTAGAAAAAGCTAATCAGTACAAAAGTCGTGCTCTGGCATTGGACAGCATTGATTTAACTCATCAGAAACGAACGGTTATAGAAAAAGGACATAAACAACAATTTGAACGTTGTTATTTTCTATTCGAGCAAGCTTTAGATGCGGACGAAGCGGGCTTGAAAGATACAGCTGTTGATTTGTATACGCAAGCAGTTGAAATTGCTTTACAACAGAAATGTGATGATTCGGAAATGAGTTCGAAGTTGAGGAATGTTGCGAAACAGGCTCTTGATAGGGCTGAACAACTTAAAGGTATTAAAAAGGATGATTACGGTGATAATAGGACGAGTGAACCGAAAATAATGCCACAAAAATTTACGAATCTTACGCAGAATAAACCAACATTGCATAGAGGATTCAGTGGACATTTAAAAGTAAGGAACATATTTATTTTCAAGCTTTTATAAATATAATTAATAAAAGTGAGGTTATGTTTCCAAATTATTTTCTAATAATAATTATAATAGAAAACTTTATTTAGCAAAAAAGTGCTATATTAGGGTTGTTGTTGTTCCCTGACTTTTCCAGGTTTTCCAGCGCTATATTATTTATTTTCCAGGTCATTTTTGAAGCGATTAACATTACAATGGAAACGATATTTTCATTTACTAAAATTTGTCAGGCTCAAAGTTATTCATTACAAATTAATTAAAATCCTTTAAAATTCTTTAAAACCATGGTAAAATATATTAAAAATACTCTTAATACATTATATAATTTTATTTGTATTAATCAATTTAAATATTTTTATTTATTATGTAAATAATAGAATATTGGTGAGAAAAACCATTAAACAATTTTTTTACAGCAAATATTTTTCCAAGTTTTTACAGATTTTTAATAAAATTCCCTGACTTTTCCCGCACTTCAAATTTCCCCGACTGTTTCAGGTTTTCCAGGTGCGCAACAACCTTGTATATAAATAAAAGCATTTAATATATTCAAAATACATAAATTGTATAGTAAACTACATTTTCTAAATAATTTTGTCTTAATTCTAAACTTACACTACGTAACTTTGTACTTTTAATTTCAACAGATCACTTATTATAAACTAGTAAACTATTATTTTTTAAGAACTACACAAAATTTAAACCAATGCGTTTCGTACATGTAAAATACATAAAATTTAATTAAACTACATTTTCCAAATAATATTGCTTAATTTTAAACTTAAAACTATGTAAATTTGCATTTTTAACTTCATCAGGTAACTTATTATTACCTTAAAAAATATATCATTTTACGCAGTTTTGTATTTTATTTTCTACGATAAAATTATTTTGATTTTGTGTGTTATAATTTCTGTTGTTACTAGAATAACAAAAATTAAAAATTTGTCATTAGAAATGATTTCTAGGTTTCCGGAAATGAAGATACTTATACATTGGAAGAAAAGAAAGTTTTATTGCATACGTCGAGAATTAATAACAACGAATTTGTACCATTTATGAATATAGATTTAGCGGAAAAATTCCAGTATGCGATTCCATTTAGTGATAGAGATGGTTTGTTAAAATTATCACCGAAACAAAGACGAGAATTCGATCGACATATTCGGCCTGAGGATATTTGTCAAGATCCTACCATTATTTTAGGTATTTATAATGTATTTATCATTTTAACTTGATCTGGAAAAATCTGTTTTCTCTTTGAAGTATTATATATAAAATTAAAACTTTAAAATATTAGTTCGAATTGTCATTTTATTTTATCAGAAAATTGTACATTTTTATTCTTAAATTATTATATTAATTATAAAAAAAATGTATCTAGACACAATGTTATTTACATTTACATTAGAATTTATTGTATTATTAAATTAAATTAAATAAAAATTTAAATTATAATTTTAAATTTCAATAAAAGCGATGAATGGTTTATGAAATCATGATTCACGAATTAAATATTCATTTGTATTAAATTAATATATTTGCACTCATTAGATATTTTGACGCATAAATAATTCCATCTTCAGTTTGTACAAATAATATAAAACATATATTAATTTAGATTATAAAAATAACGTTTCGTATTCTCATCACACTTTTTTGATAAAAGAAATACTTTTATTATTTCGTTAAAAATACAATCTTTTGACAAATATAAATAGTTTTGTCTATTTTTAGTATTTAATGTCATATCTGATATTATAAAATCTCAATAAATTATTTTAAAATGTCTGATACATAATTTTAAATAAACGTATATTTAAATGTCTACTTAATCGCATTTAACTAGTTTTAAATATTTTGATAAGAATTACTTTTAAAAGTGAGATGAGAATACGATCCATATTTTTCAGTCAAAAATTTTCAAATTGTATATATAATTATCAGGCGTTTTTTAAACAATATTTATTATGAAAAAGAGAATCATCGAAATTCTACAATAACATTTTAAAATGATTATTCCCTATTTGCTTGGAAGACGGTCGATTTCACGGGCAAATATTTTTATTAAAAAAAGTAATCAAAACAGCAATATAAAAAGTATATCATATTACGTATAATGTTTGTAATAGTTCCGATATTACGTATTTTACAGCAGTTAAGTAATTATACCTAGAAATACTGGACCATCATAATGTCTCATGATTTGTAGGTAAAATTACATAATTATTTTTTTAGAATGAATACTAAATGTAGAATTACGTATTGTTGGTATAACTTGTTAAATTATGTAAAATTAACAGCCCACAAAAACGCCTGATAATTATGCACCAACCCAATATAAATTTTTTTTGTAACTTTTGTAGGTAAATTCCCCGATTACTACAGTATTAAACAAACAATCGTCTCGGATTGTTCGTTCGTTGCATCGCTGGCTGTGAGTGCGAATTACGAACGCCGTTTCGGCAAGAGTCTAGTAACATCGATTATCTATCCGCGTAATCGTGACAAACAGCCGATCTATAATCCATTCGGTAAATACATGATTAAGTTGCATATCAATGGTATTACGAGGAAAGTCATTGTCGATGATCAATTACCATTTGGCCGACACGGACAATTACTCTGTTCGTATTCGAGTAATCGTAATGAACTATGGATATCGTTGCTGGAGAAAGCTTATATGAAAGTTATGGGTGGTTATGATTTTCCTGGATCGAATTCGGTAAGTTTTCATTAGTTTCTTTTTTTAATTAAATATAATACCATTGTCACATGCACTATACAATAGGGTCATTTCACAAAATTTAAATTTTAAAAAAACGTATCACAATATGAATATGAATATGAAACATAATTTTTCATAACAAAAAAAACAACAAAAGTTTTATAGTTCATTTTTAATTAATAATTGAAAATCAGTGTACATTTTCAAATCATTTTAAAAATAATGACGTATGTAATAAACAATGGAGCTATAATATGACGTTTTACAACCTGATTGGCTGACAACATTTAGCAAATACAAGTTAAAAAATTCAGAACGTTTTATATATATTTTAACTAATAATATACATTAAAAAATATACAAGTTCTAATATAATACTTTATTATATATTTATAAAGTTAATTTTAAATATAATTAAATTAACAGAATAAATCTTGAAGCAATTTTGAAAAAGTTAATTTTTGTAGAAAATTATGAACCTTGCAAAACAAACGCACTAAGTAATGTGCCTACTGTCACTTGAATTTAAAATTAAGCTGTACTATTTGGCATATGTCAAACACAATCTATTGATCGTTCTTATGAAGTTTCTTATTTATATATTTTACAAATGAGTTTAAAAAAGCACTACGCAGTTTTATCATGCAATAGGTACCAGTCAAATGATAGTAACAAATTATTTATTACTGTACCATTTGATTATGATAGAAGAAAAGTTTGGTTAGACGCAACAGGACGAAATATTTCAGGTCATAGTCTTTCAAGTTCTATATTTGTTTGCGAAGATCATTTTAATGTAAATATATGTGTACTGCAAACAATATTTACTTTTAATTGATACCGTTGTGACAATACTATGCTATGCATAGTATTTCAACGGTGACGTTGCAATGACGTCAAACAACTCTATTGTGTATAAAAAACGTCATAATATGGCCGACGTCGATTTTTGGGAACCCGTTTGGCGGGCAAATTTTTTTGTTAATTACGGCTATAATAATGCGAAAAAAAAATTGTTGTTGCTGTTTATGCCTATTAATACAAAAGATCTTTCGATTGCAGTAATAAAAAAAAAATGTGAAATGACCCTATTTTGTTCGATGAAAAAACTAATATATAAGTAATAAATTGTTTAAATATATCACCGTGAAATAAGTATACTGTAAAAAATAGCGAAATTACAGAAAAATATTAGTAAAATTTTATTATAAAAAAATCTGTAATTTTATTTTACCATAAATATTCTGTATTTCTACCTCAAAATTCTATAATTTTTATGTAATACTTAATCACATAAAGTAAGTAAAAATGACCTAATAAGTATGTAAAATTGCTTAAAGTAGAATTACATATTGTCGATATAACTTTTTAAATCAGATAAAATTACAACACACATATTAATATCTGTAATAATTCATCAAAATAATGAGACTTAGTTCATATTTCGTGTAATAATACTAATAAAATATTTATTCATTTCAAAATACATCCATTATGTAAATTTAGAAATATAACATGCTATTTCGAATAAAATCAATTCTATCCAAATTTTTAGAATATTGATCTTCATGCGTTAACGGGCTGGATTCCCGAGCGTGTAGCAATTCGAGAAAATGATGCTGATTTTAATCGAGACGCATTATTTTCTACATTAGAAACACGCATGCGTAACGGCCATGTTCTGGTTACCGTGGCAACGGGACTTCTCACTGATCCTGAATCGGAACGTACAGGTTTGTATTTTTTAATAATTATATATATTTTAAATATTTTCAGACCCGGTTTCGTAAACGCTAGTTAAATTTACTGTAGAAGTAAATGTTGTTTATTTTATAGATAAAAAAGCAGGGCTTCAAATCTTTATATTTTTCGTTCCGGTTCAATTAAAAATAACGGTTTTTTCGTTTTTGGTCCAATTCCGGTTTGAAACCCTGGTTTCATTTGCATTTTGCATATTTTTCTTCATATACTTATTTTAAAATATTTGTAACTAATCAACAATAGTTATAACTACTTTTCTTTTTTTTTTGTAATTTGAAAGGTCTTGTTTCAACTCATGCGTACGCCGTTATGGACGTGCGTACCGTGAACGGAGTGCGTCTACTGAAAGTAAAAAATCCCTGGTCACATTTACGATGGAAGGGTAATTATTCCGAATTAGATGCGCATCATTGGACCGAAGAATTAAAGCAATTACTCGATTACGATCCCGATTCGGCTGCACAATTTGATAACGGCGTATTTTGGATTGATTTCGATAGTGTTATCAAATTCTTCGACGTATTCTACATGAATTGGAATCCCAGTTTATTTCAATATACTTATTGCATACATCAGTAAGTCGATTTTTATTTTTTTTATTTTTATAGGAATGTTCACTCATTTTCTTTCTATTTTTTGATGTGATAATAATAATTTTTTTACGGGAATAGAAATACAAAAATAGTACACATAACCCTATCGGCATAGAAAAAATACAAAAATTAATAAATATTTACAATCTTATAAAAAGTTTTTGGGATCGATAATTTTGTTTTTAAATTCACATTCATACAATGTAAAATGCATTTGACAACATAAACTTATTTTTAAATTTTTTCATATTTTAATCTAGATACTATTGGTAAGAAATTAAACAATTCAGATCCAGAATGCAAAGGAATTTATCTCGTAACTTTTAGTTTGACAAAATTAATATTAATGTTAATACAGAAACTCTTTCCATTATTTCGAAGTCAGTTTCCTCCAAACATTCCTATCCAGACAAGCAACTAGTTTTTTCACATATTAAAATTTCCTATTGTAAATTTTGTTGTGCAGAGAGTGGAATGCTGGTAGTGGTCCAGTGAAAGACGCCTATAATATTGGAGCAAATCCTCAATTTACGTTAGATGTTAGTGAGAATGCAACTGGCGCCATTTGGATTTTATTAACACGACATATAACGGACATTACTGACTTTAGAGATAATAAAGAATATATTACCGTGCTTGTTTATCGAGGCAACGGCAAAAGAATTTATTATCCACGTAAGTTCTTTAATTTTATTATGTCATTTTATACAGTGCGTACGTCGATTATTAATTTATTAATAAATATAATAATACAGTACTACAACCTAAAGCCGTTTTCTTGTAATTTCTTATTATATTAATTTTAACAAAAATAATATAGAACTTTTTTGTTTCGTTTTTAATTTAATAAATATTTCTGTTTATTTTAGATGATCCACCACCCTATATAGATGGAGTAAGAATTAACAGTCCTCATTATTTATGCAAAATAATCTTGGCACCAAATTCATCAAAACGTTATACGCTTGTTGTATCACAATACGAAAAAACGCAAACGATTTATTATACATTAAGGGCTTACGCCACATGCCCTTTTCGTCTAAGTAAAATTTCCAATCCTTACACGCACGAAAAAAAGGTAATTTATCAATTTAAAAACGATGCAAGTTAGATTTTCTTAATTTTCGACCAATCGATTGTGGTCCTTAAGAAATTTAAAAACAAAAATTTTCACTTTAATACACAAATTTTGTGACTGCACTTTTGACAAACATTGTCATTATCAAACTGTATCAAATTTAATAAATTGTTTATCTTTTTCTTTTTCAGGTTAGTGATAGCTGGACAAGACAGAATGCAGGTGGCTGTGCCAATCATATACAAACTTATAAAATCAATCCACGTTATAGATTAATAATCGAATCGAATACGAATAATAATTATTTATTTATCGAATTACGCGGTCCGAAACAATACGAAATCGGTTTTTCCGTTATGATTAATTCGGTTACAGATTCCGATGTTACAGCACCATTTCACACGGAAACAACCAGACCATATCGGTAAGTTGGCAAAACACTGTATTTTTATTAATTTATAACGGAGTATTTTTTTTTTAAATAATTTTTGTCTCATTTACACTTTCTCTACTCATCTCAAAATTACACAGCATTATAAATATTTGAAATAAAAAAAACTTTAGGTTTTTGGTTCTGTTTCATTTTATATTAAAAAATCGACGTTTCGATATTACTAAACGTATATTATCATCAGGAAAAAGTATTATACAAATGACATAAATAATAATAAACAAACAAAACAGAAACAAGTACTAGGTCTAGATTATAAAATTGATTGGTGATAGCTGTATTCTTTTTACCTAAAATTTACTGAGATCTCACCTCACTTCAGATAAACTCAGATAATTCTTATTCTTTTTATCTTAACTGAGCTGCGACAAACTGAGTTGGATACCTTTCCCCCTTACCGATTCTGCTGCACCCGCAAAATAATCTCAAAATGAAGTGAGATACTCATTTAAGTAGTAGAGGCACAGATCTATGTTTATCTGTGGTAGAGGTTGAGTTGTGTCAATCTTGCTGTTTTCAAGGTTAGCGATGAAAAATGTCATACGAAATTGAATGAATGAATAATATTGGACTTTTAAATTTTATTTTTAATTTCAATGTAAAATTTATATCAAAGATGTATTTATTGATTCACAAATTTATGGTTGATTAGAAAAACAAACGTCAAAAAAAAAGGTGTCAAAGTATTTCGATCTTTGTTACTTATATTCGTGTTCTCTTGCTAGAGTTTGAATATTTTGTTCTTTTATAAAGCAACTCAACTCACTTCAGTTTCCATCTGAGATGAGTAAATTTTTGATAAAAAGAATACAGCTATTTGCCCAAGATGTCCGAACCATCTTAACCATATCTTAACTGACTAACAATTTTGCTACAACATTTTTTTCAATTTCAAACTCATCATACACTAATCTATTTCGTACTTCGATTCCTCCGTTATTAGTAAAATGCACAAAATATAATTTTATTTATAATGGTTGATAAAAATCTGCGTTTATTGTTCTCATATTTATCATTAAATTTAATTGTTTACTGAAACTATTATTCTCCTACATCGAAAATTCAAAGATCATTGTTCCAATATTATAAAATTTAGCACGCATTTGTAAAGTTACAAAATTATTACATAATTAATTTATATAATACATTGCGGGCAGGAGACTTGGGATGACAAACATTGAAAGTGGGAAACTATAATTGCAGTTGTGTGACTCATAAAAATTATTTTCGAAATTTCTCCCCTTTATATAGTAATAAAATAACTTGCAGAGTAGCACTTAAGGCGTCCGCTTGCAATGTATTGTTATTAATTTTCTTTATATTTGTTTAAAGATATTTAAAATTAAAATAATAACTGTTTGTCAAAATGTATCAATGACAATAATGTACTACTAGGTAACATATAAGTAACTAGATGATAAGAATTATAGATTTTTCATTAATGGAAGCCAAATTTAAAATTATTAAATATATTTTTAATGATTTCCACATCCATTATTTATATTTCTCATTTCCATTAAGAACGATTCATAGAAGTTTTATTTAATAATAAAATATTTCTTTATAAAGGTCTGGATTCGTTGTCATGGAAATGGAAAATATTCCAGCAGGAACATTAACAATAGTTCCGTCCACTTTTATGCCGGGACAAGAAGGTCCATACATATTAACTATTAAGTGTTCCGCTTCAATCAATTTTTTACGTGAACAGTAATTTAATTTATTTTTTTTATCACGCTTACTAACATTTATTATTATTGTTTTTAATTGAGATATATTTTATATACAAATAAAAATGTTTTTATAATTAAATAAAAAAACAACAACAAAAATTGTTTATATAAATTTATTTATCACAATAAAATAAAATCTATAATAAAAATATATTAAAGCTCAGGCTTATTAATAAAAAAAATAACAAGAATTAATTTATTTAACTAAAATTCGTGATTATTTCACGATGCTTCGACGGCAATACGTTCCCTTTCTTTTCGTTTCTCTTTCTCGGCTTTTTCTGGTTTTTCTTCTACCACTTCGGGCTCTTCTTCAGCTACTTCCGGAAGATGCTCACTTGGAATTTCCGGTAAAGTGTCGTCAATAATTTGTTGAAGTTCATCTTCAACTGCTTGTTCATCTTCTGGAGTTAGAACTCCGCTTAATAGCGCATCGATTTCCTTTAAAATACAAATTTATTGAATGTTAAAAATTGTATTCAATCAGAAATTCTTTTTTTTTTAATGGAATAAAGTTAGATGTAAAATAAAATGAGCTTAAAACAAGACCATCATTTAACTAATGAAAGCTAGCTTCAAAGCAAATAAACACTAGTTTTGAACTAAGGGGGAAACCACTTGTAAAATCTGGTGTACAAATTTGTTAAAATCATGGTAAAATCTATTAAAAATATTCTTTAAAATCTTGTAAAATCCTGGAAATTTCGTATAAAATCCGTAAAATCAACGTAGAATGACTACAATCTCAACAATCATACGTGAAATTTATAAAAACTGATGTACAAAATTTGAAGACTGGTTTTCCCCTCGTTTTGAAACAAATACTGTCTAAAATAAAACTGACCTGTTGTTTTTCAACACCCTCTCTGGTTTCTTCAAGAATTTGCTCAATTTCGTCAATATTCAAGAAGTCATTCATTTTCTTCAACGCAACATTACCGTTTTTGAGACCTTCCAATACCTGCACTTCAATTTGAGCAAATTCTATATCATGTACCATCCTATCTAAGTGATCTAATTGAGCATCGGTATTATGCAATAATTGTTCTTGATAACGCTTCTTTTTCAACAACAATTTCGCCCGACTAGAAACAAAATCATTTTATAAATACCTGCTGATATATGGATGTTTTGGATTGTGTTACTTACTCTTTTTTACCACCTTGTAATAATATTTTCGCTAATTCTCGGTGCGATTTTAAATTTAATTCGATACGTTTTTGATATTGTTTTAATTTATCGCGTTGTTGCTTTAATTGCTGTTTAAAATAATTCGTATTATAACCTTAACATCATTAAATATTTGATTATAATATTTACCAATACTGCTTTATCTTGTTCTGTTATACGAGACGGAGGTTTCTTTTTACCAAAAATTGCACCCATCGTAGATATACAATAAATAAATAATTATAATTAACAATAATTAAATAAAACAAATACTGGTGTACTTTTCTATCTGTCACTTGAGAATGATAAGTATTCTTTTGATCCTTTTGATGATTCCTGTACTACCAACACCAATGAAATTACTAAATTCAAATAAATCTGAATTTTCATTGGCTGATTGATATTTCAAGTTACAGCTCGATGAGAGGTTACATTTACATAAAATAATTTTCAAATAATATTTTAATACACGTAACATATTAATATATAACGATTGTGATTGATTATAATTAAAATAAATAATTACATATTTAATACTTTATCAACCAATTAATGAATTAAAAAAAAAGCAGAATTTCTATTGGTTGATAAGATTCTGAGTGTATCTGCTTTAACATACAGTACGTGTAAATTTTGAGGTTATATTTATAAAATATGCTAAATACATTACAATTACATTTATTTAAATAAAAATATTCTACAATATAGCAAAAAATGTGTCAAGTTGGTGATATTGTCTTACCGGGCGACTTCATTCAAAATCTAAAAACAAATAATGGAACTTTGATTTTGGGTCCGGGTTTACGAAAACACACCGATCTGGAAGACGTTATAATTGTTACGCGCTCTGGTGAATTTTGTTATAAAGCACCAAATGTTTACTGGGTGGAAAGTAATCAAAAACGTTATATTCCGAAAAAAGGTGACCTGGTTGTCGGTATAGTGGCAAATAAACGTGGTGATAGTTTAAAGGTTGATATCGGTAGCAGTGAACATGCATCATTGTCCGTATTTGCGTTTGAAGGTGCAACCAAGAAACAGAAACCCGATGTAAATGTCGGAGACCTTGTTTATGCAAAATTATTGAGTGCAAATCGTGAAATGGAACCGGAATTAGTGTGTGTAGATTCTTATTACAAAGCTGGTAAATTGGGTGTACTGTCCGATGATGGTTTTGTCTTTAATATAAGTCAGGAGTTTGCCTATAAACTGTTGAATTACGATAATCCTTTATTGAGAACTTTGGGTAAAAAAATTGTCTACGAAATTGTTATTGGTTTAAATGGAAAAGTATGGTTAAGTGCACGGAACGTTAAAGACATAAATACCGTTTATTCTGCTTTAATAAGTGCAGAAAATCTAAATGATAATGAAATTACATCTTTGTGTAAAAAATAATTGTAAATTATGACTATTTCATATTTCTTGTATTTGTATTTCATAATTTTACTACTAATAAATGAATTTCATTTTATAATCTATTCGTAATTATTATTATTTCATTTGCATTTAAAATTTACAATTTATTTTATTAAAAATCAGATTCATAATTGCTTAGTGAGGGGAAACCTGATGACGTAAGTTATATATAAATCGTAGGTCAAGTAATTGTAACTAACATTTCTCGACTAACAGGCGTGTATTGCACAAGTAAACTAGAAAAATTTAATCATTTTTAATACGTTAAAATGGCAAAAAAGTTAACTAATGGTGTTAATCATGTTTTAAGTAAGTAAATATTAAAAATTTAATATTATAACCTACAATAATATGAATCGTTTTTTGACAGGTAATGGGAATAATACGATTCCTTGCGAAGAAATACAAATTCCTGTTCCCTGGGGACATATCAGTGGTAAGTAATGCATATTTTTAATTATTTTATTAAATAAAATAGATCAAAATTAATTTAGTTTCCATTAAGTCTGGTAAAAAAAAATTGGTCAGCTTCAAATCATTCATTATAAGATTTCACGAGCATTATAAATGATATTCATATTTATTTCATGATTATATTGTATGTAGAAAAATTGAAGTATATTATAAACTGATAAATATATTAATTATTTACTTCGAAAAATAAAAATTTTGATTATATTTTACAATTCGCTTGTTTATTAATGTATTTCTGAAAATTTATTAATTAGTCTATTTGAATACAATATAGAAATGAATAATATTGATTATATTTCTACTTTAGCAGAAAAAATTAAATGGGTTTTTTTTTGCATAATTTATGTATTTGATTGTTATATTTTATTTAAATTCTTAATATTTATATTGGTTTTTGTGAATCATTTAATTATTTTATTGTAAAACTTATCAAGTAAATTATACATATTATATTAGATGAAATTATTAATTAATTATATTGGTATTCATAGCCCTTTTTTCATAGGCCTTTTTTACATATGACTTATGTAAATAAATTTATAAATCATATAATGATATTGCAATTTTTCAAAGTTCAAATAATAATGAAACATTAAAAACTGTTTTATCTTATCAATATTTCTTATTAATATCTCTATTTCTTTTTATCAAAATAAAACGGCTTTAGGTTTTAGTTCTGTATTAATATTTATCAATCGCATTAACAGTTGAAATTAGTTAACATAATAATTTGTATTTATGTTTACTGTTTTACTGTAACAGTGAAAGTTATAAAGTAACTAGAAGGAATCGGATACGAAATAGATTAGTGTATGATGAGTGTGAAATTGAAAAAAAAATGTTTTAGCAAAAGTTGCCGTGTTAGTCAGTTAAAATGGTTCGGACTTCTTGAACGAATGCCCAATGAACGTTTGGTTAAAAAAATTATATGAATGATTTGAAGCTATACGTTGGAGTGATATGATTGAGGGAGCGAAAGTTTCCAAGTAGTAAGAATAGAAGAGCATGTACAAGAGGAATTATGAATGTGGATGAAGTTAAAGTTACTTGTCTGGATTGGGATGTTTGGAGAAAACTGATTTCGAGATAGTGGAAAAAGTTTGTGCCACATTTTTTTGGGTACATGGCGTGATTATACTTCTGAAACATTTTTCGAAATAGCTTTGTTTTATTTTTAACTTATGAATTTACAAACACTCTATATATACTTATTTAGTTTTTTTTTTATCTGAAAACTGATAATGGATTTTTTAAATTTTTGTTGTTTATTTAATGACACATATAATGATTAAAATAATAACAAATTGTTCATTATTTTTATAGAAAAAAAATTGTTTAAATTTATGGATGTTGACGTCTTTGTTTTATTATAAAGCAATAATGTTATATAGGTATATATATATATATATATATATATATATATATATTTCATTATTTATTATTTTCAAGAGATTATATTAAATATAAAACATAATATTGGACTACATTTGATAATAAATAGCAAAAGCGCGCTTTTAACTTAAAATTGTTTTTAAAGTAAACTATGGCTACGAATCAATATTATCACTATTTTTATATCGAAATTTTTACAAACATTACATAAAGTAATGTTATAGTTTTTCTGTGAACCGATCTGCTTATATGTATGCATATTATATATTATTTATTTTTTATTAGAGCCGTTTACCCTTGAAACTTGAATATTGATTTATTATTGTGATAAATATATTTTAAAATTATTCTATAGAAAATTATTTCAGCTTTGTATTTTTTTAAATCTACCAATATTGAAAACAATAATATAATAATTTATTAATTTATGGATTTGTATAGTTTTCAAATGTATGATTGTTGTTGAAATTGTAGGAATTTTAATCGAGATTTTACATAATTGGAAATTCTTTATTGTTTTTACCATACTATTAAGAGATTTTTTTAAATTAATTTGAACACCAGATTGTACAAATGGTTTCCCCTCACAATATTATTGTCTGTCTATATATAATTTTAAGTTTTTCGTTTTTTCCGTTTTTTGAGCAAAAGATTTCTGAATAGCATTGCTCGCAGCTGCGAGAAATACACCGATGTTTATTTCTCGTCCATTTTAAAAACCAAACCGGTAAACAAAGCCGTTTCGAACACCTCCAACTACACAAAAATATTATTGCATTTTATATTAGATATATATAAAAAATAATCTAATAATTATTTAAAGAACCTTAATATAAAATTTTAATTATCAAATTTATTAATACCTATAGATGAAATTATAAAGTTTATTTAAATTTCTTACGCACGAATATAATTAAAAATAGATTTTACATTATTAAATTTATGTAAAGAACTTCAAAAAACAATGACTCGTATTTCCACCTCTTGTTTATGAAAAAGTGCTTCTATTTTTTTGCTTTAAAATAAATTTTTACTTCTATGTCTTATTAAATATGAATAGTATTTCTATTTTTGATATATTTTTTCTTATGTCTAAAATTATAAAATTCAAATAAACTGATTAAAATAAGTAATTTTTCAGTAAACGTGAAAAGAATTTTGACAAAAATCACTTTTGAAAGTGAGGTGAGAATACGGGCCATTATATATTTGTTTGTCATTCGTTGAACATACAGTGGGTGATCGGTTAACGAACACTTCGGACTGCGAACAATTCGGACAATGAACAATTTTACGAAAGATTTTTGTGTTCGGACACCACAAACATATGGTTCGGATAATGAACTTTTCTGAACCCCTTATATATAAAAAAAAAAGAAAATCTGGCAATATTATGAGGATGATCGGCTAACGAACATTTCGGTTTACGAACATAGTCTTGCAACGGATTATGTTCGTAAATCGATCACCTACTGTATTCCGAATATGCCACAATTAAGCACTTGCATGAGACTTTCAAGGACAAATATATCCCAATCAGTTGTCTTTGACATCTTAGCAAACTTCATTCTTCTAACGCACTTCACATGCATTTTTTTATTATTGATATAAATTATTATAGCACTGCAATGTACTAATCTAATTAATATTGAGCCTTGAAAGCCTCGTGCAAGTCCCTAATTCTAGGTCCGATAATTAAATAAAACTATTCATTTAAAATACTCACTAGACTATCGAAAAAAGAATCAAATATTAAAAAAAAAACCATATCAAATAAATTTTTAAACGCTGTAATAAATAAATTTGTTTTTTGTGTTTTAGGAAAATGGTGGGGTGCAAGGGATGCTCAGCCAGTTTTAGCAATACACGGCTGGCAAGATAATGCCGGGACTTATGATAAATTAGCGCCGTTACTCTGCAAAGACATTCCAATATTCTGCATCGATCTACCGGGCCATGGTTTATCATCGCACTATCCCAAGGGACAATATTATTACGTATTTTGGGATGGCATCCTAGTCATACGGCGTATCGTTAAATTTTTCAAATGGAAGAAAGTCAAACTAATGGGACATTCTTTAGGTAAGCATTTTTTTTTAATCAAGAGTTTTTTGGGCAATCAAATTTTTTCACTGCTCCAGCTCTGCTCCGCGCTTCAATTTCAATTTTTTTAAGCTTATAAAAAAATATGTATTTTAATAAAATACTTAATTTTAAAAAATACATTGCAAAATTTAACAAAAATACACTCTAAAAAAAGATGGAATTTTATCTACAAACCATGAGACACTATGTTGTCCAGTATTTCTATAATTACTCAACTGCTGTTAATTTTAACGTAATTGTTTAAAAGTAATATGATATTACCAACGTAGTACATATGTATGTATTTTTGTGGTTTTCTTTTAGTAAATTTACAGAACTTCAGTAAATTTGCTATCCGGAATTTTCCATAAATAGGTAAAATTTGTTCAGTTCTGTAATTTGATTGTTGGTATAATTATATACATTTCTAAATTATTCTAATTAATTACACTTTAAATATTTTATTATGTACTAAGTCTCATTATTTTAATGAATTATTACACATATTAATATGCAAACTGTAATTTTACATAATTTAAGAAGTTATACCAATAATATGTAATTCTACATTAAATATGTGATGTAATTTTGCAGAAAGTAAGCAATTTTACGGTGATTTTTACTTTACTTTATGTAATTATTATGAATTATGTATTTCCGAACCAATTACCTAATAGATATTGTGACTTATTTTTATCTAGTTATTATTTTGAAAATTAATAATTTTATAAAATTAAGATAGAAAAACGTGTATATCTATAAAAGTTTATGAAAAGCAGACAGGTAGTAAAATAAACATTTTATTTATTTTTACACAAAATTGCTTTTAAAATCCTATTAAAATAAAATTTATTGTAATGTCATCTAAATATTTTATTTTTTTCAAAATGATTTAAAATATATGCATATCATTATTAGTACGTTACTAGACATAGGTATCTAAAATATTGTGTTATATAATTTTATTTAAATTTATCGAAAACTCAAACACTTAATACAATAGTTTTATATATTCGAAATGAACAATGGGGAAATAGAATTAGAACTATGCATTATCATAAAAATATTTTTTATTATTATTTTTCATTTTATAGCCTTTCTGATAAATAAAAATAAATTTGTTAAACATATTGTGAATTAACATTTTTCGTCGTTACTTTGTGAAACTTTATATTTAAATGAAAATAAAAAACCTTAGTAACTTTGAAAAATTTACTTTATTACATAATTGTAGTGACAGTAGTTTATCTACAAACAATGTCATTATCAAACTGTTTTATAATGACAATGTTCATCGAATCTGCAATTGTGCTATAAAGTAAATTTTCAAAGTTAATAAAGTTTTTTATTTTTAGATTGTGAATTTTTAATATCGTTATATTTTTTTTGTGTATTTATATCTGTAAAATTATCCAATTATTAATCAATACTATTTTTTTTTGTACCATTGAACACATTTGTTTGGTCGTTAAAATGGTCTAAATGCTGGGTAAATTGAGTCGAATTTTTTTTTTGTATACCGTACCATGTTGTCAAAGTTTGATAATTTTTTTTAAGTCAAAACATGTTTTTCTTTGTGGGGTGTCGTTGCATGACCTTAGAGATGATACTTCAAATATTTTCGGACACAAAATTTTTTTTAATTTCGTTCAAAATTGGCCTAATTATATCGATTTGAAGAATCGGTAATTTTTCTGATTTCTCAATTTTTTTTAACAAGTTTGTATTTCAATATGTTATAAATGAATTCTTTAGACAATTTTACTATATGTAAAAAAAATCAAAGTTCATTATATCCGGATTAGTCATTTTGAAGGCCAGCTGTAATAATAATAGTACATAGTTTTTATACAAGGTTATTGTTTGTGCAGTTAATATTGACCATTTACATGAACCATCGATAATCTATTAAAATCATATTTATTATAATGTGATTTACATACGGACTACAGATCAATTATAAGTTAAAACAATTATAATATTTGGTTAGTTTTTTTACATACATACACAATCACGCTATATACCCAAATGGATGTGGCACAAACTCTTTCCATTTTCCCGAAATCAGTCTCCTCTAAACATTCCTATTCAAATAAGCAACATTATTTTCTTGTGCAATTTTGTTCCACAAGAAAAATTACACCGTGTAAAGCAGGTCAAATAAATCAAATTTCAATATATATATATATATATATTATATTTTGTTTAAATGTTATGCAGGTGGTGCCATCTCCTTCCTCTACGCCGCATCATACCCGGAAGAAACCGTAAGTTATGTTTGCATCGATGTCGCTAGTCCTTCCGTTCGCGATCAAGTCCAGCTCGTTACCAACTTGGGCAAATCGGTCGATACATTCTTCAAATACGAAACCCTATCAGCCGATAAACAACCATCATACAATTACCAGGAAATGATCGATTTGGTACACGATGCTTATAATGGTTCGGTGAACCGGGAAGGTTGCGAGATTATGATGAAACGCGGTATGCAGGAATGCATTCGAAACGAGAACACCTATAAATTTATGCGCGATATTCGATTGAAAGTTCCGCTGCTCGGATTTTTTACGATCGATCAGGTGATGGAATTTGCTGGCCGAACGATTTGTCCCGTGCTGAATATACGAGCCGATCCGGGACAGATATGGCCGAATCCAGAACATTACGATATGGTTCTGGATAAAATTAAGGAGACATCCATCTATCTCGAACGACATATTATTAAAGGAATGCAT
Source organism: Clivina fossor (assembly GCA_963966155.1). Lineage (NCBI taxonomy): Eukaryota > Metazoa > Arthropoda > Insecta > Coleoptera > Carabidae > Clivina > Clivina fossor. The sequence continues at coordinate 7,302,439 of OZ014566.1, forward strand.
CATTTGCATTTGAATGATCCAGAATGTTGTTCCGAAATTATACGAAAATTTCTTATAAATTATTAAACAGTTTTGTTATTATTTATTTTTTATTTTTTAAATTATATTGTAGGTAATTTAGATGATTAATTAACAGATATTTAAAAGGAAATATCAGTTAATTGTGATTTACTTTCGATGACAGCATTTTGGAAACTTTCTTCGAACCACGTGAAATAACTTCTTATGATTGTTTTTCTTCCTTCTTTCTTCTCGTCCAGTACATTTTACTCCTATTTTCTGTGAATATATGTATCCATAGCTAAAGGGTTAATAATAAAAATTAAATCATTTAATGCTGATAATAATGATTTATTTTTTTTAATTTTTAAGTAAAGTACTTTAAAAATGAAATATATTAACTATTTTCTTCGAATCTGAAATTAATTTCATTATGAACACTATTTGTCAAGTAATTTCTTGTTTAATTAAAATAAAAATACGTTGGCCCGTATTCTCAAAAAAGTGCTTTTGACGTTCACTTAAAATCATTTATTAAGCATTTTAAAATAGTTTATTTAAATTTTATAATACCAAATATAATAAAAATGATCAAATATAGAAAAATTATTTATATTTGATGTCAAACAGAAGCAAAAAGTTACTTTAAAATTAATGATAAAAGCACTTTTTCACGAAAAAGTGAGGTGAGAATACGGGCCATTGTTTTTCTCGCATTATTTTGTATTTGATTTTTTCGCTATATATATATTCAAATAAAAAAACAATTTGTAATACTTTTAAATAATACATGTAGAATTCATTTCTTGAGTCTCAAAGTTTGTTATATTTTTATAAATAATTGATATTTCTGCTTATCTCTTAGTTAATTTATCTTAGTTAATTTAATATGTATGTTAAGTGTATAATAATAATAAAAATATATTTTATATATTATTATAAAAAGTGACATAAATTTAAGGCTATTTTTCAAAAGACGTAATAGATCCCAGTTATTTATTTTTGATATTATATTTTCTACTTAGAATGACATTTTTGCTGTTTACAGAAAATGTATTTTTGTTAGGAAAATTTAATAGAATCATATAAAAAATAAAATTGAAGTTTTGCGATGACACAAGTGCTAAAGTGAATAGCAGGGACAGTATTAAATATATATACATAAAAAAGTTAATTTGTTTTTGTTTCATGTTAGGTGAATATGTTTTATATTGATATTAAATAAATAAATGCTTCAATAAAATTGTTGATTGAAATTTATTTTGTATTTAATATTGTTTTTAGTTGTTTAAAGTTATTGATAAAAATAAATTGCACATGTTTAAAAATTGCAATTTTTTTTATTTATCCTTTCCTCTTCCATCTTTACACATTTTATCTTTTTACATATTTCAATCCCAACCCCATACGACCCCTCGCTATTAATTATTGATGTTTGCAAGAAAAGAATCTTTAATCGCAAATATCTCGAAAACGGCTGGGAATTTCGCAAGAAATAACAAAATTTACCGTCCCCTTACAAACTCCTAAGATAAACCAGGTACGTACTACAACATATCCAAAAATCAACCCCCTAGGACACCCCTTATTAATTAAGCCAACTCCCAAAACTTTAAAATCTTTAATCGCAAATATCTCGAAAATGGCTGGGAATTTCGCAAAAATAACAAAAATTGCCGTCCCCTTACGAGTGTTCCATAAACCAGGTACGTACTACAACATATCCAAAAATCAACCCCCTAGGACACCCCCTTATTAATTAAGTCAAGCCCCCAAAAAAACTGATGAAAATATTGAAATTGAAATTTTGGTGAAATGTATGTTTTCTTATTGTTGAATAAAGTTTGTTAAAAACAGATGCGGTGTTGTATTTATGTTTTTCCCAATTTCATCCCTTAAAATTAGTTAAAATCTTTAATCGCAAATATCTCGAAAACGGCTGGGAATTTCGCAAAAATAAGAAAATTTGCCGTCCCCTTACGAACTCTTGGTAAACCAGGTACGTACTACAACATATCCAAAATCAACCCCCTAGGACACCCCCTTATTAATTAAGTCAAGCCCCCAAAAAAACTGATGAAAATATTGAAATTGAAATTTTGGTGAAATGTATGTTTTCTTATTGTTGAATAAAGTTTGTTAAAAACAGATGCGGTGTTGTATTTATGTTTTTCCCAATTTCATCCCTTAAAATTAGTTAAAATCTTTAATCGCAAATATCTCGAAAACGGCTGGGAGTTTCGCAAAAATAACAAAATTTGCAACCCCCCTTACGAATCGCTATAGATAAACCAGGTACGTACTACAACATATCCAAAAATCAACCCCCTAGGACACTCCCTTATTAATTAAGTCAACCCCCAAAACTGTGATTAAAATATAACAAAAATCTCAATTTTTTTTTGTTTTCCTGATAAAATTTCGTTAAAATGTTTCATTTTACGCTTTCCTGATGCAAATCTTGCATTTTACGCTTTCCTGATACAAATCTTGTATTTTACGCTTTCCTGATACAAATCTTGCATTTTACGCTTTCCTGATACAAATTTTGTTAAAACCCCTTAGCTTAGATACATTTCGATACATTGATACATTTTGATACATTAATACATTTTGATACATTAATACATTTCGATACATTAATACATTTTGATACATTAATACATTTCGATACATTGATACATTTTGATACATTAATACATTTTTACGAGCCCTCGGCTATTAATTATTAATGTTTGCAAGAAAAGAATCTTTAATCGCAAATATCTCGAAAACGGCTGGGAATTTTGCAAGAAATAACAAAATTTGCCGTCCCCTTACAAACACCTAAGATAAACCAGGTACGTACTACAACATATCCAAAAATCAACCCCCTAGGACACCCCTTATTAATTAATCCAACCCCCAAAACTTTAAAATTTTTAATCGCAAATATCTCGAAAACGGCTGGGAATTTCGCAAAAATAACAAAAATTGCCGTCCCCTTACAAATCGTAGATAAACCAGGTACGTACTACAACATATCCAAAAGTCAACCCCCTAGGATACCCTCTTATTAATTAAGCCAACCCCCCAAAACTGTGATAAAAATATACGAAAAATTTCAATTTTCTCCAAATGTTTCACTTGTTGCGAAAAATCAAAAATATAATAATAATAAGATATGTATCAATGCATCAAAATGTATCAAAATGTATCAATGCATACATAACTTGTTTTCTCCAAATGTTTCATTTCTTGCGCAAAAATCAAAAGTTGTATCAGGAGAACATGGTCGTTTGCAAACATAACTTGTTTTCTCCAAATGTTTCATTTTTTGCGAAAAAATCAAAAGTTGTATCAGGAGAACATGGTCGTTTGCAAACATAACTTATTTTCTCCAAATGTTTCATTTTTTGCGAAAAAATCAAAAGTTGTATCAGTATCAGTTTTGCAAGATGCAATGCGGAACTGTATAAAATAAGGGGCGACATCTATTGCACATTTCTTTAATTAAATATACATTTAGTATATATAAATGTGCAATAGATGTCGCTAGTAGTATTGATACATTTTGATATATGGAAACATGGTCGTTTGCAATCAATACGCATTTGTTTTCTTGACACTTGATAAATTCAAACGGACAGTAGTAAGGCAAAAAAAAAACAATACATATAAGAACAAATTTATTTTATTTAAATAATAAAAAATCACATTTGTCAACAAACATAAAATTAATATAAATAGTGAAATAAATTTGCTACAATTGAAACTTTTTTTGACTCACAGTCATTTACAATCTTTATTACAAAAATTATTTTCAAACACTTTATTTATTTGAAAAATTTTAAGTATTAAAGTTCCTCATTTTTTATATACTTAATTTTAAAACTACAGGCTTTGGTGCTTTTACACAATAATACATATTAAAATTATATAGGCTGCGTTTCTCAAATACGTATTTTTTCTCGGAAAATTAAAACACAGCTTGTGCCTGGACGAACAGTATTAGCAAAAACTACGATTTTTAATAAAACTAAAACAGAACATGAATAAATAGAAAATAAATAAATATAGAAAATAAATATATATATATATTTAGTAAGAAGCCACATTTTATCTCAGTGATTTGCATTAAATCTTCATATTCTGAGCCCGGGATACTCCAGTTAAAATTAGGAATAGTTATTCTGTTACAGCCTGTATATAAATTACTTTATTAATAAATAATACCCTGTTAAATTAATAAATAAAACTTAAAATATATACGAGACAATAAAAGATCGATATTTATAACTTCCCTCCTGATATGATCACCATAACCATTTGGAAACGAGAATGAAGTGAATAAAGTGAACAATATTCTTGCATTTGACAATTTAATCAGAATACAAACTTTTCTCAAACATTAATCCAACAAATTGAGCCGTTTTCTTTGAAAGTGGTGTAAGTCCAAGGGTTTGTATTTGAATGGTAACTACGTAAATTCATATTGACAAATTGATGAAAATTTTGAAGGATTTTTTTGAACAAATTTAAACTATCTATCTCTTATAGTTCAGTCAGAAATCGCATTTTTTTTGCAAAAATTCTTTAATTGCAAATATCTCAAATATCTCGCAAATTTCGCAAAAATAACAAAATTTTCCGCGTTTTACAAATATAAGTTAATTAGTTCTCATGGTGCTCCCTCTTATTAATTAAGCGTAAAATTATTATAAAAAGTTAACAAATTTGTATGTAAAAATTAAAAAACTAAAATTGCGAGTATTTGTTTATAGATAAAAAAAAAACTCCAAGCAGATTGCATTCATTGTTATCATTAACTAACTTTTTGTCAAACGTGGACTTACACCAGTTTCAAAGAAAACGGCTCAATTGTCGCTTTCCAATTGTTAGAAAGTTCTGGATTTTTTAACCTGTTTATTGTAACGGTTCTCGCATTATAATAGTTTAAAAAGTGGATCAACATTTTCGCACCCACTTTGTGTACAGGATGATTCATTTTCCGTGTATTTTCGTGAAGAATAACTTTATTATTAACGATATGAAAACATACATGCAGATCCTTGTTCGATGCAAAATCGATTTTTTCTTATTTCAGCCGGTTTTCGTGTAATTCAAGAAAATTGAATTTTATTTTGTGTAAGAATTCTGCTGTTTATTTAATTTTTTTTATTATTTTAGAATCATTTATGAGTTACTTTATTAAATAAACTAAATATAGTAAAAATATTTTTCAGAAACTCATTATATTAAAATAGAAAGCTTTAAAATCACAAAGCTTTTTATTTTTCATAAATTAATTACTATATAAAACAAAATAATACGGCTTTCGAATGTAGTTCTGTATTAATATTTATTAATAATCGACGTTTCGACTAATTCCACATTTGTCTTCATCAGGATAAAAAATACAAAAATGAAGACGTTCGTTGAGTTATGTAGAAGCGTCGATTATTAATAAATATTAATACAGAATTAAAACCTAAAACCGTTTTACTTTCATAAACTAATCACTACAAAAAATATATAAAACATCTGTATTAATATTCATCAGAATAAAAAATACAAGAATAAAGACGTACGTTGAATTCGAAGAGGCGTCGATTATTAATAAATGTTAATACAAAACTAGAAACTAAAATCGTTTTATTTTAATATAATGAGTTCGGAAAGATTTTTACTATGTTGATATATAAAACAATGTAGGAAAAATATAACTTTTTACATAGTTTGTTGTAATTTAATAAAATTCTCTATGACATTAAAATTTTTATTAAACATCTAGAAATAATCTCTATGGCCCGTATTCTCACCTTACTTTTTCATGAAAAAGTGCTTTTATCATCAATTTCAAAATAACTTTTTGCTTCTGTTTTTAATCAAATATAAATAGTTTTTCTATTTTTGATCATTTTTTTATATTTAGTATTATAAAATTTAAGTAAACTATTATAAAGTGCTTAATACATAATTTTAAGTAAACCTAAAAAGTACTTTTGGTAAAAAGCACTTCTATAAATGAGGTGAGAATACGCGCCTATGTATTTTTATGAACAATAGAATTATAACACAAAAATTAGTTAGCCAATTGAAATTATTCAATAAAATTATGTACCATTAAATTTTGATTTTTTTGACTAGTAAAAGTTTTTCGTGAAGAAACATAAGAAAAATAAATCATTCTGTACATTAATTGTACATGAGGTATATAAAAGAATCAACAATTAGAGATATGATGTGCATTTAAAATACAATAAATTGCTAGTACTGTTCATAATTATAATTGTGAATAAATTAAATATCTACTCATCTATATATTAATAAATAATTAAATATAATTAAAAATAAACGCAGCAATCACAAAGATGTATAATACAATCCTAAGAAAACATTTTCAATAAACAATATTGAAATATAATAATATCTTCAATTAGTTTTGTCTAGAAATTATTATAAAATATTTAGGCATTTTTTTTCTTATTCTTTCAATTCTATACATTTTATTTTATCATATATGAAATAACAATTTTTTTGTAATTTTTTTTTCGGTAAATATATATTATTTTTTCACCTAAAAAGATTGCAAGTCGTTCTTGATATATTATTATTAATTATTAAAAAAATATCACAATTAGAAACTTAAAAATTAATTAGAATTTGTAACACTATTAACTCCTAAAATTATCTAAATCTGCTAAAATCAATTATTTATATATATATAGTTCAGAATCTGAATATTTATTAGATACAAAATAATGAAACAACTCTGCAATCTTACAGATAAATTTTTTTTTTTTAGTTTAGAAATGCCTCCATTAAATAGAGATTTTTTGTATTTGCTATTGACTTTTCTAATAAAAATTTTATTTTAATTTAATTTCACTTTTTTTTCTTAATTAATAATAAAGTCCACAGTAAATTATTTTTCACTTTATTATTTTCTTTTCCTTCCCTTGAATTATATTCCATCCATCTTGGTTTCTTCTTATTGTTTAAGTAATTATTATTTGTTTTATTATTATTATTATTAAGTATTAGAAATGTCTTTTGTATGCTTCTCTTTCGTATTTTATATAATATCGTAAAAATGTGTCGAGTTTCATGACGGTACGGAAATAATTGTAAAGAGAATTTATTCGTCACTCACTTCATCGTAATGCGCGAATTTTAGAAACACTTGTTCTAAAGTTGTTTGACTGAAACTGTATTCTTCTATATCCAGATCCGCTTTTGCTGTGAAAACAAAATTATAGGCATCAATATTATAATTAGAGATGTAGAAAGTTCTTTACTAAATTTTACAATACGAGCTTAAATGCTAGCGTAGTATTTTGTCCGAATGAGTGATAAATAATTTTATACTTTTTCTACCACTATATAGTAGAAAATTATGAAAGATTTACTTAAATTTAATGGACGCACTATAAAAAAATCTAATCATTTCTTGCTTTCTTGACACAAATTCGTTAAAAAAAGCATAACTTATACATTCCCGTAATGCGTCAATGTTAAACTGGTTGCTTATAGACTCCCAGCAAGGTCACTGCAATTTTTGTGCTTCATTTAGGAAGAAAATTAACCTATAAATGATTTATCAGAGTGTATAATGGAAAGTTGAAATAAATTTCCCGTATAATTCCCGCTTTTTCTCGTATATTTAAAAAAAATTCCGTATGTAAATATACAAGTTTAACGATAAAAGATGTTAAAGAAGTGTTAAATCGAAGTTATTTATTGTATATATTATATTTATTTATCAAAATTACAGCATGGAACATGAACTATCGCAATCATCAAATGATAATTGCAGCTTCTTTTTCTTTATTTCTTCTGAAATTGTATGAAAATCTTCCATTATCGATCGTTTCTTTCGTTCAAAATCCTTAAATATCAAATTTTTTTAAAATTCACGTACAACGAAAAAATTCCTAGCATAATTCCTGCTTTTTTCCCGCGTAACAAAATTCCCTTATAATTCCCGCTTTTCACGGCCCGTTATATACCCTGTTTATTTAATAACAAATTTGGTTTTCTAACAATTTTTTAAAGAATATTAAAAGAATCAAAATTATACAGTATTTAGTAATGATTGAAAAACTCACTCGCGTGAGTAAATTTTTATCCTTACATGTGTACTAACATCTAATTTGTTTTTGTTTCAGAAATGTAGAACGCGAATTTTATCTGCCACCATAGGCAAATCTAAATTTTGACCTGATCACTTTGACGCAATTTTTAAGTGAAAATTTGACTTTTTTTGAACCAAAAAATACTGCTGAAAACTACAATAAATACACTTTCCAACGGTATAATTGTTATTTATTATATTTGTAGTAAAAGTTCTCAAAAAAAAATGTTGAAAAACACCTAGAAACTGGAATATCCCCCCCTACATCATAAATCAGTCTAATCTCAACGAATACTAAATATAATCGAAAGGGTGGGGGGGGGATTGGTAAATTACCTTTTTCTAACTGAGTAAAGCACTGCGCGAGACTTTCAACAGCTTCCTGGGGCACACTGAATACCAGCCGATCGGCAAAGCTCTCCTGTAGCGTTGCCTGCGGGAATAGGGATGTGACCCAGTCGCGTAGTTCGGCGGGCCGATCTGCTCCACCACCAGTTGGGGTACGATCTCCGCCTCGTAGTTTCATTTCGAGCGTGTAACCGGCACCGTAGAGATTCTTCAGGTGTTGCGTTGAACCGAGACAACGCAATTCACCCTTTACCATTATACCGACCCGGGAACATAAAGCATCTGCTTCTTCCATTGAATGCGTTGTCAGGATCGCACTGCGTTTACCCTGCTTTCAGAGACAAAAAAACGGAATTTAAAATTATTATTCTTTTTACTGTAAATTTTACACAGTAGTAATATAAATAAAAATATGATCTCACTGTGGCGAAAAGTTAATAAAATAAATGATATTTCATGCCTCAGGAAATATTTAACCTCGGCCTAAAGGCCTCGAATAAATATTTTTTCTTTCGGCATGAAATATACCATTTTCGTAGCTTGGGCTACAAAGTACTATTCCCTTAAACCACAAAATAATTTCAAAAAAAAGCTAAATATGTATTTCGAAAGCTAAGCTTCATTACCCAGTGGGCAAAGAACATAAAGGATTTTTATATATACTTTTGAAAATATATGTCTTCGGACATTGATCACAGCACCATAATGACAAGCTCCGAAAGTGCGAAATACGTGTCTATGGTTAAACTGGCCAGACATTGATGCACCTAACAAGTAGATTCAATGATTGAGTAACTTGTGAAATTTGGGAGAAAAAAATCTCAACATTTGAGTATTAATCTCCCTAATTGTCAAATGTTTGTATGTATGTATATATGTTTCTCCAGCATCTCCTCCTGAACCGATTTTGATGGGAGTGGTGTCACTTTAATTTGTTCATTCCCTATTTAAGAATAGGCAAGTTTCATCTTTCTACGATTTTATCATGGTTCTCAAAAATTTGAATCAAATTATGTTTATAATGCAAATGTCAAATGACAGCTGTGTGAAGTTATGTACACTACCGATAGAAGTGTTGCTTTTGAGTAATATATAATAGTGCAATTGATATTTTATTATTATTATATTATTATTTATTTATTTATATTTTTATTATCTTTATATGATTAATTACTATTTTCGACTTCAAACGTGACCCTTTAAGGGTCACGGAATTCCCTAATCATAATATTAATTTTACAGTTTTACTTATGAACATTTATTTGTTCAGCGTTATTTTTGAAAATTTGAACGACTTTCTTTTCCGTCACTCACTCACCTGAAAACTAGCCAATATCGTATCCCACAGAAACCGTTTACTCCTCGGATCCATTCCGGTACTGGGTTCATCCAACAGTACCACTTTCGGTCCACCGACCATCGCCATAGCAAAGCTCAACTTTCGTCTGGTGCCGCCGCTACAATGCTGCGTCTGTTTGGCGGCATGCTCGCGTATTTGCAGCCCGTACAAATAACCATCGACCACCCGACTTATATCCGAAGCTGGTACACCACGGATCGCCGCGTAACATTCGAGATGTTCACGTACGGTAATGTTTTTCCATTGGGCGTCGTGTTGCGGACAGTAGCCCATTATTTGGAATGCACGATTCATTGACGAGGTCACGTTATAACCGCCGATTTGTACCTGGAAGATTTACATCTATATTAAATGATATTTCAAAAAAAAAACAATAATTATAAAGATAATTTTTGAAATAAAACTTCATTATTTCAAAAATATTAGTGCTTCTGGTAAAAGTAAAAGTATTTATGTGTAATGCAAAATCTTTGATATCTCAAAATCACTTTTTATAGCTGTCATTTTTCAAATCATCTTCAAAATCATTTTCAATTTCTTCAAACACATTAACGATAAAAATAAAAAGAAATTAAAGGTTAATGGTTAAAGTTCTATAATATTTTAATTAAATATAAGTCTTTGTAAATAAATGTTTAAGAAGAATTGGTCTCAAAGAATTAGCAATGAAGAACTTTAGTACCTGAAATCTCCAAATAAATAAATAAAAAAAAAAACAGAAAATGGAGGGTGAAAGATAGGGCTTGAGTTATTTTTGCTGAAACGAAAACCGGAATTGAAACGAAAACCGGAATTGAAACGAAAACCGGAATTGAACCGAAAAAATAAATCTGTTTATTTCGGTTCAATACATGTTGAAACAAACAGCCGCGTTAGCACAATCTTACTTTCTAAGTCAGTTTTCGTTTTTTTTAATTTTTATTATCATATAGCAGTATTATATACTTCTAATTATTACACCTTTAATTAATTAATAATTATTATATTATTGTATCAATTTAGGTAGTATGCTTATTATAAAAGTAGGAATGCAACGTTCTAAATTATGATAGAAAATAAATTTTTAATACAAATATAAACATTGAAAACATTTAAAAATTAATCACTCGAAACTGAACCGATATATATTTTTAATTGAACCGGAACGGAAAATATACCGGTTAAATAATGATAAAGACTTCGGCTATGATACTTTCTCCATATGATGAAAATTGAGATAGACTAGTTCTGTTTCTCGAGACAAAATTTGTAATATTGTAAACTTACCCTGCCTCTAGTGGGCGCCTCTTCAGCAATCATAATCCTCATCGTGGTGGTTTTCCCCGCTCCGTTATGCCCCAGCAATCCGAATACCTCGCCCGATTCAACCGCTAAACTGAGACTTTTAACGGCGACTTTAGTCACCACCTCCTCATCGTTTCGCGTACAGCATTTGAAATCTTTCTTCACGTAGTCCTTGTGCAGATTCTGCACCATAACCAATGGCAGACCACCACCACCGGCATTACAATTCGGATTATTGGGCGTTGGTGGTGGATGAATCCCATTCATTAAGTTGGTCACCTTTTGACGTTCGGTTTTCACGTCTTCGTCTTCGTGTTCGCCGACGTCACTTGTCTCATTCGGATCGTCGAGCAATGACTCTTTCTTTGTCTAAACGATACATTAAATAAAACATTTTAATAACGTTTCAAAATAACAAAGCTATAGCTATAAAGTTCAATTAGTGTACGTCATCAAAAAAACTATGACATCATCACCGAGTAAGTTTATATGAACTCATAATTGTTTTTAGATGTAAACGTACAATTTAGCCAAAAATATTCAAATATTCAAAATATTATTGTACTTATTTGTTTGTAAATATAACAAATAGATTTTAACATATTTAAATATTATCTTATATGCAAATATATTTAACAGAGCTTCGAACAAGAACTGAACCGAAAACCAAAAACAAAACCGTTATTTTTGCTGCAACGAAAATCGGAACTAAACCGGAAAAAAAAATATCGATTTAATTCGGTTCAATACATGTTAAAACATTTTTTGTTTTTTGAGGTTAGTAAAATTAAAAATGAAACTAGAAATCACTTTGAGGAAGTTGTGTTTTTTGATAACTTTGCTTTTAATAATCTTTAAATAGTTTAAATACATTGGAAGATATTTTAATAATTAGAGGTAATTCTTTATTTTTTCTAATTATAAAAAATAAAAATTCTGTTTACAAGAATTTGTTACGTTAACATATGTTATCTTATTATATAATTCAAATATACATATAAAATTATATTAGTTTCGAATAATAAATTATATTATATACTTCTAATTATTACACCTTTAATTAATTAATAATTATTATATTATTGCCTCAAATTATGTAGTACGTAAAAGTAGGAATAAAATGTTCTAAATTATGGTAGAAAATAAATTTTTAATACAAATAAAAATATTTAACATATTTAACGACTCGGAACTGAACCGAAAAAACCGTTATTTTTGCCGGAACAAAACCGATATACATATTTTTTTAATTGAACCGGAACGAAAAATATAACGGTTCGAAGCCGTTAAATACAGATTAAACCTTGAAAAAGACAATAGTGATTGTCGAAATGTCGGCTTAGTAATCAATAAAATAACTAATTATGTATTATTTACCTATATCAATTTCACGATACACTTACGAACTTTTGTTCAATGTTATTAAACTTACCTTAAAGAAGCTGAAAGCATCCTTGACTTTTCCGCCATTTTTCTTAACATCTAAGGCGATTAGCACAACGAACCATATCGGTATATGCATTAACGTGCCGAAAAACATAATTAAAATTTCATCCGTTAGATAATCGTAGACAGTTAAATCGGTACAAGCGCCATTAACTTGACACATTAAATGAACACGCTGTACATAATAGACGATCGCATATGGCGTGTACATCGTATTTAACAGAGAGAACACAATATGTAGCACTAGGGCTGCTTTACCACCTACAAAAACGAGAAATATTCGTGAGATATTTTTTAAATAAAATATGTACTTTACATCTTTTTAATGATATCATATAATAAAAATGTCATTGTATACAAAACAAAATAAGAAATGCCTCCCCAATTATCTTAAATTAGAATGTTACCTGCAGTTTATTTAAAAAATATACCTAGTAAAAAAAAAATCAAAAAATATATGAGCCGTTTATTTTGAAAGTGAGCTAAGTCCATTTTTCAATTTTTTTCTGATGACAGAAAAGAATAATAATAATAATAATTATTTAATAATTATCTGTGAATATGTATGTGTTAATAATTATCATATACTTTAAATATGCTTAATCGCAAATTGTTGTTTATGATATATAACCTGAAATAATAAACTTTTCTACTGTTATCACAAAAAAATTGAAAAATGGACTTAGGTCACTTTCAAAATAAACGGCTCATATATTATTCTACATAGGATATTATATCTCAGGTATTTTTTCGGTATTTTTTAATCCTTTGTCAACGAAATGCAAAAGTGTTATTGTAATATTCGGTTTATGGTTATTTTCTAATAAATGTGTAGCGAAAGTGGAAGTGTCTTTGTTATTTTTAAAAGCACTCAAAATAACAAAGACACTTTCGCTACACATTTATTAGAAAATAATCATAAACCGGATATTACAATAACACCATTGCATTTCGTTGACAAAGGATTAAAACTAAATTTATTGGAGTCCCTAGAAATTACGAAGTGTAAGAATAACCCAAACATAATTTTACTAAATGACCAGTTGGACCTAATACACACCCCCTTGTTCAATAGCTGTCTATAATTGTTTATATACATTTATTTATTTTTATGTAGTCTGTATTTGTCTGTCGGTGGCCTAACAATGTGATTGTATTGTAGTTGCAGTGTGATTACATTGTAGTTACAATGTAGTTGCAGTATGGTTACATTGCCTATAACCGTTTGTGTTTTATATAGTATGTATTCGTCTGACGATGGCCTAACAGGTTGAAACTGCAGTTACGAAATTAAAGTTTTTAGTGATATAACAAAGTTATTTTTATTTATTTATCTTATCCAAAATGTATCACAAAGTTACGGCTAATCAAGTTAAATATTCTAAAGTTGCTTGTTTGAAGGTAACTGATTTTGGGATAATGGTAAGAGTTTCTGCCACACCCCTTTGAGTACATGGCGTGATTGTGTATGTATTTATAAACTTATTAACTAGACTTTGTAAAATTTATAACTATATTAATTCTTGATATAATAAAATGTTGAAAAACCACTTCTTTTTATTTTCTATAATTTGTAAATACAAAATTAAATTTTATTATTATTATTTTAAATTCTTAAAATTAATTCACTCTTAGGATGAATATACTTAGAAATTAAATCATACTAATTAAACTGAAAAATTTATAAAAAAAAAATAAATCAAAAAACTTACCGATTCGTAACATATCCAAAATAATAACCAAGGAGAATGGAATTAAACCGACAAATGTCGAAATATTCGGTAGAATTGACATTGCTGAATCCATTTTATCGAAAATATACGAAACGCAAGTGGAAAATAATATCGATGCTGGACAGTAAAGTAGTACTAATGCGGCAAATGTACAAAATGCCGGTGGTTCCCTCAACGAAGGCAAATCGAAAACGAGAATTAATACAAGTAGAGCGGCACATATTACGATCATTAATCCAGCGAGAACAACAAAATAGGTGAAGAAATACATGAAGAATGATAGACCGTTTACTCGTAGCTGATTTTTTGCTTTTACCTAAAAACAACAACAACAAAAAATATTAACTTGTACTAACTTTTAAATAAAAAATATACAATTTATATAACACTAAAGAACTGTTGCATGAAACATTGTTAAATACTTTTTAACTTAACTCATTCGTTAACTAGCCAACAGTTGACTTATAAGTTAACATTTTATGCAACTGGTTCTCAATATAAAAGTAAAAATATAATTTTAGAATATATATTTAAAAAAAAAAACTCACTTCTCTATCGTAGACCATATCAATAGATAAACTAGCGGGTATTAAAACAAAAATCATTCCGATGAAAATTGACGATGAAAAAATGCCTATATTAAATTCTTCGGGTTGAGAAGTTTGTTGAAATGGATGCGTTTGCACTTGTATCGGATTATATAATTCTAATAAATCCTTCTTTTCTAAAATTAACCTAGAAATGAAAAAAAAAAATATAATCAACAAATTAATTTTTGTCTATTTTTGTATTTTCTTCATATTATTTTTGTTATAAAAATTATAATTATGAATTTATTTATTTATTATAATCATGTAACAAATCAATATTAAAAAAATATTAATAAAAATTATAAGTTTATTTATAAAACAAGTAAGTACTTATTTTCTAGTCATTTAATATTTGTTACAATTAAAAAAGAAATTGTAGCGACAAATTATATAAGTTTCGAATAATACATTACATTATATACTTCTAATTACTACACTATTAATTAATTTATAATTATTATATTATTGTATCAATTTATGTAGTATGCTTATTATAAAAGTAGGAATAAAATGTTTTAAATTATAGTAGAAAATAAGTTTTTTATATAAATAAAAACACTGAAAAAATTTAAAAATTAATTACTTCGGAATTAAACCAAAAACCCTTATTTTTGCCTGAACAAAAATCGGAACCGAACCGATATATATATATATATATATATATATATATATATATATACAACGGTTCGAAGTCCTTCGATAGGGATCCCATCCGTTCCGTTTTGACCGGGACAGTCCCGTTTTTATGGATACTGTCCGAGTGTCCCCACAGAATGCACCGGAACATAAAAATATCCCATTTTACATAAAATACTAATATCGTCCGTGAATAAACCTAATATTTTAGTAAATTCATTTAGATTATGTCTTTCTATTATTTTCAGTGCAACAATCAGTTTGAAACCTCATTAATGTAAATGTGTTTTCAATGTTTCATTTATTTAAATGTTTTGTTTATGGATATTACTTTTTTTTATTAGAATTCAATGTATAATTTAAAATTTTTCTTAGACTTAAAATAGAAATACACACCCCAAGAAAAAAAATATTTTTTTAAATAAAATTTGAAGTTTGCCTTTTTGGTATTTCATAATTATGGGATCCCTATCCTGCGAATAATTTACTATAAAAAGGAATTACTGAAAAACTCACCTGTATAAAGCATTATTAATAAAATTAACAATAATCGGCAAACTATGCTGGGCTGTATCATTATAAATCGTCGTTAAACTAATATTACTTAAATTATTCAAATGAAACGTATTCACATTGAATGCAGCCATATGCGGTGCCATTTCCAGTAATAAACTAAAATTGCCATTATAAGCGTCGACATACGTTTCGCCCGTATAATTCAAACTATTAATGAACGCATCCAAATTGTTCTTGGTTCGATTATGCAGGGCAATATTCGACGAATTCATATAGGTATGTTCGTTTAGTATCAACGATTTCATCTTCGGTTCGATACTTTGACTACTATTCAGATAAAGACCTAATGCGGCCAGACCAAGCGGTAGCAGAATCATAAAATAGAGTTTTTGTAGATCGCGCAACAAGCGTAAGGTGCGTAGACGAAGCAGGGCTGATATTGTTTGCCAACAATTCGGACGCGTTTCGATATTGTCGAGACCAAGACCGAGTAGACTTGGTTTAACATCGGATTGGTTTGTAATAATGCCGTCTAGTTGTGGTTCGCCACCTGCTGAAAATACACATTTAATAAACTTGAGATTAAAATAAGATTATTTTCCATAGAAAAAAATGTTAAATTTTAACGCCCGATATATAAAAATATATTTAAAACGAAATCGTTTGTGAAACTGAGTATAGAAATAGTTATTGGGGTATATTTAACCGTTTGAGTGTTGTTTTCTCGGACAAATGTGCCAAGAAGCGCTTTTACGCTTGTTTTATTCCCTCACCAAAAATCTATTCAACATTATTTAAATAAAAATAATATTATAAAAAATCGCAAAACTACACTTAAATTAAAATAAAGCTAAATACGTATTTCGGAAGCTAAGCTTCCATCTTCAGTAGCTAAATAAAATTTACAAAAAAATCTTACCTGTGATCCGAAGTTCATAAACACTTAAGCACTTGTCAAAGATCACTGAACACAGGTAAGATTTTTTTGTAAATTTTATTTAGCTACTAAAGATGGAAGCTTAGCTTCCGAAATACGTATTTAGCTTTATTTTAATTTATGTGTGGTTTATTTAGTACATTATATTATTATAGTAATCGTTTTTTTATAAGAATAAAAAAGGTGTACATCTACCTAGAGCGCTGGTACTTTTCGAGCACAAAATCGCTGCTTGGCACTCAAACGGTTAAATATGTCAACGAACGACAGACAATAGAAATTGTAATTTAGCCTATTTGCACGTCAGATGTAATAAATACATGTCAGTAGGTTAGGTTAGATTCCATATTATAAATTGATGTTTAATATGCTATTTCGATGTGTATATCAAATAACGTGTATAAAAATCCCATCCATAGTTATTTATGTAGTATCACCATTGATTGAATAATATAATTAGAGAAACATAATTGATAAAATTAATTATTCATATGAACTGGCAATTTTAAAGAACAAGTCGCTGTTGTAGAAATGAAATATTCCAGATTTAAACATTGATTTTTGTAAAAAGACGAAAGTAAAAGGTTAAAAATAAAAGTTTCTTTTACTTTAGAGAGATAATCAAAATTTAAATAAAACTATAATACATTTAAAAATTATTCTTTGTAATATTTCGTTTCACCTATATACCGAACCTAACTAATTAATCCAATTTAATTTAATTACAGTTTATTAACTTACGAAATATATCGACCTGCATTGACAGGCCTGTTTAGAAATTCATATAAAAATTCCGTATTTTCTCTCTTCGTCGCTCGCATATAAATATATATCCCCCTCCCCCACCCAAACCCCTTAATACAATGGTTTGATTTTTGTAATTTTTTCGATTTACTGAAATTATTCAGATTTTCTTATTCGTTTTTTTTTTTGCATTAGATAATCAAAGGTCTACCATATTTGTTGCTATTTTCAAGAGCTTATTATGATTTAAAAATATTATATATAATAAAAATAGCATCCGTATGCAAAAATATAATTTGGAAGAATTGTAAAAAAAAGGATTTTACTGAAAAGAAAATAATTTCTTATAATATATGAAACAAAGTAAAAATACATATGAATTTAACATTAGTTCAATGGCCAAAAAAAAAATTCTCTTACCTTTTCCATCCAAAGTTTGTGTACTATTCAAAGTAGCAACAGCTTGCGTAGAATTAATCATGCCCGATTCATTTTGCAAAGACTGATAACTGGTACTCTTCGATTGTAAACTTAAACTTCGACTAAGTGCGCGATTTCGCACCATTTTTTTACTTAAATTATCCATTGTACTATCGGCTTCTTCATCGCGCTCTAAATGCAAGAATACTTCTTCTAATGTTGTCATCGATACACCGTAACTAGATATGCCTGCGGAGAATCAATTATTTCAAATTTTTCAATATTACACATTGTATGCTTTTTTCTTTTTTTAAAATAAAAATTATTATGAATATGCATGAAGAAGCAAAAGAGTTGCTTGCCTGGATAAGGAATGTTTGTGAGGAAACTAATTTCGGCTTGAATCAAAAATAGTTTATGCCACACCCTTACGGGTGCTTGGCGTGATTGTCTATGTGTGTTTCTATAAAAATATTAGATATATATAGTTTTAGACTTTTATACAGGGTGTCTTCATACTTCAAGCAAAGAATTAAAAGGTATATACTATAGGACATACTGATCATGGAACAAAAATAATTTTTTGAAAATTCACACATTCAGCATACGCCGAGTCCCGAGCGACAATTCACCGAATCTCAAAATGGTGTGGATGGATTGTTCGTCGGAAGCCGAGCGCATATTTGGTACGAGTCAAAGTAAACAAAGCAAAGTTTGCATAACACTGTATAAGTGTACTCGCTACTGAGCAAGTATCCATTCGAGATTCGGCGAGTAGCCGCCTGAAACTTGGTGGATACTGAATGTATGGATCCGCCTTAAGAAGCACCGGACGATAAGACGCACGCACCCTAAATTTATGGAACGATTTTAGAAAAGAATATTTTATTAGGTGTGCTGTACTAATTTTAATAATCAATTAACCAATTTTAAGTCGATTTTTCTATGCGTCTTGTGATCCGCAAAACAAATTTAGAAATGAAAATAAAAATCAAATTTCTTACATACCTAACCTACCAGAGCGGGTGCTAATTTCCTGTTCGATTGCCGAAAATAATGAGGCAAAATTATCGACTGCATTATGAGGTAGAATAAAACTAAGCTCCCTTCCATGGCGACGAGCTTTCTCCGCTTTTGGTACGTGGGACATTACTAATCTACAAATATTTAATAATACATTTAGACTCGTATTCATTAAACTTTTTGTACAATATAATGCATCGTTATAACAATTATTATGGGACTTTGTAAGATGATTACTAAATTCCAGAATTTATCTTATCATTTAATTTAATTTAAAGTTTTATAAATACGAAAGTTAGTCTACATTCATTACTTTATACACTTTATAAATTAACAATATATATTTAAAAAAATATTATATTTTAAAAAACATGTTTAAAATTTGATAAGTTACCTTGTAATAGCATGTTCTCGGCAAACGCCTTCCAACACCAAAGTTAAATGATAACCAATTCCGAATTTATTCTTCAAGAACAATGAACTACCACAGCATCGTAATCGGCCCTTTGAAACAACAGCTTTTCTATCAGCTAAAATATCCGCTTCATCCATAAAATGTGTGGTTAGGAGTATAACTTTTCCATGTCGTCGATTTTGTAACACACTCCACATATGTCGACGCGAATATGGATCAACTCCTGCCGTCGGTTCATCCAGTATTATGATCTGAAAGTTCAATTTATTTTCGATATTAAACAATTTTATAACCACTGAACATTCTCGAAAGATTTTTGAAATGTTTCTCAATAACTAACCTTAGGATCGCCGATAACCGCAATTCCAACTGATAATTTACGTTTTTGTCCACCGCTTAAATATTTTGCAAAAGTATCGGCCTTATCTAATAAATCAATATCTTTTAATGTCTTCATTACTTCAAAATCAACTAGAGAACGAGGTATTCCCTATATTAAACCAGAAAATCACATATTATCATAATAAATTTATTCATTAAACAATTTAGTGTGACTCTTAATTTTTTAGGTTAATTAAATGACGAATTTGATAATTACAGAGCTAGGCATTACATTACTTTTAATATTGGAGTACTTAGTACTTCAATTACAAGTACTTATGAAAAACTTATACCTAAAGTTTCTACTTAAGGGCATTTCAAGGCAAATAAAAGGCTATATTCAGACAGGTGGTGGGAATCCAAAAATGAATAATTTTACATTCGATTTATTCGTTTAATACTTCATATTCATATTTAATAACAATTTTTATATATTTACAGAATTAGCATATAAAAAAATTATCAAATATTTAATTATCAATATTTTCATTGTTTATATATGTTGTTAATTGTAATAAAGATTAATCATATTTTTTTTTTCAAATAAATTGTATGTGTGAAATGAGAGAAAAAAAAATAATTTTTATCATTTTCCTTGAAAAATGCGATTTTCTCTTAATTCACACATACATTTTATTTGAAAAAAAAATATGATTAATCTTTATTACAATTAACAACATATATATTTTTTAGAAATCAAAATAATAATAAACAAAGAAAATATTAACAATTAAATATTTGATTAATTTTTTTATATGTTAATTCTGTAAATATATAAAAATTATTATTAAATTATTAATTGTACATAAATTAGCTATTTTTTCTAATAATCAGTTACAATAAATATGTAGTATTAAACGAATAAATCGAATGTAAAATTATTTATTTTTAGATTCCCACCACCTGTCTGAATATAGCCTTTTGTTTGCTTTAAAATGGCCTTAAGTATTATAAAAATATTGATAAAGTATTTAAAATTTGTTAATTTAATTTTTAAAAAACCTTTATAAACTATAACTGATAATATAATAATTAGATATTTAATATGCTACAACCTATAACAAAAATATTTGAACAAAGTAAGCTATAATAAATTTTACTTATTTTACTAAAAATAATACTTTGTATTCGCATTATGTAAAATAAAACAATTTATTTCAATTAAAAGTAACATTACTTTCCTAACTTTTTTTAAATTTTAGATTGCTAATTCAAGTAATAATACTTCCACAATAATTAAGCGAATAAATTAAATTTTATATAAAAGTATTTGAAAAATACTCATGTATTTTCATATGTACTTGTAATTTTTACTTATTTTTTTTTATAAAATACAAGTACTCGTACTTGAAAGTCAAGTACTTACTATCTGGTACTTAATACTTACAAGTACTAAGTACTTATACGCAATAAGATGAATTCTTGTCATATTCAAAAATTGCATATTTGTAATATTAAAATATATTTCTTTCTAAAGATAACAACAATTTATTGTCAAAATTTTAAAATATATTAATTATTAAATTCAATTTGACTCATTCGTCATTTATTTAACCTTCGATGATAAATTTACTGATTTAATGATTGTTCTTACCCGTACGGCCGCAAAAAATTCCAAATGTTCCCTCGGTGTTAATAAATCGAATAAAATATCATGCTGAGGACAAACACCTGTCATTCTTCTTATTGCTTGCATATCATTCGGATCTCTAGAATTTCATTTCAATAAACATTACAGAGAAACAAAAATCGATAAATAAAAATTACCTAATATCATAACCAAACACGTAAGCTGTTCCTGAAGTCGGTGCTGTGAGTCCTGTTAAAATATTGAACAAAGTGGTTTTCCCCGCACCATTATGTCCTAGAATTGCTGTTATTTGTCCTTCGTAGATTGTTAGATTAATTCCGTTGACTGCTTTCATTTCTGGTTTACGACAAGCCTACGAGAGAAATACCGTAATTAGTACAGAAATTGTTAAAAACAGAAGTGGAAAATTACATGGAATGTTTTATATAAATCGACAATTCGGATTGCTTCACGACCTTTCATCTCTCTCGGCACTTGTTCGACGTCACGATTCTGTTCTTCGGAATTATTGAAAATGCCTGATTCACCGTTCGATGCTGGAATCTAAATATAGTTACCAATTTTGTTTTAAAAATAGCAAAATAGCCCGAAAAACTGGGAATTTAGTTCGATTTTGTTACATATTTACGATTACAGATTTTGCACAATGCGCTTAGAATGGAATAATTTAAGAATTATGTTTCTCTAGGTTTTCATTTTCAGCATTTTCATTAAAAAACATTTAACATGGCAAACATATTAAGTTGTTTTGGCCAGATATTCGAAATTCTAGTTTTTCAATTGAAACAAATTTATAATTAATTTGTTGATCTCAATTGAGTTATGCAATATTTTAATTATTGAATAAAAATAATATTATAAAAAATCGCAAAACCACACTTAAATTAAAATAAAGCTAAAAACGTATTTCGGAAGCTAAGCTTCCATCTTCAGAAGCTAAATAAAATTTACAAAAAATCTTACCTGCGATCTAAAGTACATAAACAATTAAGCACTTGTCAAAGATCTTTGACAAGTGCTTAATTTTTTATGTACTTTAGATCACAGGTAAGATTTTTTGTAAATTTTGTTTAGCTACTGAAGATGGAAGCTTAGCTTCCGAAATACGTATTTAGCTTTATTTTAATTAAACATTTAAGCACTTGTCAAAGATCTTTGACAAGTGCTTAATTGCTTATGTACTTTAGATCACATGTAAGATATTTGTAAATTTTATTTAGATACTGAAGATGGAAGCTTAGCTTCCGAAATACGTATTTAGCTTTATTTTAATTTAAGTGTGGTTTTGCGATTTTTTTTATATTATTTTTATTTAAATTTCGCCACAGTAGATTGTCTAATCTTATATTTTAAATATTGTTAAAATATATGAAATTACTTACATGATTTTTTAAGTCCTGCAAATAAAACAATATATTAATAATAAGTAATTTATTTAATAAATGTAATATAACTTACTCTAATATTCGCTTTCTTTCCGCACCACCAGCCTCGTGTAAAACAAAACCACGGATTTTGTTTAGTACCATGCTCACCTAAAAATATGTAAAAATTAACACAGCAAAATATGTTTGATTATTTATATAAAAACGACGTTTCGACGAAACTGAACGCTCGTCAAAATTTATCAATAATCTAGTTACTTATATGTTAGCTAGTAACTTGTTATTTACTTTAAAGCCCCATTCAGACTGCCGTTTTAGTTATTGCAGTAGTTATAGTCGTAGTTGTAAGCATAAGAAAATACAAGTAAGCTTATGGGAATACAATGCGCATGCGTGGTTATTGCAGTAAGACATAGCAGTAGTTGTAAAGCCCCATTCAGACTGCCGTTTTAGTTATTGCAGTAGTTATAGTCGTAGTTATAAGCATAAGAAAATACATGTAAGCTTATGGGAATACAATGCGCATGCGTGGTTATTGTTATAAGACATAGCAGTAGTTGTAAGCAGCCAAACATTTGAACAGGCCAAACATTCTAGTTAAAATTTTACATAGTTTTAAGAATTGGCCAATCAGAGTTAGAGTGAAAAGAGATAGCACTATTTTGAAACGTCAAACAAATGTCAAACAAACGTCAAATTCATAAAATATATTAAAATGGCGACTTTAGAAAGCAAAATTAATCAAATAATGTTTAATTATTATTAATATTATTATTATTATTTTATTATTATGATTATTTAATTATTTTATTTATTTATTTTGTGACAAATGTGTCATTGCAGTACGCATGCGTATGTAAAAATTTCACTAGCATCACAAGCCAGTGTGAATGGTCAAGTATGCTTACAACTATTACTACGGCAATAACAAAAACTGCAACCGCAGTCTGAATGATACTTAAGCAGCCAAACATTTGAACAGGCCAAACTTTCTAGTTAAAATTTTACATAGTTGTAAGAATTGGCCAATCAGAGTTGAGTGAAAAGAGATAGCACTATTTTTTATTTAGAAACGTCAAACAAATGTCAAACAAACGTCAAATTCATAAAATATATTAAAATGGCGACTTTAGAAAGCAAAATTAATCAAATAATGTTTAATTATTATTAATATTATTATTATTATATTATTATTATGATTATTTAATTATTTTATTTATTTATTTTGTGTCAAATGTGTCATTGCAGTACGCATGCGTATGTAAAAATTTCACTAGCATCACAAGCCAGTGCGAATGGTCAAGTATGCTTACAACTATTACTACGGCAAAAGCAAAAACTACAACCGCAGTCTGAATGAGACTTAATGTCACTGATAAATGTCGTTTTTATATAAATAATTAAACAATAAATTTTATCCTAAAACAGTTTTTGTATATTAATATAAAAATTTAATTTTAAATACCAAATGACACTCACTTGGTATAACACTATCTAAATAGTATGCTAATAAAGCATATAATACAATATCTAATGCCATCATTATTAAACAGCCCCCGAACGGTATACCAGGACCGGACCACAGATTTTCGAAATTTACACCTTCGCCAGATAGATCACGCACTAATGCCTATAAACAGAAAATTATTCAACTGTTTAGAAAATTTCAAAAATGTTTTCAATAACTACCAGAAAATATCAAAACGGAACCAAAGAACTTAATCTAAAACCCGGTTGTACAAAGCATTGTTAACTTAATCAGTTGACAAATCAACGAATTGATTAATTTGTAAAGCATTTAACAAAACTTTATGCAAAAGAACCTAAGTTTTTAACTTACTTTATCCATGGCAAGTGCAAAGCCCGTAGAACTAATTAACGATACAAGCCAAAATGCCACCGAACTTGAATCATCGACAAATACTTGTATAAAATATAATAAACTCATTATATTCACGGCAAAATTACCCAGAATTCCTGCAGTCTAAATTTGAAACAGGAAAAATTAATATTAAAAATTCAAAATGAGAGAGTTGTAAGGTGAATATTTACCCTAGCTTTATCGAAAAATGGCGTAAGCATAAATCCGAACATTATAATTGATAGACTGTAGAGTACGACTAGTAGAAATATACAAAAGAAATTTGTATTTTGGAACACCCTTAATGTGAATAGTAACACACAACATACTATTGATAAAAATAATACGAATATTCCGTAAATTATAAACCACGATAACCTAGAAAATTATTAATTATTATTAACATAGTAAAAAAATCTCTTAGAACTCGTTATATAAAAATAAAACGGCTTTAGGTTTAAGTTTTGTATTAATATTCAACCAACGTCCGTCTTCAACAGGAAATAAACAGAACATAGAAACAAGTTACTAGGTAACAAATAAAGTCATAAAGTTTTAATTAATGAAAGCCAAATTTTATTTAAATCAGTAAAGGCACTGCTTAATTACAAATTTATAAAATTATGATCTAGTTACTTATTTTGTTACCTAGTAACTTGTTTCTATGTTTTGTTATTGGTGAAACTGTCGATGATAGGTCTCAGCTCCAAAATGGATAAAACTTTGCTAAAAAAAATTCAAAAAATATGGGGAAAAATAGTAACAAGTGGCAGTTAGGTTTAATATTTTTCTCATATTTTTTGGCAAAGTTTTGTTCATTTTGGACAGTTTGACCCTGTTATTTACTGTAAACGTCATTTGTATCATTTTTCCTGATGAAGACGGATGTTGAATTCGTCGAATATTATAATATAATAAAACCGTTTTATTTTTAATAATTATTATTCTAGAATGGAACGAATAGAATAATACTTGATAAGTAAAATCATATTTTAATTTTAGATATTTTTTAAATTGACAAAACTTATTCTCCAAATATATGATCCCTATCCATTCCATTTTACAGTTACTTATGAATTAACTTACCAAAAAACAGAGTCTTTAAGTCCCATAATTTTCATTCCTTCCTTGATTTTATTCTCTTTTTCGCCGACAATTAAAATTAGTAAATAGGTGATAAATTGTGAAAGGGCCATAACCATATATAAAGGTATAACAACTCGAAAAGCTACCATCCAATCGCCAGTAAATGCTTCTTTCGGAAACATTTCCAGTAAAATTTGCGGAACTTGTATGCTGTCGTCTTCTGTAGCAATCTTTCAAATAAAAAAATAATACGCTGTACCTTAACTATTGCATAATATTCAAAATTATAATAGAAGACAATGTATGAAAGGAATTATAAATATGAATGAAGCTAAAGTTGCTTGTCTGGATAGGGAACTGATTTCGAGATAATTGAAAGAGTTTGTGCCCCACTTTTCGGGTACATGGCATGATTGTAAATGTATGTATCTATAGTGAAATTTTTATTCAAATAGGATTCCAAAGCTATGAGTCATTTACTACGGTTACATGATACTCTGTAAAAATTTTCACCTCACAAAATCGCACAAAATCTCGAAACTTTGACGGCTTTGACATTTAGAAAAAAACCAAACATTATTTATTTTTTGTTTCGTTGCTAGGATATAAGTTTAGGATTGTCAAATATGAGAAAAAAATAAAAGCACACTTACCATTTATATTGATTGACAGTTATAATTTTTTAAACGTTGGAGAACTATGCATAAACGTAGCACGTTGAAAGCAATAAGCTAGTTCGGTTGAATCAAGCCACGAAACACGTAATTTGTTTTCATCGTTCAACGGAACGGATTAAAAGCAGTTAGTACGTACAGACGTAAGTCAATTATTAAAAATTTCTAATTGGCTTTGAAATCCCATTTGAATAAAAATTTCACTATATATACAATGATGGGCAAATGTGTCGAACTAAGTAAATATCTCTGGAGTTTTTTTTTTGTGTTGAATGTTTTCAACAATTTTAAATAAAACATTTTATTACGATTACAAAAATATGGAGTTTTAACAAAAAAGTAGCCAATGCTACAAAAGTATAGAATGATTCCATCACCTTAAATCAAAAGGGCTACATAAATGAGGTTCTCAAACGATTTGGTATGAAATCGAGCAATCCAGTAAGCACTCCGCTGGAAATCAACGCAAAACTGAAACCGGCAGACAAATCTTCGGGAACTGAAATGAGTTTCCCGTACAGAGAATTGGTTGAGTTATCTAGGACAATTCACCACCGCTAAAAGGGCACTACGATACCTGAAGGGTACGATCGATTTTGATCTCGTCTATAGTCAGGATTCGAACCCTTTGATCGGTTATACAGACTCAGATGGACAGGAATTCGCACTCCGGATTCATATTTCTGCTGACTGGGTGCGCTATTGATTGGAATTCTAGAAAGCAGAAAACCGTGGCTTTATCTACATGTGAAGCTGAGTATATGGGGCTTGCAGAAGCAGCCAAGGAAGCCACATTCTTGAAGCGATTCCTGGATGAATTAGGATTCACCGAATTGAGCCCGGTTACACTCTTCGGGGACAATCTAGGATCAATCAAGTTAGCTGAGAATTCAGTTTACCATCAGAGAAGCAAACATTAGCCATGGTAATAATAGATACATTCATATTTTTCGATTAGTTATTCTAGAGTTAACCCTATGCTATTAACATTGATGGAGTAACTTATTCTGAATTTATTCTAGAGTTAGTAGTTAACTTCTGTTTATTATTACCAAGAATTGTCTACTAGCAAGAAGTAAATGGTGCTCAGTTTGAACATTTAATACATTAAGTTTATTTTCACTTTACGCAGCAGTACTCCTGTTTTATTTTACTGGTTTGTATAAATTTAATTTTAGTTATAAAATTGTTAAAAACATTCAACGCAAATACATAATTTATTGTAATATGAGATATTTCGATATCTCTAAAAACTTCAGAGATATTTCCTTGGTGCCCAACACTGTATAGTAATTCTAATAGCAAATATTGATTAGAAAGAAAAAAAAATGTGTTTACCCACCCTTATTTTGGTATAATCTAGTAGAGCTTGTAATGCGACGAAACCCGAATAATAATACTGATTAACTGGACAACTATCCCCCGTGTCAATAGGGAATACACCCCCTGACCAGTGGCTGGCTGATGCTGATTGTCGACATGATGCCGGCGAACTATATAATTCGGTTGTACTCGGTGTTACCACGTACGATGGATTGCTACGAATCTCATATCTAGAAATTTATTATTATCCATTATTAGTGAATTAATTTTCGGGGAAAATTCATACGTACATTCGTAATATTTAAAGATGACACTTAATTGGTGTTTTACCCATTTTATTATTATGTAAGCGAATTGAAACTTGTTAAGAGTCTTTTTAAAAAAAGGCGTCCTTTATTAGAAATGTCAGTAAAGAGATTTTATCTACAACTGCTTTGTTATATGGTCATTATATATATATATATATATATATATATATATATATATATATATATATATATATATATATATATATATATATATAAAATCAGATAAATAATATTAGTCTTTATAGCCCAAGGGAAATAAAATACTAGTCTTTATTAACCAAGGTTAATAAAATATTAGTCATTATTAACCAAGGGGGGAAATAAAGAAACGATCTTTATTAACTTGATTTCCGTACGCACGCTTCGTTGCTAGGCAACATCAACAAACTAAATATCTCTACGCCAGATGGCAGCAGTTATCAGTCAAAGTAATAAAATGACAGTTGTAGTTAGTTAGTTAGTTAGTTGTTGTTAACATCATAGATTTGAATAAGTAAGTACAATATTAAAAATATATAAGCAGTTGTAGATAAAGTATAGTATTTGACTTGCAAATAATGCCTACAATGCCTACGAGGATGTTTTATTCCCCTCGCTACGCTCGTGGACTAAACAACATCCTCGTACATTATAGGTGCCATTATTTGCTCGTTAAATAATATACTATTACTGTAGTATGTATAATAACAATAAACTGTTTTTCAATTTAAAATTACAAGAAAATATCTACGTAAATTTATTATAATAGCTACATGAATTTTTTGAATCTTATAATGTTATAAACGAAGAAAAAACACAAAAGAAAACTTACTGTAACGGCTCTATAATCGGGTCAGTAGTTTCAAAAATAACAGCTATAGGAATTTCTTCCGGTTCCCTCCAATAACTCGCCATTAATTCTTCACGCGATGGAAAATACAGCCAGTTGATCGGATGCAGTCCGGGACCGTGATGCATTGTGGTCCATAGTTGATTAACAGCACCTAGAAATTGTTGCACCTCCGTTGAATTCGGTACAATCGCGACCGTATGATTTTTAAACTGTTGAAAATGGGTGAAAAGCGGTGTCGAAACGCGTGGCGTTGTTATTGTGGGAAAATTCGGATTTGGAATTAGGATTTTCATTACGATTAATATGGCGAGCGAGTACAGCGGTAGAAGTACTTCCTGCAAAATAACAAACAAAAGAATTAATTTTGAAATAAATGAATTACACTTAAAATATTTTATTAGTATTATTACACAAAAATATGTACTAAGTCTCATTATTTTGATGAATTATTACAGATATTAATATGCAAGTTGTAATTTTACATAATTTAAGAAGTTATACCATCAATACGTAATTCTACATTAAGTATGTATGCAATTCGCAGAAAGTAAGCAATTTTACATACTTATTAGGTCAATTTTACTTACTTTATGAGATTATTATGAATTATGTTAAAAACTACCGAATTTTGAAGTAGAAATACAGAATATTTATGATAAATAAAATTAATTAAAATCTTAGTTACTTAATTCCTTTAAAATCATGGTAAAATCAATTAAAAAAAATTGTTAAAATCATGTAAAATTTCTACAATTTTAGAAATGTCTTGTAAAATCAAAGAAAAATCACTACAACCTCAATAATGATACTTACAATTTGTAAAATCTAATGTAAAAAATTTGAGGAAACGGTTTTTTTATACTGAACCATTGAATATATAATCTTATTAGTTATTCAATGACTGAACGTATCCAAAGTATAGTTTAATTGCTAAAGCCTAGATTACATTAGTTCTTAGTTGTATAGTTAGTAGTAGGATAAGACTTGTCTACAGATCATAAACATATTGACCCGTATTCTCAAATTTTTTTGTCAAAATTACTTTTGACATAGTGTCTCATGGTTTGTAGATAAAATAACATATTTTTTTTAAGTATATATATATATATATATAAATGTAATTTTAAGTTGAAAGTAAAACTTACTGCAGTAGTTTTTCGTTTCTCCCGTTTCTTGAGCAAAAGATTTCTGATAAGCATTGCTCGCAGCTGCGAGAAATACACTGAAGTTGATTTCTCGCCCATTTTGCAAACCAGTTTACCGGAACTCAACCGGTAAACAAAGCCGTCGTTTCGAACAACTCCACTCCAACTACACACAAAAACAGAAACACAAAAATATTAGTATTACACCTTGTAGAAAAAGAATCAAAAACAATTTCAAGAATCATAATGTAAAACTTTAATTATCAAAATTACTAATATAGAATTTCCTGGATGCGCTATATATAGAGTAGAAAATAAAATTATACAGTTTATTTAAATTATTAAATTTATGTAAAAAACTTTGATCATAATGATTATTAATCTAGTAGTGTATTCTATCATTGTAATTACCCATATTATTCTATTATTAAATTTAGTCCCAATTTCATGCAAGACACTGTTGCATATTTGATTGCCTAAAATCATGAAATTAATATATCAAAAACATTACACATTTAAATTAAAACGGCTTTATGTTTAAGTTCTGTATTAATATTTAATAATAATCGACGTTTCGACGAAATCAACGTCCGTCTTCATCAGAAAAACTGATACAATAGACATTTACAGCAAATAACAGTTATTAGGTAACAAATATAAAATTTTATAAATTTTTAATTAATGGTAGCCAAATTTTGTTTAAATCATTGATTAATGTTATGTTTTTCTTTATAAATTTCTATTGCTTCTTTTATCAATCAGCTGTTAATATTTATTGGTCTTGCAATAATTACAATATCTTCAAATTCACATTATGATGATATACTACCAAATGTTGAGCAATAACAGATTTATCTAGATATCTTCATGTTCTGTCGTCAATCTATAGTAGAAATAGATCTACCTGTCTGTCCAAAATAAATCTTATCGCATTCACACAGTAAAGAAAAATAATAATCTTTTACACTCTTCAACATGCGTTGCAAATTTATGTGTGGAAAATAAAAAAACTTTAATATTATTTCTTCATAAAATTCTACCTATTTGATCGGTAACATTTTTTTCACAAAAGACAAACAAACTATCAAGTAAATCTTCAACAACTCTAGATCTTCGCGATTGTATTGCTTTCTTGTTGCACATTTAATTAAAAAGATATGCGACACACAAGTGTAGAGTTGGTTGTCTAACTACAAGGGGCAATAACATTTCTGTAATATATACAAACCTAACTGTAATGTGCAGAGAAAATTCTAAATTCTGTAACTAAAACTGTATATTTGTGCAAATAAAATTTAGATTTTTAGCGAAACAAAATGCAAACATTTTTTCATTTGTTTCTTGTTACAAATATTTATTTATAACTGTTGTACAAATAAATAAAATATATGTATACCTAAAACTCGTCTTAACAAAAATTTCTGTCCAAAAAGATACGTTCAAACAAAATTGTATGAATTCAATATTTAAAATTATATGAATTGAGTATCATTTAACTATACTTACGAATTTTGAATAAGATAAATTTTCAAAATTGTTTAGCATTTCTGCTACACAAATATTCAAGGGCAGAATCATAGTAAAATTAGACCGGCTCTAAATATACATTTATGAAAAAAATTAGATATACACGGAAAATATATATAAATATAATACAACCTCATTAATGTGTTATACTAATTCCTATTTTTATCTTAAAAACGAAATTTATTTTTATCTTATATGACACGAATTTCATATTAATTTTATTTAAAAAAACAAATCATAATACAATTACACAAAGTATCTCATAAAAAATGTCAATATAAACAAACTATCTTTATATAATATAAACAAAGTATCGGAAATTTATTTAAAGTTATAATACAATTAAAATAATTTTGAAAATACAATACAAATAATCATACTTCAAACATGTAATTAAAATAAGTTGTAAATATTATTTAATGGCGAAAAATTGTCATAAATTATAATTTTATTGGCAAAATTTAAATGATTTTAAAATACAAATTCTAAATCACATACATGGAAAATTTAAATTTACACATATATTTTTGACTGGACATTTTATTAATTTGTAAATACAAAGGGAAAATATTTAATTAATTTTGATTGTCCTGTAACTGTTTACAATTATTTTCAGCTATAAGAATATATTTCAGTTAATATGATACATTGGTTACTACACAGAATAACTAAGGATTATAAATAATTAAAATTAACCTTTATACCGCAATCTATCTAGTAATGAGTTTGACCAAAATTTATAAGATGGAGTAACAGAATTAAGTTTCATTATTTATAATAACCGGTTATTACGCGTAGTTTCCCAATTAACATATTTAAGAATAATATAAATAAAATGTAGTGAAACTTATAACAAACTTAAAAAAAAACTTTCAAAACTCATTATATTAAAATAAAAAAAAGCTTTAAGATTTTAAATTTTACTATAATAATAATTATTGTTGTCAATAAAAAGATGCTTTTTTGTCAACTTTTAATACTTCTAATCGTAAAATTATTTGTTGTTGTCAATAAAACCAAGCTTAAAGTCGACTTTAGTTGGTATTTATTATGAAACTGACTGTAAGCTCTGCATGTATTTTATTTAAAAATTGATGTTTCGATATACTCTACGTATATTTTTTTCTTATGATAATATACATAGAGTATATCGAAAAGCCGATTATTAAATAAAATATATACAGAAATCAATCCTAAAGCTTTTTTATTTTAAACTTAAACACTAATTTATATTTATTACTTATTCTAATTAATTTAAATAATAATTAAAAGATATATTAACCATATTTTCAGAAATAAAACTTCAAATTTCTTGTCTTAAAATTGAAAATATAAATTATTAACCCTTCGTTTCATCTAGTTGCAAATTTGCAACATAGCAATGAATCGGTCCTAATTTCACATGTATTGTGTTCTAAGCAGTTATTTCATAATGTTGTAAATTTGCAACACTCCTACCTATGTCAGTGAAGTTCAATTTTGGCCACGAGATGGAGCAAGGTTATTCATATGTCATTATGGCTCTAACATCTGAAGTGTGAAAATAACTGTCAATTTCCAAACAACCAAAATATTTTTTGCAAGTAAGTAAAATGTAATATAAATACGGTTAACTTTATTTTGTCATAAATATAAGTTTGTAGATTAGTTCTATTTACAAAGTTGTGCAAAGATACATAATTTAGGATTGCTATCGTGATTACAATAACTATGTTGCAAATTTGCAACACCATGAGTATATACTATATTTTTCGTAGTTATGGCGTCTCGCAAAAAACCCCTAACCGAAGCGGAATTAGAAGAAATCGCAGAACATTTTTGTGACAGTGAGGATGGCTTTGATTTTTCCGACACTGATAGTTTAGCTGACCCGGAATATATGCCAAACCAGGATGAACTCGACGATGACGAAAGTGTTCACATTGAAAATGATGATACTGATTCCACCGCAGTCAACAGTATTCTGCCCCAAATTGGAGATGATTCTATTACACAGGAATTTGCCGAATCCGAGAAAATATCTGAGGATGTGACCACGATTAGTTCTAAAAAGCAGTGTTCAAAATCCACCAAAATAACCGATAAAGTCTTATGGAAAAAAAAGCAATTACAAATTGATGATAACGTTATAAAATTCAGAGGCAGTTGCACGTTACCGACCAATATACTGGAACTTGATACTCCTTACGACTTTTTCAAATATTTTTTCTCAGACAGTTTGATTGATACAATAGTTGATCAAACCAATTTATACTCTGTACAAAAAAATCCTAACAAGCTGCCAAACATAAATACTACAGATGTACACAAATTTGTAGGCATTTGTATGTATATGGCTATATGCCATCTTCCGCGAACACGCTGTTATTGGGCAAAAGATATAGGCATTTCAAATATTTCGAATACAATGACCATAAATGAGTTCGAATATCTAAAAGGCGTAATACATTTCAATAATAATGATGCTATGCTTCAAAAGGATGACGAAAAATACGACAATCTACATAAAATCAGACCATTGATAACTGAATTAAATAAACAATTTTCGTCGATTCCTATGGAAAGCAAATTGTCAATTGATGAACAAATATGTTCTACGAAAACCAGGCATCATTTGAAACAGTATAACCCGATGAAACCGCACAAATGGGGTTTCAAATTATTTATGTTATGCGATACATCTGGATTTTCATATAATTTTGAAATATATAATGGGTCCTCAAATTATTTTACAAAAATGAAACCTGATGAAGTAGACTTAGGTGCAAGTGCAAATGTTGTAGTTCGGCTTTCAAGAGTGATCCCAAAAAACCTAAACTATCATCTATACTGCGACAACTACTATACATCGATACCATTATTTACTCATATGACAAAACAAGGCATATATATGTTGGGTACTATTCGTCGGAATAGAATTCCGAACAATAAACTTATGGACGAGAAAAAATTCAAAAAAGAACCAAGAGGAAGTACAGAGGAGTATGTTACTAATATCGATGGTGTTGATTTGAGCACTGTTTCTTGGAACGACAATAAAGTTGTTACTATGTTATCGTCTTGTTATGGAGAATTACCTCATCATAATGTAAAACGGTTCGATAGAAAGAAAAAAGAAAAGATCACGATTACTTGCCCTAACGTCATTATCGAATATAATAAACATATGGGAGGGGTTGATATGTTAGACAGTCACATAGGTCGTTATAAGATACCTATTCGATCTAAAAAGTGGTACCTAAGATTGTTCTTTCATTTACTAGACGTCACTTCAATCAACGCTTGGCTTTTATATAAAAGAGTCAAAAAAGCAAACAATATTCAAGAGAATATGACTCTATGGCAATTTAGACTCAACCTTGCGGAAACTCTTTGCCTAATAAATAGTAAAAAAGATAAAAAACGGGGAAGACCATCAAGTTCTGCTGTTGAACTAGGTATACAAGCAAAACGTCATAAAGGCCCGGCAGTACATGCTCCTCCTAAAAATGTGCGAATGGATGAAGTTGGTCACTGGACCAAATATGATGTTGCAAGACAAAGGTGTAAAATGCCTAGTTGTACAGGTATAACACATTTTAAATGCGAGAAATGTGGTGTGCACTTGTGCTTAACAAAAGACAAAAATTGTTTTTATGATTTTCATATTAAGTAGTTTA
This sequence comes from Clivina fossor, assembly GCA_963966155.1. Classification (NCBI taxonomy): domain Eukaryota; kingdom Metazoa; phylum Arthropoda; class Insecta; order Coleoptera; family Carabidae; genus Clivina; species Clivina fossor. The sequence goes on from OZ014566.1 coordinate 7,337,779, forward strand.
GCAAATAAAATTACCCTTATGTTCATATTGTTGCAAATTTGCAACATGCTATATTTTTGTAAAAAACTAATATAATAAATTTTTTTCTTCAAAATATTGTTTATATTGATTATATAATAACCCAATTATGTTGTAATATTTTTTTTTTACAATATTCCATAAATCATGAAACGAAGGGTTAACTTATAATTCGGGTTACGTCGATAATTTTTCCCTATTTTTTTTTGAAAAAAAAAAATCTTGTATTACTATTTTTTATGCCTACACAACTTTGCAAAAAATTACAATTGATAACATAGTAAAAATCTTTCAGAACTCATTATACTAAAAATTGCTTTAGATTAAGGTTCTGAACGTCCGTCTTCATCAAGAAAAATGATACAAATGACATACAGTAAATAAAGAACATACACACTAAGAAATTTTGGAGTGGTAAAGTTACCAAATGGAGTGGTACATTGCTTCAGTGTAAAAACCAACACTAAAATTCGTAAAATATCATTTTTGGTAAAGTTTTGATTTTGGTATAAAACGTTCCGTGTACAATTTTGGGTTTTTACAAATAATTATGAAAATTAAGTCTATTTTACACATTTATTAGTAATAATACAATCTTCAGTGTATATATCATGCATGTACACAATAATGATAACATTTTCCATTAGCTATTGGTGTATTGTAACACTGAAATTGGTATACGAAATACTGTACACGCAAAAGTGTATTTGGTCTTTGCAAGTTGATCTTGCACGATGCGTATCTCGGGAGTTTATAAGATGGCTGGTTTACTGTATTGTGAGTGTGCGTTGTGTTAACATCTAATATATTATATAAGAAGATAAAAAAAATGATTACATTCAAATTAAATCGCAATGGACATATAATGGATGGTAATTGCGGAACACACAGACTGCAAAGACTTTGTTACTCTGGGTAAGTTCATGTATATTATAAATTATAAAATTATAATTATACTAAATATGTAATATTTTTTAAAGAATGCTATATTTCCGGAACAAGAAGAATTAATATTTGAAAAAATAAAAATGACATTTAATTACCGAAAACTAATAAATCCAGAAAGCATATTTCAATTGTTTCCGAGGTTCTTGGATACACTTGGACTGGTATAATTTATAGTAATTTTGTATATATATTATATTATATAATTTGATTCTTTTATTTTTAGATTAATCAAGATTTCAATTTACTATATCCAGAAGTTAATGAAAATTTTGCTATAAAACTGCAAGAAATTAGCAATAAAGTTTCTATAATTTACCGAAATGTGATTGAGAATACAGATGATAGAGTATTGTCAGAGGAAACTGTTGCTGGTATAGTTTTAACATTAAAAAAAATTATATACATTTACTTTTCTTTATTTGCATTTTTTAGGTTGGGACATTTACACACGTGTAATATTTGCTCTGTTTCACATGCTGCCTCCTACAGCGAAAAGTAGAATTAAAGTAGTTAGAGAGAAACAACTATCAAATGTTAATAATTTGATTGTATTTTGTGAAGTAAGTTTTATATATTCTTTTGCATTAAATTTAAATTTTATTGTATTCAATGAAATTTATTAACTGATTCTTGTTTTTCAGACTAATTTTCCTTTAAAAGAATACATTGCCTACAGAAAGGCGAAGCAACCATTTCTCATTGCAAAAGGCCCTAACATTTCAGCGATTGATTATTATTCTTTAATAATTGATGGACAAGCTATTCCAATAAATGGTTCATCATTACAAGCATTTGACGTACTTTTATAAAATTGAAGACCAAAATATTAAATTTACTCCAAAAATGAGTGAATTATTAACACGTTTATCTAAATAGAACTATTGAATATGTTTTAATTTAATTTCAATTAAGAATTCCTTCATATTTAACTTAAAATAGTTCAATATAATATAGTAGATTTTCAACATTTATATTATAGAGAACCTTCAGAAATTTGCAAATATAACAACAAATATTACACTTACATTAAATTATATAATTTAATTTAATTATTAAAATTTTTTAGAATATTTTTTTATGTCATTCTTTGATAAATAAATGATTTTTAAAATATTTTATGTTATTTTATTTCAGATACAGTCATATTCATAGAAGCTTTTGTTGCGGTAGCAAAGACTTCACATTTGTAATGGAGATACACAGCGCTTCATATATACCAAGTGTCTATATATATATATATATATATATATATATATATATATATATATATATATATATACATAAATTTTTAATTTTGTCTAGGTAAATCTAAATACCAAGTATATTATTACACCATTGCTGTGTATAGTCAATTGAAATGTGAAATCTGCGTTTCCACCAACAAAATCTTCTGCGAAAAATCCTTACACCCTTTTGTGTTAAATTTTACAAAACAAAATATATAAAATATACACGTTCCGGTGTATTACATTCAATGAATTTGGTTAATTATTACACAAAAATTTGTAGAAGACCTTTTTACGGTGTTAATTTTATTCACCAATATGTGTAAATTTAACACACATACGAGTTAATTTATTACAAAAAATTGTGTACATATTTACTTTGTTTTTGGTAAAATTAAAATAAGTTAAGTGTATATTTCAATAAAAATAGTGTTAAATTTAACACTCAATTATGGTAAAAATTTTCCAAAAATATTGTAAAATTTACACAATTACTTGTAAATGTACAACCATATGTTCGTTAAATATTTTACTACATATGCGTGACCATTTTTACCAAACCTGACACTGGTAATATTTACACTAGCGCGGGTGGACCTATATAGAATATTTTTGGTGTAGAATTTGGTAAAAAATTTCTTAGTGTGTAGAAACAAGTTATACTATAAATATTATTTGTATCAGTTTCCATGATGAAGACGTAATTGAGTTTGTCGAAACGTCGATTATAAATAAATACTAATACAGAACTTTAACCTAGAAAAGTTTTTAATACAATTGATAAATCCACGTTAAATGAATCAGCCTATATAGCAAATATTTCAGTTGTAATATAATATTATATTTCTTTATTTTATTAAAATAGTCACATTTGTTAAACACGTGTGTTGAATTAATCGTTGTACAAAAACGGTACTATATTTATAAACGTACACTAAGTTAAGTTAATTTAGTAGAGTGTCTATTTTTGTAAATACAAAGCTATGCTTTGTTAATAATGTTCATGAACTTGAAAATTGGTCTTGTGCCATAATATTTAAAATTGTATCAAATTTCTATTACACATCTGCAACCGTTTTATTTATAAATATTAAATTCAATTTTAAATCTGTGTAAATTACACTAGGTTAAATATTTTTATAATAATAAAACAAATATTAAAAATAATGAATATATCACGTTTTTAATACGGACTAAAAAGTATAAAATTAATGTCTGCTGACCCCATATGGATTTATAACTCCCATACAGAAAAACGTGGGTAAACAACAGCTACTCCCTACACACCTTACTTGATAAGAATGCAATATTAACTAATTAGAAATATTAAATTAAAGTTAATTAATTAACTTAATTATAATTATATGATTATAAGTATTAAATAATTAATTAAGTTAAAATTAAAGTTGAACAAGATCAAAAAACCAAGAAAAGAATTATTTAAATTAAAAAAAAAAAATATACCATTTTAATACGGACTAAAATAATTTCACCTGTAATGTAAAATATACCGGGTGTAGAAATGAAATGTGAACCATAGGGATTTCAATATTATTTTTTAAATACGGCTGTATCTCTTTCCCTATTGACTTTAGAGCAAATATTTAAATACAAAACTTGTTCAAAATGTGAAAATGCATGGTATAAAGTCATTTTCTTTTTACATAAATATTAATATTTTACAATATACAGGGTTAACCACTAAAAAATGAGCTATAACATTGGGAAACGGGAATGGTATCGAAAAATGCGGAATAATGAGTTCTATAATTCGGTGAAAAAATCATTGTTTTACGATACTTCGTTTAGGAGAAAAAAATTAAAAACTGATTTTCGAAAAAAATGCCAATGGTCCCCCCTTATCAACTTTTCGAAAAATCAGAAAAAGGTGAATAAAAAATTAAAGAAAAACAGGAAAAAAAGTGTCTGGTACAAAGAGTAGACAACGAAAGCCAGTGTTAAAATATCCAAAATCTTTTTTTTTTTTTAAACAAAACACAAGGGTACCCCCTTACGAAATTTTTCAAAAATCAGTTTTTAATTTTTTTCTCCTAAACGAAGTATCGTAGAACAATGATTTTTTCACCGAATTATAGAACTCATTATTCCGCATTTTTCGATACCATTCCCGTTTCCCAATGTTATAGCTCATTTTTTAGTGGTTAACCCTGTATATTGTAAAATATTAATATTTATGTAAAAAGAAAATGACTTTATACCATGCATTTTCACATTTTGAACAAGTTTTGTATTTAAATATTTGCTCTAAAGTCAATAGGGAAAGAGATACAGCCGTATTTAAAAAATAATATTGAAATCCCTATGGTTCACATTTCATTTCTACACCCGGTATATCTATTTTACGTAATAGAATAAAATAAAATAATTGAAATAATAAAATTTAATTCATTCATTGCATTATATCCTAGCAACAGCAATAACTCGTCAAGTAATTCATTTTGTGATTAGTCTCAAATAATTATTTTAATTTTTATTGATCAATAGATGTAAAGCTATTGAGTAATAACTCACTAATATAAAATTTCTAATCAAGAAATGCATACATAATGAATATATTATTTTTCAATATTTTCACCTAATTTTAAATATAAATATTATTCTATATATGAAATTCTAAAAATAGTAAGCGCGTTACATTAAAAAAATTAAAATCAATAACATAAAAAGCTATAGAACTTTTCTCCAAAGTTTTGTCACATACAAACATATATAAAATATTCAAAAACAATATCATAAAATACAGATACACTGTAAAAAATGTAATATATATTTATGTAATTTTACATAACTATTAATAGTAAAATAATGGACGAAAACGATAGATCGACCACGACATACCAGCCTAGAAAATTCTATAAATTCAATATAATTATTGTTTTATTCTTTATAATTTTTTTTTTTATAATACATGTTAAATAAAATAAAAATTGAATTATTAAATAAATAATAAATTAGATCTAAAAAAAATGGGTTTTTTTTTAGATATTTCAAAAGAAAACGTGAAAAATCTAAACGTTAAAGCAAAATTGACAACTCGAAAACAAATAATTGTTTTTATTTTAAATTATTTTTTAATGTAAACGTATAATTTAGCGAAAATAATCATTGTTGACGAGTATAAAAAAAATAAATACAAACGTCAAAATATTATTTTATATAATATTGATACTTATTTGTTTGTAAATATAACAAAATATTGTTAAACAAATTCCCTAACTTTTCGAAATTTTCCAGCGCTATATTACCTATTTTCCAGGTCATTTTTGAAGCAATTTACATTACATGGAAACAATGTTTGAAACATTTTCGTTTACTAAAATTTGTCAGGCTTAAAGTAATTCATTAATTTACAATTCACTAATGAAAATAAAAAAAAAATATTAACCACTTTATAAAATGTTTTCTTGAAATATAACAACACATTTAATTACATTATATAACTTTATTTGTATTAATCAATTTAAATATATTTTTATTTATTATGTATATCTTAGATATACATAATAAATAAAAATATTTATTATGTAAATAATAAAATATTGATGAGAAAACCATTAAAAAAATTTTTATAGCAAATATTTTTCCAGGTTTTTACAGGTTTTTAATAAAAATCCTTGACTTTTACAGCTCTACAAATTTCCCTGACTTTTCCAGGTTTTCCAAGTGCGCAATAACTCTGATTATATTTTGATTTTAAACTATTTAAATACTATTACTATCTTATATAAAAATCTAGGCAAATATATTTACAAAATATACAGATATTTTTGTGTTATTAGGTTTGTCACCAACATAATGACATGACGTACAATAGAACTTCCGATAATTATACTTACAATCAAACAGAATATTGAAAAACTTAGCACGATTCATATAAAATTTAGTTCGAATATATTACTATTGAAAACTAATTTTAAATTCATAAACATCTTAATTTAAAATACTAAATTCTAATGAAATATTTATTATTTCTGATATTATATTAACAGAAAACGATAAACGAAATAAAGAAATTATCTTATATATATAAATATATATATATATATGTATAAAAAACAGAAATATTATGTTATAGGGTAAAGTATAACATCTATATGAAAATGAATCATAGGTTATTAAATAATAGAGTAAGTTGAATTTGTACAACCCTTGTCTCGTGTGGGAAATACAACACGTGCCATATACACCCCTTTTCACTATAATATTAAATAAACACCCCCTATATATGTTCAACAGCCGTCATATCATGCAAAATCATACATTATATAGATTCATATGCGCATAAGACAATTTTTATTGTTAATAACAAACATTTGTTTATTTAAATATTATATAGTTGTTATAATAAATTAAAGATCATGTTTATTATTTTCGTTTACCATAATTGGGTTTTGTCTCGTTTTTTGTTTAAGTATGAAATTTAACTGCAGAAAATAATTATTTACGTTCAAATATAATATCAAGTCATCAACAATATAATATCAAGACTATTTTCAAAAGAACATTAGCTAAATAGGTACATTAATCTTACAAACTATATTTCAAGTACACAATCTAAAAACTATTTCTAACAATATATTTGGTCATTATTACTACTTTGATAACTAAAAATAACTTTATTGCAATGTATGTAATAGATTTCAAAAAAATAAACATTTACAAAATAGATAAAAAAGATTTAATATAAAATTTGATATAATAACATTAAACATATAAAATATAAATATACTTTTACTCTAAATTTGTATTAAATATTATGTAATTTATACAAAAATATTATCTTATCTTAGGTTTATTTATGATTATCAGAAACTATAGTGTCATAATATTGTTTAAATTTAATATTAAATTGATATAGCGATTTTAATTCTATTTATAAATATGCTATGTTCAGTAATTGATTTATTAAATCTGTAAATATAAAAATTGTTACACCTACACGTATTAATTCCGTAAATACTGTTGTTATCACAAAAGAAGTTATTGAAGTATGATGGTAATCATTTTAAATATGAAAACCATACAATATATCATATCATACCATACCATACCATATGATCAAAGCACCGTACTGATGAGGTCCTAAAGACCGAAACACGTGTCTACGGTTAAAACTGGCCAGTCATTGATACATAGCCTAACAAGCCGATTCAATGACTGATTATCATGTGAAATTTTGGGAAAAATTAAAAATCTCAATATTTTTGAGTATTATTATATTAAATTTCACAATGACAATACGAACATTTATTTGTTCAAGGTCCTAGTACCATACAATTGTATTCGCAAAACTGTTCAACGTTTAATCAACCTAGACAATCTAATATAAAACTGATTTTAGTATACTTATTCATATTTAGCATTAGTTTCATAGCTCTATTTTGTGACAATTGTAACCTATACATCTACTGATTTTCTAATCACTGAGACTTATATTCAAATTGAAATCAATTTTACGTTAATATTAGACCTGACAAAGATTTAAAAATTTTACGTTTTTCATCTTGGTGATATAACATTTGTAATAAATAACAATTGTCTTTGATTTAAAATTATCGCATAAGAAAGTCGACAAACAAAGTACATACGCCGAAATTGGAAAATTAGTAGCAGCAAAGAGGTGTCAAATATCGAGAAAAAAGTATAATTATATATTTAAAATAAATTCATTCCATGATTACGACACTTTTTATTTTTTGTGGCCCACCTAAAGTTAAATCTTAATTTTTTGGCCCAGAGGAATTTACGAGTTTGAGATGCTTGATGTATAGTATTGTATTCCAGTACAGAGATAAATATTTAGTTATTCTGTTTAAAAATCTCATTTTTTTCTAGAATTTTTTTAAATTAAATAATCGACTTCTCTTATACAGATAATGTAAGTTCGTCATGAGCCAGGCTTATAGTACCTAACTACTAGTATAATAATGTTGCATTATGTTACTAGTAGCCTAGTAACCTCTTACTATATAGGTTAATATAGTAACGTAATATAAATTGTATCAAAAGTATTACTCTATTATAAAACAATTAAGTTTATAGCACTTGTTTCACGCCAGACACTTTAATTAGTTTTTAGAATACAGATAGTGTAAGTTCGTCGTGGAACACCCTGTATTGCAAAAAATTTATGTAAATTTACATATTTTGTAAATGTATTTTACAGAAAAAATGTAATATTACGTAAAAATTACAAAATGCTACTATGTTACTGTTAATAGTTATATATATATATATAAAATTACAAAGTGTGTAGATATATTTGAATGATTTTGATGGTATTCGTTTGCGTGGACGTCCGATGAGTAGCTGGAGTGGTATGATTGAGAGTGTTTTGCGTGAGCGAAAGTTTTCAAGTAGTAGGAATAGAAGAGCATGTACGAGAAGAATTATGAATGTGGATGAAGCGAAAGTTGCTTGTTTGGATAGGAATGTTTGGAGGCGACTGATTTCGGAATGATGAAAAGAGTTTGTGCCACACCCTTTTGGGTACATGGCGTGATTGTGTATGTATGTAGTGGACAAAAATTTGGTTTTTTTCATAATAATATAAATACGGTAATTTGTTCCACTACAATTTTTTGCACAAAAATAATTTAATATAAATTATTATATGTAAAAATCATGATGAGTCACACATTTTTTCCCATTAAACAAAAAACAACAATACAGCATTAACTTCATTATATAATATACTTATTTATTTCAAATAAAAACATGTGAAAAAAATAACGTTAAACATAACATTGTAAAAAATCTTTCAGAGCTCACTATATCAAATAAAACTGCTTTAGGTTTAAGTTCTGTATTAATAACATCAATCAGTGTGACTAGTAATTGGATTTAAATAAAATTTGGCTTCCATTAATCAAAAATTTATAAAAATTTTATGGTTATTTTGTTACCTAGTAACTAACTTGTTTCTATGTTCCGTTTATTTACTGTAAATGCCATTTGTATCAGTTTCCTGATGAAGAGTTGAGTTCATCAAACATTGTAAAAAATGTAATATATATTTATATAATTTTGCATAACTATTAACAGTTGTATTGTAACTTTTTCTGTGATAATTGAACGTATTCTGTAAAAACATATATTTATAGAAAAAAAATGTATAAATTAATATTATAAATTTTTTATAGTGAAATGTTGATTATTAATACATATTAATACAGAACTTAAAACTAAAGCAGTTTTATTTTAACGTTAAATATATAAAATTTGTCTATATATATATATATATATATATATATATATATATATATATATATATATATCTTGTATTTAAATGTATGTATTTGTATTTGAAAGGGGTTGCTACCCCAGTTTAATAAGTTTGCATGTATAATTCAAACTATAATTACAGAAAGAAAGGGTGAATTTTTAAATAGTACAGGCCACAAACAAAGTTTACGATATTTATATATTATGTTACATATTATCGACGAATTATTTTTCCAAGATATTGGAAATATATATACAGTAAAAGCTGTTTTAACCGGCATTCTATATATGATATATATATCATATATGATTTTTTACTACTTTGACTGCAAGGAAAAAGTAGTATAGCGTTTGGTACGGTGTCTGTAACATTTTCAAAAAAAAAAAAAATTGTATAGAAATCCTTCATATAGCCTGTTGATGACGAATCTGAACTTAGTTTATGTGGGTGTATGGATGTGCGTCGTCAGCTCGCTCGCTCGGTCCTCAGACAAAATTTTGTGATCGCAACTCCTCCTAGACGGTTCAACCAATTTTAATGAAATTTTCAGGATAAATTTGTCTAGTGCCCGAGTTGGTCATGTGATTTTGTTTTTTTCCAGTGATGCCAACTTTCCGAGAAAAAAATTAGTAAAATTTTTAAAAATTTATTATGACCATTTTATTTAACCGATTTTAATCAAATTTTCATAAAAGTTTTTCCTAGTGCCTAAATAAATTATGCAATTTTAACAAAATACAGTGTTGTCAACTTATCGAAAAAAAATCACAAAATTTTTAAAAAATTCATTGTGGCTACATTATTTATTCGATTTTGATCAAATTTTCAGAAAAGTATCTCCTAGTGCCCACATAAATTATAATATTATTAAAATACAGTGTTGCCAACTTTCCGAGAAATGTCAAAGTAGTCTATATATGGGTTTACTTCTAATCTTGTTTATTATAACACTTCTAAACATTTCCAATCATTCCATCTTATCTCCGAGTGTTCCCTTTAATTGTGCTTACACAATTCAAAATACAAAAGAAATTACAATATTACAAATATAAGAAAAAGAAAAATGTTTAATTTTTAAAACAATCAATAAATTATATAAATTGTATTCTATATATTCAAGTGCCGGTTAAAAAAGCTTTTATTACATTTGCATTTTCATTACTTTTCTACAAATTTTTTTGGGTCAAAATATTCAAAAGCCTAATATTTTCAGGATATTTAAAGCTAATTAAATACTGCCTTTTTCCGCAAAAATCAGGTTTTTTTCATCAACCTAAAAGAAAGTTATGAATTTTTGAAGATAACCATTATCCATAAAAATAACCAATTTTTGACATTGGATGAAGCTAGAGTTCCTTATCTAAATAGCAATGTTTGAAGAAAACTAATTTCGGAATAGTGGAAAAAGTTTGAGCCATATCCGTTTGGATACATGACGTGATTGTGTATATACCTAAAAACCTATATTACAAATTGAAAATATTTACAAAATCCTTTTCTGTTAGTATAAAAAGAATAATTCATTATTTTTTTCTATAATTGTCATCAAATTTTTATTAAAATTTGCAATATTTAATCGCGACATTAAAAAGTAGATGAAGTAATTTTTCTTTATATAGAACAAATATTAATATTTCATTACGAAAATTAGTTTGTTCTTTATCGTAAGTAAAGTGGAATATAATTTCATCGTCATAAGGACTTATAAAAAATTCATCATCGAAATCTTTTGTCTTCAAATACATTTTTGCTAACAAAGAATCCAAGCCTTCCTACGTTTTCATGAAATACATTTCAAGTAGACCATAGAATTGTAAAATTTAATTAATAAAAAAAATATAAGCCCGTATTTTTAGAGAACTTTTAGTTAAAAACGCGTATATTTTAAAGTATTTATTTAAAAATACTAGAACAGTTTTTAAGATTATTTATATTTTAAAATGTTAAATATAATAAATAGTGTTTAATTTATAAAATTAGTTTAGATTTGATAAATAGTAAAAACTACACTTAATTAATAAACTAAAGTTGGGAATTTTCTCAAAAAAATTGACAAGTTACTCAGTCATTGAATCGGCTTGCTAAGCTATGCTAAAATTAATATTGAAATTTTGATTGGTTATAACTGAAAGTACTTTACAATGTAAAAAAATTTGTAATTTATAATAACATGTTTTCTATGTAATTTTCCATATTTTGTAAATGTAAATTTGTCGTTTACTATTTATTTTTCTCGTTCGTTATGGAAATGTAATATTAATTAAACAAAAGATATTATTGAAATTATTAAAAATGTAATAATATTGATAACTGCCTATGATTCTAAAGTGGCAGCTGTAACTGCAGCTGAAAAGCTGCTGAAACTAATCAGCTGTTATTTTCAAATATATTCAGTTATTAAAAAAAAAAACAAAAAAATGAATTGAAAAATATGAAAGTTTGCAGGTTATAAATAATGGTTATAATAATGGTTATAAAATAATAGAAATAAATTATATAAATAATATAATATTATATTAAATAAATAAATAAATTTATAAAGTTATAAATAATATTTAACAAAATGTTTGAATCTTCATTAAATTGAGATAACCTAAGTTTAGTTGAGTTATTATGAAGAAGTGTAAGGATTTATTTGAAACCTAATAAAAGCCAAAAACTATAATGTTCAGAATAATCTTTAATTGATAACCGGTTTCGAATATTTTGTATATTAGTTTATATGATTAATGAAAAATATGCTAATAATTTAAAGAAACTAAAAATATGTAACATATAGTTAAAATCTTTCAGAACTCATTATATAAAATAAAACTGCTTAGGTTCATGTTCTGTATTAAAATTTATTTATAATCAACATATTATTAAAAAATAAAACTGCTTTAGGTTGAAGTTCTGTATGAAAATTTATTTATAATCAACGTTTCGACGAAACTCAACGGTCATCTTCATCAGAAAAACTGATACAAAATCAGTATTAGTTTTTCTAATAAATACAAGCGTTCAGTTTCGTCGAAACGTTGATTATAAATAAATTTTCATACAGAACTTCAACCCAAAGCAGTTTTATTTTTGTATAACTCAAGATTTTCCATTTTCCAACACAATTTTAGTTTTTTTAAGAACAATTGAAAATAATAGACACTCTGTATAAAATACAAACATAAAATGCCTGTAACTGATAGATTTGTTCCAATTAAGTCGAGTTTAAATTAAACTTTTATTAAAATAAAACGGCTTTTGGTTTAAGTTCTGTATTAATATTTATTAATAATCGACGTTTCGACGTACTCATCATCAGCAAAAAATTCTACAAATGACATTACAGTAAATAAACAGAACATAAAAACAAATTATTAGGTAACAAAATAAGTAACTAGATTATAAAATTTTTAATTAGAAGAAGCTAAATTTTATAATCTAAATACTTATTTTGTTACCTAGTAACTTAACATAGTAAAAAATCTTTCAGAACTCATTACTTATATTAAAATAAAACGACTTTAGGTTCTAATTCTAAATTATACATTTGACATTACAGTAAATAAATAAAACATAGAAACAAGTTACTAAGTAACAAAATAAGTAACTAGATGATTATACAATTTATAAATTTTTAATCAAAGAAAACCAAATTTTATTTAAATCAACTTTTTACTTTATAAATTTCGATCGCTTCTCTTATCAATCTACTGGGACTTAAATTATTATTAGTTACTTATTTTGTTACCTAGTAACTTGTTTCTATGTTTTATTTATTTACTGTAAATGTCATTTGTATCATTTTTTTTTCCTGATGATGATGTACGTAGAGTACGTCGATTATTAATAAAAATTAATACAGAACTATAACCTAAAGCCGTTTTATTTTAATATAATAAGTTCTGAAAGATTTTTACTATGTTAAACTGATATGAAAAATCATTATCAAACATTAATCTTATAGATTAACTTTCGTTTAAATTTAAATATAATAAAAACATATAATAAAAATATTACCAATTCAAGTAATAATAATTAACAAATATATTTAAATAATAAAATATAGGAAAAAATCTAACACAAACAAGTTGAAACAACAAAAAATATAATTCAAAAATCGAATTTCAAATTGTAACAGGCAAACTTACACCAATGTTTGTTATTTGAAATTAAAAAAAAAAACAAACAAATGATTGATTATAATTATTATCGTACAATACTTATATTTTATCTTCCATTATTATTTTGCAACAATAGGAAAAAATTAGAGGCATTTTTTTTGCAGCTACATTTACAATTTTGACCTCGAAATTATACAGTGCCGTACTAAGATCTAAAATGCGGCTACATTTCATGCAAACTGCATTTGCTGTCTCAATAATTAATTTAATTATTTCTCGTTAGCTGAAATAATAGGAAATATTTTGTTTCCGCTTTATAATTGTGTTAAATAGTTAATTGTTACTTATTTTAATAACTAATTACTAAAAAGTTTTAATTGATGTTTCATAAAATATGTTAGAAATAATCGAGGGAGAAACCACTTCTTCAAATTCACCAGATTGTACAAATTTTAAATATAATTGTTGAGAATGTAGTGATTTTTCGTTGATTTTTACGGATTTAATACGAAATATCTCATGTAGAAATTTCACATGATTTTAAGAAATTCATTAATTGATTTTACCATAATTTGAAAGAATTTTACTAAGATTTTAGGGAATTTTAGAGGATTTTACAAAGATTTTAATAAATTTGTACAAGTGGGTTTTCCCTCGGAAATAATATATAATATACAAAATTTAATCTGAAATTTCAAAACAATTGCATTTATTTCTTGGTACACTTACTTGCAATGACTCTAATGCATTAAAAATTAATTATATAACAAGTTAATGTCGCGTTAGAACATTATTAACTACTTATGTTTATTAAAAAATTGTGGATTCTCCCTGTCAAAGAATAGGTTATCAAAAATTACACTCCTATTACATATTTCACAACAAATAAATTAATGATGCAACGTTCCCGAAAAACATTTATTTATAGAAACAGTCATCAGAAAAAAAAAACAATAATATTTAATAATTTAATTGAAATGTTTCCAGCAAGCAACCGAAAATACAGAACCTACCCTATATTGTGTTATCGATTGCTTGCGAACAAAACTAAGTTACAACTTTACATCACATAAAACTGTCTTTCTACTTATTTCACAACTAAAACATTGTACTTACGTTTCGAAAAAAACAAATTCCTGTAAGCTACACCATTAATTTCGCCAGAATAAACTCAATAGTTGTTAAAAACTTTGCACAAATGACACTAGATAAATCCGCCATATTGCTTCACCAACCATTTTCACTTAAGAACTACGAATATTACACGGAATGCATACGAAATACACGCACAACACCAAACATTATTGCAACAATTCGATCAAGTGATTATTAATATCCCCAGTTGTTGAGTTTATTTTTGAGTCGTTTTGAGCTGCCGGTTTAATTGAAGGGAAGTATTTGGTGCCAGGCAGTTAATGTGAGGCGGACGAGAGACCTCAAACGACTAAACGCCGAACTAAGTTTCGTGCGCGCACTGAAATTTTCCTTGGTGGGAGCACATCGAATGATGTTTGGGCGCAGGCGCACCTTGTAGAATTATGATGTGTAGAAAATTCAGATTCAGAAAAATAATAATACATACTCAAAAATATTGAGATTTTAAATTTTCCCCAAAATTTCACATGATAATGATTTTGGGAAAAATTTAAAATCTCAATATTTTTGAGTATTATTATAATAAATTTCACAATGACAATTTATTTGTTCAATGTCCTAGTATTATACAGAAAAATAATTAAATTCTTAAATATATTTATTGGTTTGTTACTATTGAATTATGCAAAAATTGCTAATAAATTAAGATAAAATAATAACAAACTGTCATTATTGTTAATTTATTTGTGTATTTTAACAATTATTATTGTTACTACAATAATAACAAACAAAGAAAAAAACAATAAATATATTTAAGAATTTAAGTATTTTTCTGTATTTGAAAATTTAAACTTATAAATACTTAAATACTTAAATTCTTAAATATTATATTTATTCGGCTTGGTTCTCTAACAAAGTTGCTAAGTTTTAGCAACGTTGCTAACAACTGTAACCAATAGAAACAAATATAACAGCTGTCATTTAGATTTTTTATTTAGTGTCAGCTAATATTATTGGCTAATGTTCTTAGCAACGTTGTTAAAACTTAGCAACTTCGTTAAAGAATTAGGGTGATTGTTTTGTTATTATTGTAGTAACAATAATTATTGTTAAAATACACAAATAAATTAACAATAATGAAAGTTCGTTATTATTTTATCTTAATTTATTAGCAATTTTTGCATAAAATCAATATAAATAGAATAGTTTTAATAATATTAAAAGTTTAATCAAATTTATTATGCTATTCTGCTATTAAATGAGACTTTAACTAATTTAAATAGATCAATTCTAAACATGCATGCAATTTTAATGTAAAGAAAATTTTAGTTAAAGATTTCACACGTAAATTAGTAACTAGATTTTAAATTAATTGAAAGTTCTTTAGCTAAATTTAATGACCAGAATTGAAATATATTTTAAAGATGATCAAATTTAATGTAAAAATTTTGAAAAACATAAGAAATTATACAAAATAGTCAATTTAATATCACAATAATGTTTTAGTTGTATTAAAAGATTCATAGCTCACTAGATATAAAAAAAAAAATAATCGCACCTCTTTTGTTTATGAAAAAGTGCTTTTATTTTTTTGCTTTAAAATAAATTTCAACTTCTACCCCTTATCAAATATGAATAGTATTTCTATTTTTGATATATTTTCTTATATCTAATATTATAAAATTCAAATAAACTAATTAAAATTGCTTTAATTAATAATTTTAAGTAAAGTCAAAAGTACTTTTGACAAAAATCACTTTTAAAAGTTCTATGAAAGTTTCTTTGAATTAATTCCAGTAGCGTACTTAAAAAATATCTAGAGTTATCAGATTTTAGTTATAAATATAAAATTTCTATTATTTTATGAATATTAATTGAATTTTATTTTATCGTATTTGATTTTTTTAATATTGTATTTAATATGATAAAATATATTAAAATTTTAATTATTCTATATGTAAATATAAATTAAATTTTTTTTTTTTATATTGTACTTAAGTTTAAGTTTATTCACACGGATAAAACTGGTTTCAATTTGTGTATGTGTGTGTACAAAATATTTATTTATAAATTTTTTATTATAAATAAATAATAATCATGCAATAAATATATATATATATATATATATATATATATATATATATATATATATATATATGTATGTTGTTTAGTTTATACAGTATAGCATTTGAAATTTATCTATTTTTATCTAACGTGTACAATTAATTTGATTTTACTAATGGACTGATAATTATATAGACACGTAAATCAAGATTCACGCTTTCTGTTTTATATCTATAATAAATCTATATATTTGCATGATAGGCAGGACAGAGCGCATATATACTAGACCACAAACCATACAATTTTTTGCACACCTATTTTTAACCGTTTCGTTGCTGAGTTAGGAACGCTGAGCACAACTTAGTGAGCTAGGTTAAGAAAGTCATGAAACGTACAGCCATTTTGAGGGCTTATTTTCAACATTTATTGTAGCAGACTGTGGCGTAGCTAGAAACTTGTCAAGGGGGGGGGGGGTTAATAATATTAATCAATAAAGATAATCTTGTCAAAAACAGACATAACCTTGTAAAAAACAGTCATAATCTTGTGAAAAACAGACATAATCTTGTAAAAAACAGTCATAACCTTGTAAAAAAACAGTCATAACCTTGTGAAAAACAGTCATAATCTTGTGAAAAACATACATAATCTTGTGAAAAACAAACATAACCTTGTAAAAAACAGACATAATCTTGTAAAAAAACATATAATCTTGTGAAAAACAGACATAACCTTGTCAAAAACAGACATAACCTTGTAAAAAACAGTCATAATCTTGTGAAAACATACATAATCTTGTGAAAAACAGACATAATCTTGTGAAAAACAGACATAATCTTGTTCGAAACTTCATAATCTTGTAAAAAACAGTCATAACCTTGTGAAAAAAATTATAACCTTGTGAAAAACAGACATAATCTTGTGAAAAACAGACATAACCTTGTAAAAAACAGACATAATCTTGTGAAAAACGTACATAATCCTGTGAAAAACAGACATAATCTTGTGAAAAACTTCATAATTTTGTAAAAAACAGTCATAACCTTGTAAAAAACAGTCATAACCTTGTGAAAAACAGACATAGTCTTGTGAAAAATAGACATAACCTTGTTCTTGGGGGGGAGGGGTTTCAACCCCCTCTAACACCCCCTGGCTACGCCACTGGTAGCAGATAAACACGTATGACAAAATCAGCTGATCCAACAAGTAGTATTCGTATACAAACAAAAGAAGCACAGTTTCTAAAAAAGTAAAGAACATTTTACGGAAGTAGCATATAAAATTATGTTTTCGAAAACTTATATTTACGGACGTAGCAGCAAAAGAGTTAACAACATACAACACTTTATACTGATTGCAATAATATTTTCACTACACTGAGAAAAATAGATATTTAACAAATTGTATAATAATAAGTAGATATTTATTTGAAATATACAAGTATGTTTACTGTATTCACAAATTTATACATTTTTAAAATCTACTCACATATATATTTTAATACTATATTAAGAATTAACTGACTGTAATACTATATACAAATTGATGGTATTAAATTTTTGTTTTTCTTATATTTATAGTTAATTTTTCAATATACTTATTTTGTTATTTTTAATATCTTGTGTTTGTGTCACCTTTTTAAATATAAATAGCGTTACGATAACTATCCATTTTTCTCAGTGTAATTTGTTATCATATTTATATAGTTTGTTTTCTATTAAATAACTAAAACTAAAGTTTTATTTTTTTTTATTTAAAAATATTTTATAAAACTTTTAAAATTTTAAGAACAGATTTGTAGCGCTGCCACCATTTTTCTCGATAAATTTAATAATAGAAAAATAACTTCGATTTAAAGAGTTATTGCAATTCTATAATTTTATATATATATATATATATATATATATATATATATATATGTGTGAAAATAATAGATATTTCAATCAATTATTGGAATGGATGTTAAATTAAAACACATTCAAGTTTACTAGGCCAGCTTTCGATTTTATTTTAATCTTCTTCAAAGGCCTCTGAAAAACAATGATACATTTGTATATAAAGTTAAATTGTTAAAATATTGTAACAAGTTAAATGTAATAGTCGGAAAATATAAAATAAAATGATGTATAAACATATTAAAATAAACAATAAATAAGTAACTTACTAAACTAACAGTGTTTTTTTCACAAAAACATTGAATGTTGATAAGTGCAAAGTTTTAGTTTTTGAGAAAAGTGATTTGATGACTGAATATAATGTATATATTGACGGTGCACGTTCAGAGCAGGTAGATGAATTTGTGTATTTGGGTAGTTTGTTGTCTAGAGATGGCCGTTTTGATCGTGAAATTGAAAGGAGAGTAAATGCTGGTTGTAAGGTTTTGGGTGCTTTGGGAACTTTTGGCTAGAAATGTAAATGTTTCCAAAGAAGCTACCAGCGTTTGAGTATATACAATGTAGTTTTGGTGCCTACGTTGATGTATAGGGTAGTGAATGTTGGGTTTGGTTGCAAAAGCATAAACGGAAAATGACTACTGTGGAAATGAGATTTTTACGTGGGGTATGTGGTGTAAATAGGAGAGATCGGGTACGAAATAGATTAGTGTATGATGAGTGTGAAATTAAAAAAAAAGTTGTAGCAAAAGTTGGTGTTAGTCAGTTAAGATGGTTCGGACATGTTGAGCGAATGTCTAATGAACGTTTAGTTAAAAAGATTTATTTGAATGATTTTGATGGTATACGTTTGCAGGTGGACGTCCGATGAGTAGCTGGAGTGGTATGATTGAGAGAGTGGATTGCGTGAGCGAAAGTTTCCAAATAGTAAGAATAGAAGAGCATGTATGAGAGGAATTATGAATGTGGATGAAGCGAAAGTTGCTTGTTTGAATAGGAATGTTTGGAGGCGACTGATTTCGGAATAATGAAAAGAGTTTGTACCACACCCTTTTGGGTACATGGCGTGATTGTGTATGTATGTATTAAAATTTATAAATTATTAATTAATGAAAACTAAATTTTATGATTAAGTTACTTATTTTCTTAGCTAGATAACTTGCTTCTATGTTCTGTTTATTTATTATAAATGTCATTAATAAATATTAATATAGAACTACAACCTAAAGCCGTTTTATTTGAAAAAATGTTTAAAATTTGCAAACTCTAGATAAAAATAAAATGAACGAAAGTCAAGGTGATTTGACAATTTCGTATTCTCTTGTAAAGGTCCATCAACACTAAATGCCTAATAATTCTAGATATAGATAAAGGGCGAGGCGCACCCTTTACTGTTCGAGTTTAGCTGACCTTTTATATCATCATATTTATTTCCACCCCCCTCTCACCCCCCATCCTCGAATTAGAACACCCTTTTCTACAAAACACCCCCCAACTTTATTCATAATCTTTATTATTTTCTCACTACTTTCACATTTTATGAGTTATAAGTTGCATACAGTAACCTTCTTTGAAAATGTCAAAATTTCAAAATATATTTATATATTTTTATCAACTACTAAACCAACGTTTCGGCAATCAGTATTGCCTTCTTCAGGGCTCTACAATGAATACAAATATGTATACAATATAAATACATTCATATATACATATATAATAATATATATAACAACAGAACAAAAAACACTTATAGCAGAATATTTACACTGAGAAAAATGGCTAGTTACCGTAACGCTATTTATATTTAAAAAGGTAACACAAACACAAGATATTAAAAATAACAAAATAAGTATATTGAAAAATTAACTAGAAATATAATAAAAACAAAAATTTAATACCATCAATTTCATATATAGCATTACAGTCTTAATTCTTAATATAGTATTAAAATATATATATATATGTGAGTAGATTTTAAAAATGTATAAATTTGTGAAAACAGTAAACATACTCGTATATTTCAAATAAATATCTACTTATTACTACTTTGACTGCAAGGAAAAGTAGTATAGCGTTTGGTACGGTGTCTGTAACATTTTCAAAAAAAAAAAAAAAATTGTATAGAAATCCTTCATATAGCCTGTAGATGACGAATCTGAACTTAGTTTATGTGGGTGTATGGATGTGCGTCGTCAGCTCGCTCGCTCACTCGCTCGCTCACTCGCTCGCTCGCTCGCTCGCTCGGTCGTAAGTCAAAATTTTGTGGCCGCAACTCCTCCTAGACGGTTCAACCGATTTTAATGAAATTTTCAGGATAAATTTGTCTAGTATCCAAGATGGTCATGTGGTTTTGTTTTTTTCCAGTGATGCCAACTTTCCGAGAAAAAAATTACTAAAGTTTTTGAAAATTCATATTGGCTACGTTATTTATCCGATTTTGATCAAATTTTCAGAAAAGATTTCCCTAATACTCCCATTAATTAGATAATTTTATTAATATTCAGTGTTGCCAACTTTCCGAGAAAAAAATTACTAAAGTTTTAAAAATTTTATTATGGCCATGTTATTCAACCGATTTTACTCAAATTTTCACAAAAGATTCTTCTGGTATTCATATAATTTATGTAATTTTAACAAAATACAGTGTTGCCAAATTTCCTAGAAAAAAATTAGTAAATTTTTTAAAAATTTATTTTGACCATTTTATTTAACCGATTTTAATCAAATTTTTATAAAAGATTTTCCTAGTGCCTAAATAAATTATGCAATTTTAACAAAATACAGTGTTGCCAACTTATCGAGAAAAAAAATCACAAATTTTTTAAAAATTCATTGTGGCTAGATTATTTATTCGATTTTGATCAAATTTTCAGAAAAGTATCTCTTAGTTCCCACATAAATTATAATATTATTAAAATACAGTGTTGCCAACTTTCCGAGAAATGTCAAAGTAGTCTATATATGGGTTTACCCATATACTTCTAATCTTGTTATTATACAATTTGTTAAATATCTATTTTTCTCAGTGTCTCAAAGTCAGCTTTATCTGAAAAATATTTTTTAATTATTTCCAAGAGTATGGAGTCGACAAAAAATCGGTTGACTCCGACTCCAACACCGATTTTTGTTTCCTCTATTCCTACTACTCCAATCATACCACTCCAACTATACTCATCGGACGTCCACGCAAACGTATAGTTTCAAAATCATTCATATAAAATTTGTTCAACTAAACAATAATTATTACCACTTTGACTGCAAGGAAAAAGTGGTATAGCGTTTGATACGGTGTCTGTAACAATTTCAAAAAAAAATAAAATTGTATAGAAATCCTTCATATAGCCTCTAGATGACGAATCTGAACTTAGTTCATGTGGGTGGTATGGATGTGCGTCGTCAGCTCGCTCGATCCTCAGACAAAATTTTGTGATCGCAACTCCTCCTAGACGGTTCAACCAATTTTAATGAAATTTTTAGGATAAATTTGTTTAATGCCCAAAATGGTCTTGTGGTTTTGGTTTTTTCCAGTGATGCCAACTTTCCGAGAAAAAAATTACTAAAGTTTTTAAAAATTCATTGTGGCTACATTATTTATCCAATTTTTATCAAATTTTCAGGAAAGATTTGCTTAGTGCCCATATAAATTACGTAATTTTAATATAATACAGTGTTGCCAACTTCCCGAGGAAAAAATTACTAAAGTTTTTAAAAATTTATTGTGGCTACATTATTTATCCGATTTTGATCAAATTTTCAGGAAAGATTTCCCTAGTGCCCACATACATTTCGCAATTTTAATAAAATACAGTGTTGCCAACTTTCTAAGAAAAAATTACTAAAATTTTTAAAAATTTGTTATGCCCGCATTATTTATCCGATTTTAATGAAATTTTTACAGAAGATACCCTTAACGCCTATAATATTATATATTAGCAAAATACAATGTTGCCAACTTTTGATCATTTTTGTGATAATGTCAAAGTGGTCTATATATGAGTTTACCCATATACTTCTAATCTTGTTATTATAGAATTTAAAATAGATGCTTTTTTGTTGATTTAAAGTTGACTTGAGTTATAGTATTTATTTTGAAATCGTCCATTAAAATAATAATAATAATAATAATCCGACTATTGTAAGGTTATCTATTAGAAAAGTGATCGCGTGTGCCAATATAGCTAAAAAGCCAAAAACGAACAAAAACTAATCAACTAATTGGTGACGTCATCTGACCTAATAACAAATTTAGCAAATCAAATAAGTAAATAGAATGAAATAATAAGTGAAGAGAAAGAGAGGGGAGAGGAAAGTAGAGTAAAAAGAAACGCACCTTCACGATGAAGGTGAACAAATGAAAAATGATTATCCACTTCCTAGATTCGTCTTCATAAATTTCTGTTATCATGTCATTTTTTTTCCTGTAATGTCATTCATTCATTCATTTGCAAATTCTACGATTAGACTATTGCGGAGAATCAATAACACTAACAAAAAAAAATCTGAAAAAAAGTGATATAATAAATTATTGCACTGAGAAAAATAGATATTTAACAAATTGGATAATAATAAGTAGATATTTATTTGAAATATACGAGTATGTTAACTGTATTCACAAATTTATACATTTTTAAAATCTACTCACATATATATATTTTAATAATATATTAAGAATAATTAAGACTGTAATACTATATACAAATTGATGGTATTAAATTTTTGTTTTTATTATATTTATAGTTAATTTTTCAATATAGTTATTTTGTTATTTTTAATATCTTGTGTTTGTGTCACCTTTTTAAATATAAATAGCGTTACGGTAACTAGCCATTTTTCTCAGTGTGTTGTCACTACATGAATTTCTACACTGTTCGAAAAATATTACCCTTAAAAAAACTCAAGTATATAAGACCGTTCCATAAAAAAGGGTAAATAATGGTACGCTACAAAAAATGTAATATATATATATATATATATATATATATATATTTATATAATTTTACAAAATTATTCACTGTAAAATTCCATTATTTTGCAATTTCAACTGTCATAATAAACCTAATATTACATTTTTTTTCTGTAAAACTACATTTATAGAATATGTAAATTTATATCAATTATACGTATATATGTATAATATATAGTATACGTTTGCGTGGACGTCCGATGAGTAGTTGGAGTGATATGATTGAGAGTGTTTTGCGTGAGCGAAAGTTTCCAAGTAATAGGAATAGAAAAGCATGTATAAGAGGAATTATGAATGTGGATAAAGCGAAAGTTGCTTGTTTGGATAGGAGTGTTTAGAGGCGACTGATTTCGGGATGATGAAAAGAGTTTGTGCCACACCCTTTTGGGTACATGGCGTGATTGTGTATGTATGTATGTATATCAATTTTTTAAAGTGTATCCTAAATAAGTAAATTTAAAAAAAAGGCACTTTATTACCACAGAAAAATTATAAAAAATGTAAATACTTTTTGGAGCAATTAAAAATTGACTGTAAACATTGGATAACAACAACTATTTTAATAAACCTTGAATAAATAAATGTTCATATTGTCATTGTGAAATTTAATATATTAATACTCAAAATATTGAGATTTTATATTTTTCCCCAAAATGTCACAAGTTACTTAGTGAATGAATCGACCTACTAGGCTATGCATCAATGATTGGCCAATTTAACAATAGACACGTATTTCGCTCTTTAGCACCTCCTCAGTATGGTAATTTGATCAGTGTCCGAAGACAACTGATGGGAAAAAATAAAATCTCAATATTTTGAGACATTGATCAAATCACCATACTGACAAGCTCCTAAAGATCGAAACACGTGTCTATAGTTAAACTGATCAGTCATTGATGCCGATTCAATGTGAAATTTTGAGAAAAAAATAAGATCTTAATATTTTGAGTATTATTATAACAACTATTATATTATCAACGGATAAAAATACATAAAATAAATGAACAATTATTTCCACTTACTTTCGAACCTTTTTGTCATTTTCGCAATTTTTCGAAATTAAAAAAAAAACATTATTATTATTATTATTATACCGTAATAACATATAAAAAATAACCGGCATAATTCTTTTTTCATAAAAAAATATTCGCAAATTTTGCCTATTTTCAGATCGTTCAAACTGATTAAGTTTGTATTTTACAATAACTAGTCATGAGCAGTCCAAATCAAATTTTTATTTAATGTACTATATTTTAAAATATATCTATAAATATTTTAATATAATTATTTCATTATAAAAAGTACATTATAGAATTAAATGACGTATATTTGTGTTATCACACAGAAATATAAAATAAATATATTTTTATATATAAAATATTCTATAGTTGTATGTCAAAGTTCAATCGTTATATAAATACATATTTTTGTATTATCTGTTTCAAACATAAATAACATAAACATGCATGTCAGTTTTTTTTTTTTTAGTTTAATTCTTATCAATAAAATATTAAATTTGATGATATGCAATTTAAATTACGTAGTTCTATAATTTTTAATATAAGTCGTTTGACATTTTTGATATAATTTTTATCAGTAATATATACAGTGTCCGCCAAAAAGTCATTAACTTACATCGGAAATGATATTAATATTTTCGGCTAGTGTATTTTTAGTTTTTGTTTTTACGCAAGCACGAAAAAGTTTCCTAATAATAATTTTCAAAAAACAAATAATAAAAAATCACTAGATACACTTTTGGTCGATTCAGTTCCAGTTTTCATTTCGACAAAAATAACGGCTTTTTTTTCGGTTTTCGATTTAATTCCGAGTTATTAATTTTTAAATTTTTTCAATGTATTTATTTGTATTAAAAACTTATTTTCTACCATAACTTAGTAGATTCTATTCCTACTTTTATAATAAACATACTACATAAATTGATACAGTAATATATTATGAATAATAATTATTATTAATTAATTAAAGGTATAATAATTAGAAGTATTATAAATAATCTATGATAATAATATAATTTATTATTCGAAACTTAAATAATTCGTATGTATGCTTTAATTATATAATTATCAAATAACATAATATGTTAAGTTAACAAATTTTTCTATACAGGATTTTTATTAATTTATAATTAAAAAAAATTAAAATCACCTCTTTAAAACATTTTCCCAATGTATTTTCATTTAAACTATTTAAAGATTATTAAAAGCAAAGTTATTATCAAAAAATACCTAAAATGCATAAAAACTAAAAAATTTATTATAGTAAATTTAATTTTAAATTAAGCATTTTAAATAAAAATAAATAAAATATTTAAATTATTGTATTTTTGTATATTGCCTTATAATGGAATTTATTTCTATTTGGCAATAAATTATTATTATTTTATTATATTTCTAATTTTTACTAAAATAAAAATTTATTTTCTACGTCCATGTGTGATCAACAAATCATGAGAAATATATTGAACAAATTAACTATCAACTTCCCATAATTCAACAGTAGAATTTTCATTCATTTGTCTATTATTTTGATATACCATTATTATTGTATATTGAAAAAAATCAAGGTTCACTTCACTTACTATATAAATATATTTTGTTTAAAACTTCAATTGAAAAATTTTCATTGTATTTATGCATAATTCCGTATCATTTATAAATGAATGAATCATTTTATGTTGAATGCATTTTTACTAGAATTTACAGTGAATTTAATAAAAATTCTATAATAATATTCTAAAGTTGAGACATTTTCTCAAAAGTTACTCAGTCATTGAATCGGCTGTTAAGCTATGCATCAATGACTGGCCAGATTAACCATAGACACGTGTTTCGGTCTTTAGGACCTCGTCAGTATGGTGCTTTGATCAGTTGCTGAAAGGCAACTTGATACCGATGTTAATTCTGGCTGGCTATTTAAACCAAGTAATACAACAAATAAGCAAGAGAAATAATAAATACTGCTAACGCCATCTATACAATAATGCAGTAAGCATCAATATAAATAAATTTTGAAAAAATGTCTCAACTTTAGAATATTATTATTATATTAATTTCACCAAGTGACATTCATGAACAATTTTGTTCGATGTTTTCTATTTTTTTTTTTTTTTTTTAAATTCTATACTTTACCAAAAGTTAAGAATTTATGTAAAAAAAAAATTTTGAATAAAAATTGAAAAAAAAACATTTCGACCGTGACAGGACTCGAACCTGCAATCTTCGGATCCGAAGTCCGACGCCTTATCCATTAGGCCACACGGTCAGTTGCAAAACTTGACTTACTATTTGAAATTTGAATAAATTTATTATTTATATATTCTCTAATTTATATTTCTAATAATTATTACATTTTAAATAACTATTATTTTATACATAAATAATAAGATTTGTTTGTATAATTTATACAAAATGAATAAATATAATATTATTAAAATTTCGTATTCTAATATTTTTCATTAAAAATAAATTTTATTGAACAAATGCAACAAATTATTGTTAATTTACAATAAACCGTTTCAATAATTATACAAAATTATTATAAGTAAATAGAAATCTGTTATATTCGAAATATATACTTTGAATACCGTATACTAGGTGGCGTACATATCTGTAATGCTGGTTGCAAACTTATTAGGCGCTAAATATAAATTATTTTTAATTTCTAGTTTATACAATTTATTGTTAATTTGTTAATATTATTATTTAATAATAAAAATCTACAACAATAATTAGTACAATCTGTATTTTTCAATATTTATTTTTTTTTTAAATATATACATTTCGAAAAAAATATAAGTTATATTAATTATTAAGAAGAAGTATGCATATTAATTTCTTAAAATGGCTACAATTATTTTATTATAAACAAAACAATACTTAATCAGGCGACGTATAAGGTGAGATATAATTATATAAGGTAATTTGATAAGTGAAATATATTTATTATATAACTTAGACAATATTTTCAATTTAATTTCTTATAAAATTAATCGTTTTTATTGTTTATTTAAGAGTTAAAACAGCACATTTGCTTATTTTATTATCAAATATATATGGTATTTCTATTTTTAGTATTTTTTGCTTTATTTGTCATTTTCAAATTCAAATAAATCGCTCGAAAATGCGTCATTATTTTTTTTTAAATAAAGTAAACATAAGAGAAGTGATATATATATATATATATATAATATTAATAAACATATTGCAATTTACTTAAAAAGCAAAATGTATATCTGAAAAATAAATAAAAAATGCTAAACCTTTTATGATTGGCTAATGTACCATCAAAATTAGATCATAAAAGCTCGTACTACTTCGGCTATGATCGGCAAAAATCGTTCGGATCAAAAGCTCTCCTTTCGTGAGTCATTCTCAAATTTACGTTAGTCCTTTGTGGAAGCTTGTTGTGACAAAAGCTCACAGCTTTCCATATTCAAACGCTCTTAAAATAAAATCGTCTATAACATTTCTCTTATTTACAAGTCTGAAAATATTGTGATATTTTGTGTTTTTATAATTATTATAAAAATATAAAGTGCTTTTAAATTTTAATTAATATTATTATTGTTATTTATATATTTCAATGTGTGTTTTTTTTTAAATATTTAAGATAAAATGTGATTCTAATATTAAAAAAATTTAGTGTCAAAATTGTTATACTAATTTATTAATAATAACTGAATTAAATAAAGTTTTTTTAATAAAATATGGCTTCAAAACAAAAATGGTACGAAAGATTATTCGGTAAACGATTGATTAATTGTCAAACAATTCAAGAATTATTAAACACCGAAAACGTATTTGAAAATTACGACACGACCGTAATTTATTTTTCTTTTGCAAATATCAATGCACAAAGTGATGATATGACCAAACATTTAGTGACACTCTATAAACGTATGAACGGTGATAGCGGAAAAAAACGTTTTGAGGTTATACAGGTTGTATTATGGGCAAATAATGATGTATTTGGTGATTTTGAACAAAGTCATCGTGATTGTATCGCTGATATGCCGTGGTATGCAGTGCCGTTCTGTGAAATCGAACTAAAGGTAAGAGGAAAAATGTGTTCGATATTTTTGGAATTTTATGAGATTATAAGTTACTTACTCTGTTTATGTTGGAGATCTTTTTTTTCTTACTTAAGACCTCATGCTGTACTAAAATAAATATACAGTGTACATATAGTGGAACGTAAACATAGATGTATTGAAATCATTGAAAAAAAATCAGTTTTTACTACTTTGACTGCAAGGAAAAAGTAGTATAGCGTTTGGTACGGTGTCTGTAACATTTTCAAAAAAAAAAAAAAATTGTATAGAAATCCTTCATATAGCCTGTAGATGACGAAGCTGAACTTAGTTTATGTGAGTGTATGGATGTGCGTCGTCAGCTCGCTCGGTCGTCAGACCAAATTTTGTGATCGCAACTCCTCCTAGACGGTTTAACCGATTTTAATGAAATTTTCAGGATAAATTTGTCTAGTGCTCAAGATGGTCATGTGATTTTGGTTTTTTCCAATAATGCCCACTTTCCGAGAAAAAAATTACTAAAGTTTTTAAAAATTCATATTGGCTACATTATCTATCCGATTTTGATCAAATTTTCAGGAAAGGTTCCCCTAGTGCCCACATACATTTCGTAATTTTAATAAAATACAGTGTTGCCAACTTTCTGAGAAAACAATTACTAAAATTTTCAAAAATTTACTAAATCCACGTATTTTTATTTTAAGGAACCGTTATTTTTAACGAAAATGTTTATGCATACGGAGTTAAGAAAATAACAACGAACACAATCCATATTTTTTATGATATGTCATATTTATAAAAAAATAACTATATTAATCTCTAGAAAAAATATCTTAAACGGCGTAAAATTTGAATCCCAGCTGCTTCCACAACAGCTAGCTGAAATGAAAAATATATATGATCTGAAATTTGACATAAGCTGAAAATCTTCTATTTCAGCACTAGCGCAGAATAGCATAGAAGCACACTTTAACATTGTGATAAATGATTCTTGTCAATCTTCCAACATCGAGCAATTTTTTTACTCCCGGGAAAAGGACACTACGTTATTAGAGTAGTGGAACTTTTGGCACCTAAGTATCAAGTTTCAGAAAATATTAACAAAAAATTCATAAAAAAATGCACTCTGTTTTAACTTTTGAAAACTTGAACAATTACTAATATATAAAAGTCTTTTTAATAGCGTTGAATTATTGAGTATGTTAACATAGTAAAAATCTTTCAGAACTCATTATATAAAATAGAATTGCTTTAAATTAATTTGTTATTTTATAAAATAACAAATTAATTTAATTTTTAAAAATATTTAGACGTTAATAAAAAGCTAGTTTAAATTTGATAACAAAATAATTGTTATTTTTGTTTTTTTTTATGCAATAAACTAAACATTTTTGTACGGAGTTTTTCCAGTTTTTATATAAAAAAGATTACACGTTTATGAACAATTTTCAACATTTATTTATTATGTTATTTATACATTTTTAAAATTTACTCACATATATATATATATATATATATATATATATATATATATATATATATATATATATTAATACTATATTTCGAATTAAGACTGTAATACTATATAGAAATTGATGGTATTAAATTTTTGTTTTCATTATATTTATAGTTAATTTTTAAATATACTTATTTTGTTATTTTTTATATCTTGTGTTTGTGTCACCTTTTTAAATATAAATAGTGTTACGGTAACTATCCATTTTTCTCAGTGCGTACTGTTAGTGTCCAAAAAGGTAAACTTTTGGACACTACACAATAAAAGATCAACTTTTTGTTGTACATTATCAACAAAAAAGGAGCATCAAATACTTCCATAAGGGGCGATAAAAAAAATTTACAAAACTTTACAACAAGAAATACAAACAATATCTTTTCCATTCAGTAAAAGAAAACTTTTGCAACTTCAAAGGAAAGTAGCTCTTTCATGTTTTACTTCTATGCTTTTTATTTAGATATTATCTGTATTCAAGATGAGTTCGAAAATAAAAATAAATAAATAAAAAAAAACATCCAGAATTTTTCTCCGTTCAATATATTTTTATCGGATATTCAGCACACATTTTATATAGATAAGTATAAAGAAATGAAAAAGGTTGATGTAATTTTCGATTAAAGAATATAGTGGAAGTAAAAAGCAATAATGATAAAATACGAAAGGAAGTTTAGAAATAATGAGATAAATTTAAAATAAATTTCCTTCAGTTTATCTTATTAAAATTATTTTCAGAATTCACTTTCATATTTTCGTTTCGCATTTATTAACTTCAAGAATGTTTACGATATTAACCAAAATTGAAACCAAAATGTTTTTTTTTTAATTCATACCACCCAGACAGCTGTGTATTGAAAAGATTAATTTTTAATACTAAGCGTAATTGTATAACCAAAAAAGAGTAATTTGTTTAATTAACAAATTTATTCAGAACTGGCTTTAAAATTGCCAGTTTGCAATCAATTATATCGATTATTTTCCTATTGGGATCTAAAATGGGGGCGTGGCCTATTCAATATAGCGGACCTAAGCGTGCACTTGTCAAAACTCAATCAAAGTGTATTATTTCTTTTTAATTAAAAAATATTATTAACTCTTAAAAAAATTTGCAAATGGGCCGGCTTAAACCCTTGTCAGAACAATTCTACACAAGCTGAGCGTATTTTAAACGCTGGACATATTATACAATGTGGAAAATAATTAGAAAAGTGATGTGATGGCAAGATGATAGTCACATTTTTGTGTTTGAAAACATCAAGTTTAAAAGATGTTCCACATGAAATCTCAATGACAATTGCCAGAAACGGTGCGATTAAGTCTGTGGTGTGTTCCTGCAAAGCTGGTTTAGGTGAAAAGTGTAAACACTGCATCGCAACCTTATTATATTGTTATAGGTTAGTTGACACTTTGCGCAACAGAACTTTAAATCAAACGTATATTCAAATCAGTAACATCTAGAATTTAAATATTTATTATATTTATTTATTTATTATATTATTTATTAGAAAATAGAGTTTTTTCCGCAAACTGTCACTTTGATCATTGACACAAGTGCACGCAGTGTTTTAGTTTCTCATTTTGCCACCAGATGCCATTTAGAACATTTTAGATCACAATAATTATAAGAAAATTTATTATAAAAAATAGTATGTATATTAAAATATAGTAAAATTGATGTTAAATATGCTTTTTTAATGTGCATGTCAAAGAAGGGTTGTTAATTTCTATTAGTGGTTTCAGCGTGCGTAAAACCCCACCTATAATAAATTAGCAAGATTCATTCTTTATTCAACGTAAACTCAACTGTAAAATATATAAAACAAACAAGAAAAAAAAACATTTCTTATTCAAATCAAGTTAAGTTCGGAGGCACCATATGTAAACAAGTACTAAAGTCATGAAACTTTGATACTTTTCAACAACCTAACCTAACCTACCTTCGTGTCTAATACATGAATTAATAATCAAAAAATGGCTGACGAGAGATATTCCAAACATTGTGAGAGGGGTCCCATAGGGGCTGTAAGGGTGCCATGGCGTCTCAAGAGAGCGCTCAAGCCTGACACTACAATCCAGTTAAACGGGCAAACACCCTGGAATGGTATAAATTTGG
Source organism: Clivina fossor (assembly GCA_963966155.1). NCBI lineage: Eukaryota > Metazoa > Arthropoda > Insecta > Coleoptera > Carabidae > Clivina > Clivina fossor. Next base: position 7,370,013 of record OZ014566.1, read on the forward strand.
GGTAGCGCGGGGACATACCCTTGAATGGGGAAAACCACCCCCCAACCACAATTTCCTCCGAGTTGTTTGGCTTTCCAGTCGATGGTTGTTGTTTAGTTTGTGTGTTATGTGATCTTTCCATTAACGGTAATTAGCTATGGAGATTTTAGAGAATGTTTGGGGATGTGAGGATTAGGGGATGTTTAATTTTATATACTATTTTAGGGAAATGGATTTTTCTCTCGGACAATTTAATTAATTTTAGTATTATACATTCATATATACACAATCACGCCATGTACCCAAAAGAGTGTGCCACAAACTCTATTCACTATCCCGAAATCAGTTTCCTTTAAACATCCCTATCTAGACAAGCAACTTTAGTTTCATCCATATTCATAATTCCTCTCATACATATATTCAAAATACATACATTATATAATTATAATGGTATATAATGTACCTAAATAGGAAAGCCGAATTCATATATCATGGTTTAAGATTAATATTAGGTGTCAACCATTAAGTACAAAGTGGTTTGCGGTTATATAATATATGGTGGTATGTGTTTAAGTAGATACACAATATGCAAATTTGACATTACATATAGCTACATGTTAGAGGATTTTATATCATTTTATTTTTATTTGATTTTCACATTTTTCAGAAGACAAAATTTAATATTTCAGGGTAAAAACGTTAATTTTTTTAAAGTTTTATACCAATTTATATTTTTTTTTTAAAATGTGATATTAAAAAAATTTATTTGAATGATTTTGATGATATACGTTTGCTAGTGGACGTCCGATGAGTAGTTGGAGTGGTAAGATTGAGAGAGTGGCTTGCGTGAGCGAAAGTTTCCAAGTAGTAGAAATAAAACAACATGTATGAGAGGAATTATGAATGTGGATAAAGCGAAAGTTGCTTGTTTGGATAGGAATGTTTGGAGGCGACTGATTTCGGAATGATGAAAAGAGTTTGTGCCACACCCTTTTGGGTACATGGCGTGATTGTGTATGTATGAATGTATATATGTATGTATGTGATATTTTTATGCATTTTATTATATACATCTAAGGATATTAATTAATTAATATTGCATTGACATCCAGTTAGCTGAGCTATGTTTAAAGTTTCAAGTATCTAGCTCATCGGAAAGTTAGTTTAAAATTGATTGCAAAATTTGTACCGAACAGAAAGAAAAAAAACGAGTTGATAAAAAAACATGTTAAAACAACAATATTTTGTAATTTTACTATAACAATTTACGTAATGTTATATTTTTTAATGAAAAAATTATGTAAATTATGTGAAATTACATAAATTAAATGTAAAATTATTACATAAATTTTTTTACAGTGTACGTGTAACATATAAACATGAAACAAAGCATAACATATGTGAAATATGATTAGTGAATATGTAAACATTAGATGCAGTTATATTGTGGGTTGGCAACACAAAGTATGGCCCAGGGGGCAACTACCCCCGCGCACTGCCCTTAGTATTGATTTTAACATTTTATATATACGGATCACAGAGCTTGGCCAAGTCACTCTGTCTGCAAATGTTACTAACTATATACCTATATATATATATACAGTGCAGATATTTACAAATAAACAATTGCCAATTATATTATTCTATCGAAATATTATTCAATTTAATTTTTGTTTTGCTGTCTATATTTTCGCACACACTTTATTTGCCAAAATTATGTAAAATATATTTTTTTTAGAAAACATCAACATCAGTTAGAATGCTTATCGTTTTTTGTTAAAAAATATCAAGCCCCTGCATTGTAAAAGGGGTCCAGACCACCCGGATTTATGATGTCGGGGAAATACTACACCAGATGATTCCTATGAGTAATCTAAATAAAAAACTTTAAATAAACATATGTCCGAAAATGCTTTCTAACGGAACTGTAGCCGTTAGAAGTTTATTACATGTAACATCAATCGCGTTAGCCTTATTTATTATATCAGGAATTAAAAAAACAAGTCATAAACTTCTGAATAATTTATTGTAAAATTACTGATTGATTTTCTAACATTTTGTTTAAGCACTAGTAAACCAATTTACTAGTTTATAAATTTTTGTACACACATAAATAAATATATAATAAACAATTTACAATAATTAAAAATCGAAGACAAATTTTGTCGGGACCCAGTAAGTCATAACTAATAAATTGGTTTACTAGTGTTTCAACAAAATGTTAGAAAATCAATCAGTAATTTTATTTCCTGATATAATAAATAAGGCTAACGCGATTGATGTTACATGTAATTAACTTCTAACGGCTACAGTTCCGTTAGAAAGCATTTTCGAACATATGTTTATTTGAAGTTTTTTATTTAGAATACTCATAGAAATCATTCGGTGTAGTTTTTCCCCGACGTCTTAAATCACCCTGTATATATTTCTTTGGTATGTTTTCACGACAGTTTATGTATATTTGTGCTGCAACAGATAATATTATGTACTTTTCGATATTACTTGTGTAGCACTAAAATTATAATCATATTATAATAGCATTATTACAGAATAATTTAAGTAATAATACAAATAATATTCAGCAGTGGCGTAGCCAGTGGGGTGTTAGGGGGATTGAACCCCCCCCCCAAGAACAAGGTTATGTCTGTTTTTCACAAGATTATGTTTGTTTTTCACAAGGTTATGACTGTTTTTTTACAAGGTTATGACAGTTTTTCACAAGATTATGAAGTTTTTCACAAGATTATGAAGTTTTTCACAAGATTATGTCTGTTTTTCACAAGGTTATGTATGTTTTTCACAAGATTATGACTGTTTTTTACAAGGTTATGACTGTTTTTTACAAGATTATGCCTGTTTTTCACAAGGTTATGACTGTTTTTTACAAGGTTATGTCTGTTTTTGACAAGATTATCTTTATTGATTAATATTATTAACCCCCCCCCCCCTTGACAAGTTTCTAGCTACGCCACTGATATTCAGTAGTATTACAACTTCTGTAGAATTACATTTTATATAAAATTACACAAGGCATTTTTGTTACCCTTGGCTTTTTATAGTAAAATTATACATATTATACATAACTTTCTATACGTTCCCATTTCTATTTTCTGCATTGCGATCAATAAAAATAATAAATAAAAATCCAATTCGAAAAGAAAACTAACAAAATAAGCGCGCAGAAAGTTTTACGAACGATCATAAATTTTCATCGATCCAGCGCAGCAACGACCAAGTTTATTGGCTTTTCCAATGCAGAAAATCGGAGCCGAACACAAATAAAGTCCTATCTGTATAGACCAAAAAAAAAAGAGGAAAAAATCTTAAATGAGAAAGCTTTTCCCGCGCATTTTCCCATTTTCCCCCGGAAATTTATATCGCATTAATACCGTATATTTCGTAAGAATTCCGCTCTCTGATAGCATCTCACATTGCATATAAACGAGACGAAAGCGTTGAAGAAATATCGCACAAATGGACGGAAAAATCATTTCCCAGCTCTTTTCACAACTCGAGAGTTTTCCACACGAGATGAAAATGGTATTTGAATTTCTCTACACGTTTATTCTTTTTTTTTTCTTTTTTGCTAGATTTGTTATTGTATTGTCTCTTCTATTGTATGTGATTCATGGACAGTTTCTCAATTATCAGATAAATTTGGAAATTTGTTAAACTAAAGATTATTTAAAATTAAAGATTAGTAAAATTATTTGTTTGTTTTCTAAAAAATTAGTTAAATAAATTAGATAATCTATCATTTATATATGTATTACATCCTAATTAATTTGTGAAATAATTTTTTCACTTGATCTGTCCGCTGATCTTATTTTTATTTAATATGGTCAGACTTAGAGACCCAGTTTCTCAATTATCAGATAAATTTGGAAATTTGTTAAACTAAAGATTATTTAAAATTAAAGATTAGCAAAATTATTTGTTTGTTTGTTTTTTTTTTCTATAAAATTAGTTAAATTAGTTAATTAATGTATGAATAACATACTAATTAATTTGTGAAATGATTTTTCACTTGATCATATTTTTATATAAATTACACTGTAAAAAAAAAAGAGAAATTACAGAAAAGTAATGGTAAAATTTTACTATAAAAAAATCTGTAATTTTATTTTATTATAAATATTCTGTAATTCTACCTTAAAATTCTGTAATTTTTATATAATTCATAATAATTACCTAAAGTAAAAATAACCTAATAAATATATAAAATTGCCAATTGCATAAAAACATGAAAGTAGCTATTTATACATACAGTATTTTTACGTAATTGGCTATTTAGGGTAGGTTAGGTTAGTAGGTTGGTTTAGATTTTTTTTTTAGTATGTATAAATAGTAATAGACCTTGAACAAATAAATGTTCGTATTGTCATTGTGAAATTTAATATAATAATACTCAAGAATATTGAGATTTTATATTTTTCCCAAAATTTCACAAGATACTCAGTCATTGAATCGGCTGTTAAGCTATGCATCAATGACTGGCCAGTTTAACCCTAGACACGTGTTTCGGTCTTTAGGACCTCATCAGTACGGTGCTTTGATTGATTTTGGGAAAAATATAAAATCTCAATATTCTTGAGTATTATTAAGTATAAATAGCCAATTGCGTATACATACCGTATGTATAAATAGCCTCATCCTAAAAACATATTTAAACGCTTCCTAGTAAATTTTATCGTTAATTTATTAACTGACCAATGGATAAGATCAATAATCTAATTGCCTAATTAATTCATTAATAAAGTTAATAAAATTACATAATTTATACAATTTTGAACAAAGTTTGTTCATTTGCAAAATCGACCATACTGACAAGATCCTAAAAATCAAAACACATGTATATGATTAAACTGGTCAATCATTGATGCATAGCTTTGCAAGTCGATTCAGTGATTGAGTAACTTGTTAAATCATAGGGAAAATAATAATTTAATATTTAATACATAATTTATGTTGAATATATAACTTCATGAAATATAGCTTAGAAATTATGAAGTAACAAGTATTCCACGTTCTAAAACAAACATACATTAAAGAATTTACAACAGCGACAAAAATTTTTAATAAATTCTTTTTGAAATACCTGATGAACATTGAACAAAATTTTCAATATTAAATTTTAAATATTCGTAAATAAAATTGAAAAAAAGAAAAACATCTTTTTACTACTTTGACTGCAAGGAAAAGTAGTATAGCGTTTGGTACGGTGTCTGTAACATTTTCAAAAAAAAAAATTGTGTATAGAAATCCTTCATATAGCCTCTAGATGACGAATCTGAACTTAGTTTATAAGTGGGTGTATGGATGTGCGTCGTCAGCTCGCTCGCTCGGTCGTAAGTCAAAATTTTGTGGCCGCAACTCCTCCTAGACGGTTCAACCGATTTTAATGAAATTTTCAGGATAAATTTGTCTAGTACCCAAGATGGTCATGTGATTTTGTTTTTTTCCAGTGATGCCAACTTTCCGAGAAAAATATTACTAAAGTTTTTAAAAATTCATATTGGCTACGTTATTTATCCGATTTTGATCAAATTTTCAGAAAAGATTTCCCTAATGCTAAAATTACATAATTTTATTAATATTCAGTGTTGCCAACTTTCCGAGAAAAAAATTACTAAAGTTTTAAAAATTTTATTATGGCCATGTTATTCAACCGATTTTACTCAAATTTTCACAAAAGATTTTCCAAGTATTCATATAATTTGTGTAATTTTAACAAAATACAGTGTTGCCAACTTTCCGAAAAATGTCAAAGTAGTCTATATATGGGTTTACCCATATACTTCTAATCTTGTTTTGCTATGTTTAGAAACAAAACAACACTGCTTGATCTAAAATGAATCTTTTTGCAAAACTTATATCGATTTACCATTCCATGCGTTACAGTAACTTTCATCCCTTAAACTTTGGTGGGTGGGGGATGAAGAAGCAAGTTGAAATGCAACATTTCGGTGTAATGAAGCGAGCATTCACCCTTATAAAATAAGTGTTTGGCATAATCTTTGTTTTTGTTACAAACAGGGAGGATTATTTTTATTATTTATACCAACATGTATATAGTTTAGAAACTTTTCTATAAATTTTCATTTTAATAATGTTTTCGTAAAGATTATATTTGAAATTTATGGAGAAAATATGGAAATTAGATCATGTTTATTTTTATTAACTGTATGAGAAATATTCACTGAGAAAAATAGATATTTAACAAATTGTGTAATGATAAGAAGATATTTATTTGAAATATACGAGTATGTTTACTGTATTCACAAATTTATACATTTTTAAAATCTACTCACATATACGTATATTTTAATACTATATTAAGAATGAAGACTGTAAAATACTATATACAAATTGATGGTATTAAATTTTTGTTTTTATTATATTTCTAGTTAATTTTTCAATATAGTTATTTTGTTATTTTTAATATCTTGTGTTTGTGTCACCTTTTTAAATATAAATAGCGTTACGGTAACTAGCCATTTTTCTCAGTGTGTATGAGAGGAATTATGAATATGGATGAAACTAAAATTGCTTGTCTAGATAGGGATGTTTAAAGGAAACCTGATTTTGAGATAGTGGATAGAGTTTGTGGCACACTCTTTTGGGTACATGGCGTGATTGTGTATGTATGAATGTATAATACTAAAATAAATTAAATTGTCCGAGAGAAAAATCCATTTCCCTAAAATAGTATATAAAATTAAACATCCCCTAATCCTCACATTCTCCATTCACTAAAATCTCCATAGCTAATTACCGTTAATGGAAAGATCACATAACACACACAAACTAAACAACAACCATCGACTGGAAAGCCAAACAACTCGAATTTGAACTCGGAGGAAATTGTGGTTGGGGGTGGCCACCCCAAATTTATACCATCCAAGGGTGTTTGCCCGTTTAACTGGATTGTATCGCGTCAGGCTTGAGCGCTCTCTTGAGACGCCATGGCACCCTTACAGCCCCTATGGCACCCCCTCACAATGTTTGGTATATCTCTCGCTAGCCATTTTTTCGATTATTAATTCATGTATTAGACACGAAGGTAGGTTAGGTTGTTGAAAAGTATCAAAGTTTCGTGACTTTAGTACTTGTTTACATATGGTGCCTCCGAACTTAACTTGATTTGATTAAGAAATGTTTTTTTTTTTCGTTTGTTTTACATATTTTACAGTTTAGTTTACGTTGAATAAAGAATGAATCTTGCTAATTTATTATAGGTGGGGTTTTACGCACGTTGAAAAAATGTGAATTAACATACATACATACACAATCACGCTATGTACCCAAAAGGGTGTGACACAAACTCTTTACATCATCCCGAAATCAGTCTCCTCCAAACATTCCTATCCAAACAAGCAACTTTCGCTTCATCCACATTCATAATTCCTCTCATACATGCTCTTTTATTCCTACTACTTGGAAACTTTCGCTCACGCAAGCCACTCTCTCAATCATACCACACTCCAACTACTCATCGGACGTCTAGTATACCATCAAAATCATTTAAATAAATCTTTTTAACCAAACGTTCATTAGACATGTCCGAACCATCTTAACTGACCAACACCAACTAATAATGATGATAAATATAATTAATAAATTGTTGAAAGTTGAAAACGAATTAATCTATTTGTTTGTTTTTGTTTTGTTTCAGACACGTTTATCCCGTCGATATCGGATCAAAGTTGGTGTTCCGACTTTAGTGCTATTAGACTCAGATGGCAGCACAATCACGTGTTGTGGTAAAGAACGTCTCGTTGAAGATCCACATGGTGACTCGTTTCCATGGCGACCACGGCCAGTTGATCAAGTAAACAACATATAGTGAAATTTTTATTCAAATAGGATTCCAAAGCTATGAGTTTATGATTGTCAGATATGGGAAAAAAATAAAAGCACACTTACCATTTATATCGATTGACAGTTATAATTTTTAAAACGTTGGAAAACTATGCATAAACGTAGCACGTTGAAAGCAACAAGCTAGTTCGGTTGAATCAAGCCACGAAACACGTAATTTGTTTACATCGTTCAACGGAACGGATTAAAAGCAGTTAGTATGTAGAGACGTAAGTCAATTATTAAAAATTCCTAATTGGCTTTGGAATCCCATTTGAATAAAAATTTCACTATACTACTTTATTTTTGTCAATTATTTTTGTTTTAAGATATATTTTCTCTAATTCGAATTAGATTCCCCAAATTTTAAATAATTTTCTATTAAAATAAAATAGTAAAAAATATTGAACTCATAATATAAAATAAAACTGTTTTAGCTTCAAGTTCTGTATTAAATTTTTTTATTTATAATCAATGTTTCGACCAAACTCAACTCATATCTTCATCAGTTTTCCTGATGAAGACAAGCATTGAGTTTCATTGAAACGTTGATCAGTGGCGTAGCTAAAAACTTGTCAAGAAGGGGGAGTTAATAATATTAATCAATAAAGATAATCTTGTCAAAAACAGACATAATCTTGTGAAAAACAGACATAATCTTGTGAAAAACAGGCATAATCTTGTGAAAAACAGACATAACCTTGTTTTTTTGGGGAGGGGGGGGGGGGTTTCAACCCCCCTAACACCCCCCTGGCCACGCCACTGACGTTGATTATAATTTAATTTTAATACAGAACTTGAACCTAAAGCAGTTTTATTTTGATTTTAAGTTAAGCTTTAAGAAATAATCGTAAAATTTAGATAAATCAACGAACAAGAATAGATAAATTGACAACAAATTAGAAAAAAATATCTAATTAAATTAGATGAATATACTAAATATTAATCATTTACTCTTGAATTAAATGATTTATTTAATATGATTAAAGAAAGTTGAAAAATCATCTAATTTCTTTTAGATAAATAATTGAAACAATACAAAATTATTTTTTCTTCAAGCGTATCATAATATTAATATTACGTTATAACACTGTAATAATTGAAAATTCATCTAATTTTTTTTAGATAAATAATTGAAACATTACAAAATTATTTTTTTCTTCAAGCGTATCATAATATTAATATTACGTTATAACACTGTAATAACTAAAAAAAAAATTGAAAATATATACTAACCGAAAATTATACAAATTAAACAAGTCTCTAATAACTGACCCGATATTTGAACTAAATCTTGTCGAACAATTTTTTAATCAATACACGAACAATACAAATTTGATCCTTTTATCTAAGAGATATTTATATCATTATTTCATTGTCTTTTCTACTGCGCGTACTACACCCCTAATTAGCATGCAGATTAAATATCTGTCTATTACAGACATTGGTTGCTGATGCAGATCGATTTTATACACCTCCACCCTCCCCTAATAATGTACAATCACAGGGATGGACTGGCCCATCGGGACACCGAGACTGTGACAAAAAATTGAGTCAAAAAATTAAAACTGATCTCTTTTGTTTTGCAAAAATTTAAGAATTGATTATTCTAAAAATAGCCATTTTGTGAAAAAAGTCATTTATTAAATCGTCTTTTAACTTTGATTTAAATAAAGAATTATATTTAATTTTATATTTGTAATTTTTACAATTCATCTATATTTTTCTGTAATGTCATTTCCATATACTAAAAACATAACTTATTTGAACATTTTTGGGATGTAAGGATGGGCCCTATTCTGCAACTTTCCCCGGACATAATTTTCTTATCCAGTCCAACCCTGTACAATCACCTCCGAAAATATTAAATACGGCAAGAGAACAAGGGTGGGATTTAGGACAAAAGCGTTAGCGAATCTAATGAATTGCTGATATAGAAATGTGAGCAGAATAAATTTTTATTTTTTTGAAAAATTATTCGTATTATTTCTTTCTAAATATTTCAAATTGAAATTATAATTGAACTTATACTTAGTAAAAAATCTTTTAGAACTCATTATATAAAATAAAACTACTTAGGTTTATAGTTCTGTATTAATATTTATATAATCGACGTTTCAACGAACTCAACGAACTAATACAAATAAAATTACAGTAAATAACAGAGTTTTTTTTGAAAAATTATTATGTTATTTTATTTTCTAAATAGCATTTTTAAATTGAAATTACAATGGAACTTAACATAGTAAAAAAATATCTCAATACTCATTATATAAAATAAAACTACTTTAGCTTCAAGTTCTGTATTAAAATTAATTTATAATCGACGTTTCGCACAAACTCAACGTCCATCTTCATCAGGAAAATTGATACAAATGGCATTTACAGTAAAGTGATTAGATCACAAAATTTTATAGATTTTTAATTAATGGAAACCAAATTTTATTTTATTTGTAAAGAAAGTGATAACATCAATCACTGTAAAGACACTAATGCTCGGTTTCATAAACGATTTAACACTCTGTTAAAATTTAACACGTTGTTAAAACCGGTTTTAAATACGTTTTTAACATTGTTATTTTTTAACATCGTTGTTAAAATTTAACATTCCTTTATGAAACCCAGCATTAGTTAAATAAAATTTGCTTCCATTAATTAAAAAAATCTATAAAAAAATTACTTATTTGTTACTTACACTGAAACAGACATAATCTTGTGAAAAACTTCATAATCTTGTAAAAAACAGTCATAACCTTGTAAAAAAACAGTCATAACCTTGTGAAAAACAGACATAATCTTGTGAAAAACAGACATAACCTTGTGAAAAACAGACATAATCTTGTGAAAAACAGACATAATCTTGTGAAAAACTTCATAATCTTGTAAAAAAAAACAGTCATAACCTTGTAAAAAACAGAAAACCTTGTAAAAAACAGTCATAACCTTGTGAAAAACAGACATAATCTTGTGAAAAACAGACATAACCTTGTAAAAAACAGTCATAACCTTGTGAAAAACATACATAATCTTGTGAAAAACAGACATAATCTTGTGAAAAACTTCATAATCTTGTAAAAAACAGTCATAACCTAGTAAAAAAACAGTCATAACCTTGTGAAAAACAGACATAATCTTGTGAAAAACAGACATAACCTTGTGAAAAACAGACATAATCTTGTGAAAAACAGACATAATCTTGTGAAAAACTTCATAATCTTGTAAAAAAAACAGTCATAACCTTGTAAAAAACAGAAAACCTTGTAAAAAACAGTCATAACCTTGTGAAAAACAGACATAATCTTGTGAAAAACAGACATAACCTTGTAAAAAACAGAAAACCTTGTAAAAAACAGTCATAACCTTGTGAAAAACAGACATAATCTTGTGAAAAACAGACATAACCTTGTAAAAAACAGTCATAACCTTGTGAAAAACAGACATAATCTTGTGAAAAACAGACATAACCTTGTAAAAAACAGTCATAACCTTGTGAAAAACATACATAATCTTGTGAAAAACAGACATAATCTTGTGAAAAACTTCATAATCTTGTAAAAAACAGTCATAACCTTGTAATATAACATAAACCGTCTGTATAAAAATTACAAAAATCGTTTGTATAAGTCAAATTTTTTCCTGAAAAAATTTTGTTTTACACAAATAATCTATATAATTTTTATAATAATTACATATTATAAATATAGCAAAATAACACGATTTTTCAAATAACAAGATACAAAATATAAACAGTAATTACTTATATAAAATATATGATTTAATAATATAAAATTGAATACCAGCCTAGTTGTTGATATTGATGTTTATTTACTATAAATGTCATTTGTATCATTTTTCCTGATGAAGACGTACATTGAATACGTCGAATATAAATAAATATTAATAGAAAACTTGAAACTAAACCAATTTTATTTTAATAAAATGAGTTCTGAAAGATTTTATATTATATTATAGATATTCATTTTCAGCAAAAAACCATAAATTTATAGCGTATTCAACTTATATTATTCTACCAAATATATAAATCATATTATTTAGATATTATCTTTGTGAAATTACCCACAATTCCAAGTTAATATTGTGATGAATAGAAACCATTAATTAGATGCGTCCTCTGACATTTATTCCTGCGGGACTAGCGAGGATAATTCACCAGTAAAACAGGATTTATAGTTCAGGACTGGGATTATCATATATTTTATCATTTTTTAACTTCGTTTTTTGTTTCATATTTCAGTCTAGACTAGCACATACCAGGAATGTATTTTAATTTAGTGATGCAAGAATTTCAAAAATCATTTTAGGAACTTCATATATTTGATATTTTTCAGACTTTTTCTGACAATTTTTAACTAATTTATAAATTAAATAATGTTCTCAAATTAAAAAAAAATAATTTAAAACGATAATCATTTTTTCTTTAAGCGTATTATAATATTAATATTACGGTACCATATTGCCTATGTAGAAAGACGTTATTATGTTACTAATACAATAATGACATTATTATACAGCAATTAGTTACTTATACACCACTGATGACAGCACCAAACATAACTACAACGTCAAGTTTATTTAATCTGACATCTGACCATTACGTTAAACTTAACTAATTTAATAATACTCAAGAATATTGAGATTTTATATTTTTCCCAAAATTTCACAAGATACTCAGTCATTGAATCGGCTGTTAAGCTATGCATCAATGACTGGCCAGTTTTAACCGTAGACACGTGTTTCGGTCTTTAGGACCTCATCAGTACGGTGCTGTGATCAGTTGCTGTGAGGCAACTGATAGCCGATGTTAATTCTGGCTGCCTTTTATAGCAAGTACTTCAAAGCGATAACGATGAGAAGTAAATAAATACCACCAACGGGAAAAATATAAAATCTCAATATTCTTGAGTATTATTATATTAAATTTCACAATGACAATACGAACATTTATTTGTTCAAGGTCTATTACTATAATTGCTTATCGCATTACTGTATAGATGGCGTTGGTGGTATTTATTTACTTCTCATCGTTATCGCTTTGAAGTACTTGCTATAAAAGGCAGCCAGAATTAACATCGGCTATCAGTTGCCTCACAGCAACTGATCACAGCACCGTACTGATGAGGTTTTAAAGACCGAAACACGTGTCTACGGTTAAAACTGGCCAGTCATTGATGCATAGCTTAACAGCCGATTCAATGACTGAGTATCTTGTGAAATTTTGGGAAAAATATAAAATCTCAATATTCTTGAGTATTATTATATTAAATTTCACAATGACAATACGAACATTTATTTGTTCAAGGTCTATTAACTAATTTAACTAATTAACTGACAATTGCATTGTTTATTTTCGCTTGAATTTTAATTTCGTTATTGAAAATGTGCGAAAAATTGCAAAAAATGCAATAAACACAGTCAAACTAGTTTGTAAATTTTTGTACACACATAAATAAATATATAAATAATTAAAAATCGAAGAAAATTTTTGTCGGGACCAAGTAAGTCATAACTAGTAAATTGGTTTACTAGTGTTTCAACAAAATGTTAGAAAATCAATCAGTAATTTTACAATTATTCAGAAGTTTATGACTTGTTTTTTTTTTCCTGATATAATAAATAAGGCTAACGCGATTGATGTTACATGTAATAAACTTCTAACGGCTACAGTTCCGTTAGAAAGCATTTTCGGACATATGTTTATTTGAAGTTTTTTATTTAGATTACTCATAGAAATCATCATCATAGTTTTTCTCCGACGTCATAAATCACCCTGTATAATACGCCATGTGTAATTAAGAATATATATATAAAAATAATAATATAGAATTTTATGATTAATAAATCCCATTTTTAAATGTCCGGAACAATAATTACTTTAACTGTCTTTCGTTTCAATAAACCAATATAAAAATAGGGGAAAGGATTTTTTTTTTTTTGCTAGTAAATGTGACGAATTAAGTGTACTTGTAATCATCAGTCTTCTGACCCTAAACAGGCACTCAATCTTTTGACCTCTTAACCCTCGAAGGACTAAAGTGTCCCTTGTTTTACTTCGCAAATGCGCACGTATATACATAATATTCTCACCCAGGCAGTGGCGTAGCTAGAAACTTGTCAAGAGGGGGGTTAATAATATTAATCAATAAAGATAATCTTGTCAAAAACAGACATAATCTTGTGAAAAACAGACATAATCTTGTGAAAAACAGACATAATCTTGTAAAAAACAGTCATAATCTTGTGAAAAACAGACATAACCTTGTGAAAAACAGACATAATCTTGTGAAAAACACACATAATCTTGTAAAAAACAGAGATAACCTTGTAAAAAAACAGTCATAATCTTGTGAAAAACATACATAATCTTGTGTAAAACTTCATAACCTTGTAAAAAACAGTCATAACTTTGTGTAAAACAGACATAATCTTGAGAAAAACAGACATAATCTTGTGAAAAACAGACATAACCTTGTAAAAAACAGTCATAATCTTGTGGAAAACAGACATAATCTTGTGAAAAACTTCATAATCTTGTATAAAACAGTCATAACCTTGTAAAAAACAATCATAACCTTGTGAAAAACAGACATAATCTTGTGGAAAACAGACATAATCTTGTGAAAAACATACATAATCTTGTAAAAAACAGACATAATCTTGTGAAAAACAGACATAACCTTGTGAAAAACATACATAATCTTGTGAAAAACAGACATAATCTTGTTCGAAACTTCATAATCTTGTAAAAAACAGTCATAATCTTGTGAAAAACAGACATAATCTTGTGAAAAACAGACATAACCTTGTTCTTGGGGGGGGGGGGGGCAGTTTCAACCCCCCCTAACACCCCCCTGGCTACGCCACTGATTCTCACCCAGGCATCCAGCAACGGAAAGAGTCCTTCTGTTTTTTTGAAAGGCGTATGCCCTTAGAACAAGTGAATGCGACAGATGTGAATTGATTGTCTTTTGTTCCCACGTTAACAACTCTATTTAACTGGATATTCAGTAACTTTTTTCATTAAAATAAGACTACTTTAGGTTCAAGTTCTGTATTAAAAAATTAAGTTTATAATCGAGGTTTCGACAAAACTTGTCAGGATAAACTGACATTAGAGTAAATAACAGATCATAGAAACAAGTTGCTAGGTAACAAATAAGTTCTGTATTAAAATTAATTTATTCAAATAACTAGGTAAGTTACTAAGTAACAAATTAAAATTAATTTATAATCGACGTTTCGACGAAATTCAACGCTCGTCTACAGAACTTAAACCTTAAGAAATTTTAATTTTAATATAATGAGTTGTAAAAGATTTTTTACTATATATTCATCTTCAGCAAAAACAATATTAAGTAGTAAACAATATAGTATAGGAAATATACATACATACACAATCACGCCATGTACCCAAAAGGGTGTGGCACAAACTCTTTTCATCATCCCGAAATCAGTCGCCTCCAAACATTCCTATCCAAACAAGCAACTTTCGCTTCATCCACATTCATAATACCTCTCATACATGCTCTTTTATTCCTACTATTTGGAAACTTTCGCTCGCGCAAGCCACTCTCTCAATCATACCACACTCCAACTACTCATCGGACGTCCACGCAAACGTATACCATCAAAATCATTCAAATAAATCTTTTTAACCAAACGTTCATTAGACATTCGCTCAACATGTCCGAACCATCTTAACTGACTAACACCAACTTTTACTACAACATTTTTTTCAATTTCACACTCATCATACACTAATCTATTTCGTACCCAATCTCTCCTATTTACACCACATACCCCACGTAAAAATCTCATTTCCACAGCAGTCATTTTCCGTTTATGCTTTTGCAACCAAACGCAACATTCACTACCATACATAAACATAGGCATGAAAACTGCATTATATATACTCAAACGGGCTTCTTTGGAAACATTTACATCTCCTACCAAAAGTTACCAAAGCACCCAAAGTACCTTACAACCAGCATTTACTCTCCTTTCAATTTCACGATCAAAACGGCCATCTCTAGACAACAAACTACCCAAATACACTAATTACTAATTCATCTACCTGCTTTAAACGTGCACCATCAACATGTGCATATTTTTTTTATTTAAATAATTATTTTCTGCTTTTCAGTCTTGTTTAACCTAATTAATTAATTTAATTAATTATAATTTTATTAATTATAACTAATTAAGTTAATAAACTTCAATTTAATATTACTATAATATTATTAATATTGCATTGCATTCAGTTCTGAGCTATGTTTAAAGTTTCAAATCTCAAGCTCATCGGAAAGTTAGTTTAGAATTAATTGACTGCAAAATTAGTATCAAACGTATTTAATACGCTTGAAGAACATAGTATATTACTCAACTAGAATATTATAATGATTATTATTTATTATCGATAGAAATAAAATTTAAGTCATAATTATTACAAGATTTTCTTCTTTTCACAGGTTCTCAAAGACGTGACATTAATGCCTGGCCATCTATATGGTTCCGAACACCCAGATGGATTAAAAGGTGACATACATTATCAAGATCTACCACCTGATTCGATAAGAGGATTTTATTTTTCAGCAAACTGGGTAAGCTACCCCTTTTTTTCCATAGCACCATACTGACGAGATCCCAAAGATCGAAACACGTGTCTATGGTTATTATAACTGGCCCAGTCATTGATGCTTGAGCTATCTTAGCTAGCCCCGATTCAATGACTGAGAAAAATCTCAACTTTAGTTTATATTTTACGGGAAAATATACTAAAATAAAATTCGTATATTTTTTTTCTATTAGTGTCCACCCTGTCGAGCATTCACTCCCCAATTAGTGGACACATACAGGATGCTCCGAAAAAAAGAACCCGGATTTGAAGTTATATTTGTCAGCAGTGATAGGTAAGTTTTAATTTTTTTTTTATCATTCATTATTTTATTCAAACATGATTATTAAGCATATGGATAAACCCACATGTATATACCACTTTGTCATCAACTT
The DNA here is from genome assembly GCA_963966155.1 of Clivina fossor. Lineage (NCBI taxonomy): Eukaryota > Metazoa > Arthropoda > Insecta > Coleoptera > Carabidae > Clivina > Clivina fossor. The sequence goes on from OZ014566.1 coordinate 7,386,879, forward strand.
ATAAATACAAAAAACAAGATTAAAAGTATATGGGTAAACCCATATATAGACCACTTTGACATTATCACATAAATGATAAGAAATAGCATTTTTAAAAATTTTCACCGAAAGTTGGCTACATTGTATTTTTTGCTAATATATAATATTATAGGCGCTAAGGGTATCTTCTGCAAAAAATAATAAACTACATTTTAGTAGAATTTTCTAATTTATGTCGTCACTAAGAAAATCCTTTGTAGAAATTTAATTAAAATTAAAATATTGTAGCTATAATAAATTTTTAAAATTTTGTATAATTTTTGAACACTGAACTTTAGTAAAACGAACTTTTGTGCAAATTTAATCAAAATCGGATCAATATAAATTTTTAAAAACTTTAGTAATTTTTTTCTCGGAAAGTTGGCTACACTATAAGACACTAAAATTATATAATTTATATGAACTCTAATGGAATCTTTTGAAAAAATTTGATTACGGATAATGTAGCCATAATATATTTTTTTAATTTTAGAAATTTTTTCTCGGAAACTATACCGATTTTCCATTTAGACTAAAATGATAAAAATTAGCAACAAATAAGCAAAATTAAATTCCTTATGTTAATGAAACAATATATTATTTAAAAGAATAAAAAATAAATAACGAAATCACTCAGAAATAAATTAAGAAAATTTAAAATTTACATTTACTTTTCATCTTATATTTATACTTTAATAAACAAAATAAATAAATTCATTGAAAGCTAATTGCAAACAAACGTAGCAAAATAAACAGAACGAGACTTGAGCACGGAAAGAAGCAAAAGAATAATGTTTAAAGGCCGTATCTAATTAACTGCTTTCGAGGGTAAATTCATGAAAATTCGGTTATCGTACCGAAAAGAAAACTTTCGAAAGTTACAAACACTGGGTTAATTTTCTTTAATTGGCTACGTGTTCTGGAAAATTATCATCAGTCACTTTCACAAATTCTGTGCCCTATTATTTTTCGGAAATTAAGAACAGCTTAGGAAATATATATTAATTATATACTCTTATCTACACTTTGACACTACGAATTCATATCAAATAACCGTTTGTTAAATTACATTTTTATATGCAAACAAAATAAATTTGACGTCGTAATTTTGTTACAAATATATATATATATATATATATATATATATATATATATATATATATATATATATATATATATATGTACGAATTAGATCTGACTATTTATCTGTCTGTGAACACATGTAGAGCAAATTTTTTTTAATATAAACAACAATTTAACTCTAATAAAAAATAACATTTCTATATTTTTAAACTACATAAAAATAATAAAAACCAAAACAGAATTGTATATAATCAAATGGTGCTTCTTTTTTATTATTTTGAAAAATCAAGAATCAATATTAAAATTTGCATATGAAAGAAAAGGAATGTAATTTAATTTTCTTGTAATGAAAATAATACACAGAGAATAAGAAATTTTATATTGTATTTCGTTAGAGAATAAGAAAACAAAAAAATACGATAAAAAAAAACAAAATTGAGTTAGGAATTTTTTTGTGTCACTTGCTGAAAAGTTCAAGTCGAAGTTTAGCTTTCAGTGTTTCAGCACCGCGCACAGCACATGGAACTTTTCCGGGTAACAAAAAGAAAACAATTGCATCATCTAAGTGCTAAAGGTTTCGGTTTAGACTTACACGACATTTTATACAGTATCGTATTCAGTTTGAGTTCAAATTTTAAAATATTTTTAAAAATTTTGTGTTTAATAAATGTGTTAAATAAAAAAAACATTAATATAGCATGTTTTTACAACGAACTAAAAGGTATAAAATAATTTATCTTAGCCCCATATTATATAAGTATTGTCATAGCTATTAAAAATTCACAATCAGAAATTTCAGGACAATTTGTATGAGGTCAGGAATCTATATGAGGTTATTAATCTGTATGGGGCTAGGATAAATTATTTTATTCCTTTTAGTCCGTTTTAAAAGCGTTTTTGAATAATTATTTTCTGCTTTTTAGTTTTGTGTGTGTGTTCTGTAGTTTTTGTATTTTGAAAAAAAAAAATTGCTAAATACACGAATGTACGGAATTCGTAAATATGGCACAAAATAAACGTTAATATTTCTAATCTTATTAATTAATTAGTTAATATTGCATTGTCATTCAGTTAGCTGAGCTATGTTTAAAGTTTCTAGCTCATCGGGAAGTTAGTTTAAAATCGATTGCAAAATTTGTACCGAACAGACAAATGAATAAACAAACAGACAAGAAAGTGTTCAATGTATGTTATGTCATTTCAAATAATAAATTAGCTCTACTGATGAGAATCTTTTATAATTATTTTATTTTTACTCACCATCATATGATGAGAAGTATTGCATCCTCATTGCAGACGTTTCGCCATACATCGTAGATAGCATCATCAGTGCTTGGTAACGAAGTGATAGTTTCTGCTCCACAATCTGGTATATATATATATATATATATATATATATATATATATATACCTGTACCCCCACCATCTTCTAAGTAACGGGACCTGTAAAGAATATATGTGTTATTCACGGGTGGCGGTCAAAATCCCGACAAGTCAAAATTCCGACAGGTCAAAATCCCGACAATTAAAATCCCGACAGCTCAAAATCCCGACAATCAAATTCCCGACATAAATTACAAAATGCACAATTTAAATTGCGTTAATAAAATTAATATTTTTCAAGAATTAATTGGATTTTCGTTTTGTATTTTGCTTTTTTTTTTCTCATGTCTTAAAATAAAATATGTAAATTTTGCGACAATTTATCAATAATTTACATTTATTTAAATAATAAATATATTCATAAATTTTTGTAAATGTACAATTTTATAAATTATTCATAATTTACAATTTTTTTTAATAGTAGGTAACTGTTTATCAAAAATTACATTATATTATTAATTTAACATTATACACAACCTATTAAATGCAAAATTCTACCTAGAAAACCATGTTTTAACTTGTCGGGATTATGACCTGTCGGGATTTTGACCTGTCGGGATTTTAACCTGTCGGGATTTTGACTTGTCGGGATTTTGACTTGTCGGGATTTTGACTTGTCGGGATTTTGACTTGTCGGGATTTTGGTTGTCGGGATTTTGATTGTCGGGATTTTGACCCTAACCCGTTTTTCACAGTGGAATACTTGAATAGAGTAAATTGCTCGAAACATATTAATGATTCAAAAAATTTAAAAACTTTAAGTTTGAAATTAAAATTTTTTACTTTAATAAAGTTAATAATTTGATAAATTAAATAAATGTCACCAATTAGATAAATATTATGCTACAGTAGTAGATTTTCTGTAATTTTTATAATTTTGTAAATATGTATTAGATTACAATATTTCAAATCAAATTCTGGATAGTAGAAATCCAACACAGTAAAAAACAGGCATGGGATTATTTAAACTCGTGCCAATGTTCAATGTTCCCAGTTCGACTCGCCGAAGGTAAAGGGTATATAAATTTCGTTGCCATAGCAACGCAATGTTAGGCATTATACATTTCTGCTATTTTGCAGGGTGACTCGAACATAAAACCATAAATTAATGTGTTATATACACATAGGTACATACAAAATTCGTTTCACAATATTTGCTGAAATAAACAAAAAAAAATCCCGTTTTCATAATATAATAATATCAGGAAGATCGATCTTTCTTAAATAATATTCACTCTAAAAAAAATATGTAATTTTACCTGCAAATCATGAGACACTATGATGCCCAGTATTTCTAGGTATAATTACTCAACTGCTGTTAATTTTATTGATAATTGTTTAAAAATACATAATATCAGACCTATTACAAACATTATGTAATATGATATAATAACAACGAAATGGAAAAGTACATATGTATGTAATAATAAAAGTTTTTTAGTAAAGTCTCTTTTATTAATTAAATATTTTTGGCGTTGAAAATTGTTTTTTACAGTAAATTTTTGTACATTAAACGGCGTGTATATTTATTACAAAGAACTAATTAAACATTAGTTATTTTTTAGATAAAGTCAATACTTTTCTTTATCTAAAAAATAACTAACGTTTAATTAGGTCTTTGTAATTAATATAGTAAATTTTCATATTTCGAAAAAGACTTTCTTCAAAATTTGCTCAAAAAAATCTGAAAAAAATTCAGTAAAATTGAGAAAAAAATTAGCTACATAATAGCTAAGTAACTTTTTTCTCTAACTCATATTGATTTAGCAGGAAAAATTAATGAAAATTCTAAAAAACATTTAAAAAAAATTCTAGCGCCCAAACGGTACATGCTAGCAAATTAAAACTAAAACCAAATTATATAACTTTTTATTCCTTATCGAAAAGTATTCCAAGTATTTCTTCGAATTTTACTTCAGAAAGTAGTATTCTGCATATTATCGAAATCCCATGTTATTGCCCTATATCAACCAAGCGAACGAACATCCTGTATATATATATATATATATATATATATATATATATATATATATATATATATATATTATTATATATATATTATATTTATATATATATATATTATATCACAGTTTTTTAGTAAATTTACAGAACTTCAGTAAATTTGTTGTCAGGAATTTTCCAGTCAGGAATTTGTTTAGTTCTGTAATATTATTGTTGGTATAATTACATACATTTCTAAAGGATGTACTTTGAAATAAATGAATTAAGTACACTTAAAATATTTTATTAGTATTATTACACGATATATGTACTTAAGTCTGTTTATTTTAATGAAGTATTACAGATATTAATATACAAGCTGTAACTTTACATAATTTAAGTAGTTATACTAACAATATGTAATTTTACATTAGTTATTCACATTTCACACCTTATCTATTTAACTAAACAACTAAAGAGTACTCCTATTTCATACAAATAATATCAATTCTATTTCAAGTGATGTACAGAAATATTGAAATTGAAAATAGTATTGTAAAGATTTATTTGAATGATTTTGATGGTATACGTTTGCGTGGACGTTCGATGAGTAGTTGAAGTGGTATGATTGAGTGTTTTGCGTGAGCGAAAATTTCCAAGTAGTAGGAATAAAAGAGCATGTATGAGAAGAATTATGAATGTGGATGAAGCGAAAGTTGCTTGTTTGGATAGGAATGTTTGGAGGCGACTGATTTCGGGATGATGAAAAGAGTTTGTGCCACACCCTTTTGGGTACATGGCGTGATTGTGTATGTATGTATGTAAAGATGTTTTATAATGAAACGTAACGCATGAATTTAAATTGGAGATTTCCATTTAATGTTTGAATCTAATCTTCCTGTTCGCCTACGCTTTGCACGTTAAATTAGTTAGTTAAATGTAAAGTACAGGGTGTCTAAAAAGGCGTGGCAAATTTATTTCACATTCAATTAGGGGCTAATTTATATTTCAAAACGATGAGGGGGGTGACGAAATTCATTTCAACTAATTAGGAGATAGAAATTAATTTCAGAAAAGCAACTAAAAAACTTCAGTCAATACATTTTTCTTAATTTAAAAATTAACTAATGATTTAATTAGTTCCTTAATGATAATTTCAGCATTTCAATATTAAACTAATCTGGGTTAATATATATATATATATATATATATATATATATATATATATAATTATTATTATACCTGCAAACGTGTAGCTTCAAAATTATTCATATAAATTTTTTTAATCAAACGTTCATTAGACATTCGCTCAATATGTCCAAACCATCTTAACTGATTAACACTGCAACTTTTGCTACAACTTTTTTTTCAATTTCACACTCATCATACACTAATCTATTTTGTATTTACATAACTTAAACTTATTTACAAATATCTATATATGTACCATAAATAACAAAATCCTTTTAGTGTTAACGCTATTCGGGCACAGTGAGAAAAATGGCTAGTTACCGTAACGCTATTTATATTTAAAAAGGTGACACAAACACAAGATATTAAAAATAACAAAATAAGTATATTTAAAAATTAACTATAAATATAATAAAAACAAAAATTTAATACCATCAATTTGTATATAGTATTACAGTCTTAATTCTTAATATAGTATTAAAATATATATGTGAGTAGATTTTAAAAATGTATAAATTTGTGAATACAGTAAACATACTCGTATATTTCAAATAAATATCTACTTATTATTATCCAATTTGTTAAATATCTATTTTTCTCAGTGCATTTTATGAGTGAATGAATTTTTACGTTATTCCGTATTACAATTTTCTCACCTTGAAAATTCTAGCACAAAAGACGGGCTTCTAAGACCTTTATACATATCAGACTGAGAAACAATTTATTTAGTAAAGTAAACTTCAGAATTTAGACGAAACAATTAAACAGATAGCGACGTTTGTAAAGTAAATAGTGCGAGTGAGATGTTGAAAGAATTTCAGTAATGTTTCAGTTTCACTGAAATGAAACCTCAAAATAACTGAAATGTAATGAAATGTTAGAAATTTCGTTGCATTAAAATACCTTCATAGTTTGACTTCTCATATTATCATTCTTAATAAGGGTTGAACAAAAACTACTATCCCTAAATTTATATCCTAATAATTACATACATATACAATAACGTCATGTACCCAGAAGGGTGTGGCACAAACTCATAAATTAGTTTTCTCCAAACATTCCTATTCAGACAACCAACTCTAGCTTCATCGACATTCATGATACCTCTCATGCATGTTCTTCTATTCCTTCTACTTGAAAACTTTCGTTCACGCAAACCACTCTCTCAATCATACCACTCCAATTTATATCGCGTATACATAACTATGTATAATAATTTTGACGAAGACAGATTTTCATTTTTTGGTACATTTGTAATTTTCAAAAACTAAGAATTAAATATGATTTTATCTGATAAAATGCATAAGTACCTATACAGATAAATCAGAAATATACACTGAGAAAAATGGATAGTTACCGTAACGCTATTTATATTTAAAAAGGTGACACAAACACAAGATATTAAAAATAACAAAATAAGTATATTTAAAAATTAACTATAAATATAATAAAAACAAAAATTTAATACCATCAATTTGTACATAGTATTACAGTCTTCATTCTTAATATAGTATTAAAATATATATGTGAGTAGATTTTAAAAATGTATAAATTTGTGAATACAGTAAACATACTCGTATATTTCAAATAAATATCTACTTATCATTATACAATTTGTTAAATATCTATTTTTCTCAGTGCATTTTATGAGTGAATGAACTTTTACGTTATTCCGTATTACAATTTTCTCACCTCGAAAATTCTAGCACAAAAGACAAGCTTCTGAAACCTTTATACATCTCAGACTGAGAAACAATTTATTTAGTAAGGTAAACTTCAGAATTTAGACGAAACAATTAAACAGAAAGCGACGTTTGTAAAGTAAATAGTGCGAGTGAGATGGTTGAAAGAATTTCAGTAATTGAATGTTTCAGTTTCACTGAAAATTCTGAAATGAAACCTCAAAATAACTGAAATGTAATGAAATGTTAGAAATTTCGTTGCATTAAAATACCTTCATAGTTTGACTTCTCATATTATCATTCCTAATAAGGGTTAAACAAAAACTATTATCCCTAAATTTATATCCTAATAATTATATACATATACAATAACGCCATATACCCAGAAGGGTGTGGCACAAACTCATAAATTATTTTTCTCCAAACATTCCTATTCAGACAACCAACTCCAGCTTCATCGACATTCATGATACCTCTCATGCATGTTCTTCTATTCCTTCTACTTGAAAACTTTCGTTCACGCAAACCAGTCTCTCAATCATACCACTCCATCCGTCCACTTGCAGACATATACCTAACATTTTGTTTAAACACTATTTTATCTGATAAAATGCATAAATACCTATACAGATAAATCAGAAATATAGTTGAACAAAAAAACTCTAAATCAATGATTAAGAATGATTTGTTTGTGACACCCCTATAGTATATAGTTCACGTAGAAGCAGTCACACAGCTTATTTATATCGTGCGTTATAAACATGTAGGGGAAGGGGGTGCGATAGAGTATTTTCCGGACGATTTCATCCCCTCTTATAAATAAGGGATGACTCAAATGGATAGATCTTCTCGCATTATGAAACTAAATTGAAAATTAATCCAGCATAATACAACGAAAGTTTTCGTCAATAATAACTAAAAAATTCTATATAGTTTAGATTAAGATATAAAGATATTAGATACAGATATTATATAACAATATATTATGTTACGATCTAAATTTACTAAAGAAACTTTATTACATACATATGTATTTTTCCATTCCGTTGGTAATATCATATTACATAATGTATGTATACGCAATTGGCTATTTATACATACAGTATTTTTACGCAATTGGCTATTTAGGGTAGGTTAGGTTAGTAGGTTAATTTAGGTTTTTTTTTTCCAGTATGTATAAATAGCCAATTACGTATACATACCGTATGTATAAATAGCCTCATCCGAATTTTTAACTGACTATCATACATCAAAATCATTGCGACGTATATAAATTTTAAATTTAGAAATATGAATAAATATATTGTTTTAAAATTTCCTTTAAAAATAAACAATATGAATCTTTTTCTAAAGAGTTAATATAACAAAAAAACTAATTATTTAAATGGCAGCTTTTAAGAAAAACTCTTACACGTCACCCTAATGAAAAACAAAAGATGTTAAGATGAGAAGGAAAGCAAACAAAAATATACAACTGGAAAAAAAAGAGTATAAAAGTAAAAAGCACATTCAGCTTCTAGAAGTTAGAAATGTAACATAGAAATTGTGCTTTCAGGGGGTATGGGTTCTGGCGCTTGAGATAAATTTATCGCTGGTAATTTAAGGGTGAAAAATAAGTTAGAATTGTAGACGAAGAGGGCAGATTATTACCCAGGGTTAGCTTTGTTTTTTCTTTCTTCTTCTTCTTTTCTTTATATGAAAATATGAAAGGAAATAAGAGAAAATGTGCACAAGTTATATTTTTTTGTTAAAGTTTCATCAGATATTTTTGTGAAGCTGTATTGACGTTCTTTCAGCGAAATGAGATATTTTGAATAATTTTAACAGAATTTAGTTGTATATAATTAAATTTTACAATAATTATGTCAAATATATATATATATATATATATATATATATATATATATATATAATGTATAAAATTTTTATGAAAAGATAGTCAGAAGTTAGGTGTTCGAATAAAACTCTCATTTAAGGTTCTGTGTCAAGTTTTCGGTGGAATTTACCATCTTCTTCAGGACATGTTCTTGTTAGAAAATTTAGAAACAAATACATAAATGGTATAGCAATCATAAAATTTGCAGATTGTACAATTGTACAAGATGTACAAATTATCAAATCGAAAAATAATTAATTAAAAATTAACAGATCAATTCTGTTAATAAGAACAATGAAACAATATTTGTAGTCGAATATTAAAACAAACAAGATTAGAAGTATATGGGTAAACCCATATATAGACTACTTTGACATTTCTCGGACAGTTGGCAACACTGTATTTTAATAATATTATAATTTATGTGGGCACTAGGAAATACTTTTCTGAAAATTTGATCAAAATCGAATAAAAAATGTAGCCACAATAAATTTTTTTAAAATTTTGTGTTTTTATTCTCGATAAGTTGGCAACACTGTATTTTGTTAAAATTGCATAATTTATTTAGGCACTAGGAAAAACTTTTTATGAAAATTTGATTAAAATCGGTTAAATAAAATGGTCATAATAAATTTTTAAAAATTTTACTAATTTTTTTCTCCGAAAGTTGGCAACACTGTATTTTGTTAAAATTACATAAATTATATGAATACTAGGAGAATCTTTTGTGAAAATTTGAGTAAAATCGGTTGAATAACATGGCCATAATAAAATTTTTAAAACTTTAGTAATTTTTTTCTCGGAAAGTTGGCAACACTGAATATTAATAAAATTATGTAATTAATGGGAGCATTAAGGAAATCTTTTCTGAAAATTTGATCAAAATCGGATAAATAACGTAGCCAATATGAATTTTTAAAAACTTTAGTAATTTTTTTCTCGGAAAGTTGGCATCACAGGAAAAAAACAAAACCACATGACCATCTTGGGCACTAGACAAATTTATCCTGAAAATTTCATTAAAATCGGTTGAACCGTCTAGGAGGAGTTGCGGCCACAAAATTTTGACTTACGACCGAGCGAGCGAGCGAGCGAGCTGACGACGCACATCCATACACCCACATAAACTAAGTTCAGATTCGTCATCTAGAGGCTATATGAAGGATTTCTATACAATTTTTTTTTGTTTTTGAAAATGTTAACTTTTTATGCTAAGCCCTGAAATAATATTTCATTTAAAAAGTGCACTGTAATAGAGCGATCCAAGCGGAAATTCTTAATGCTACGTCTTAGGACCGCTCATATACATTCTCAAATAGTATCTTAGATAAAAATGCTATATGTGCGAACGTTATCATATCTGGAAAATATTTTTTTTACGATCTCCACCTTTTGTGTTGCCTCCTCGCATACTCAACCCATTCCACAAAATTTTTATACATATGTTGCACATTCTTTTAATCAACAGTCAAATAAAGAATCCACCAATTATAGTGAGTTCCGAATCACTCAAATACAACCTATATATCAGTTCAACAATAGCAATACGCCTTCTCGAAGTTTGAAATTATATTTTCGATCGAAAAACCTTTGGCTTACTAATCTGACAACCCTACCACTCGCATACAAAGTTACCTGTTCTAACTATATTATTCAGCATAAAGTATAAACTTATCTAACAACTTAATAAACTTTTTCCACATTTTATGAAGCTTAATAAAAACATAGCATAATTTACAACTTCTTCGTGACTTACGTAAAATGAAAAATATATCTGTACGGGTATAACAAGTCAGTCATAAAACGATATACACCCTGTAGACATAATAAATAACCATATGTATACACTGTAAAAAAAATAGCGAAATTACAGAAAAATAATAATAAAATTTTACTATAAAAAAATCTGTAATTTCATTTTACCATATATATTCTGTATTTCTAATAATTCATAATTCATAATAATCATATAAAATAAGTGAAAAATAACTTAATAAAAATGTAAAATTGCTTAATTTCTGCAAATACATCACATACTTAATGTATAATTACATATTGTTGGTATAACTTATTAAATTATGTAAAATTAGAGTTTGCATATTAATATCTGTAATAATTGTAAAATACATCCTTTATTCAAATTTCAAATGTATGTATGTAATTATACCAACAGCAATATTACAGAACTAAACAAATTTTTTTTAAGCAAAAACAAAATACTGTAACCTAAATTTTAACTATTTATAGAAAATTCCTGACAGCAAACTTACTAAAGTTCTGTATATTTACTAAAATAATCTTTATCAAAAAAACTGCAATATTAGATATATATATATATATAGGTATGTACTTTTCCATTCCGTTGTTAATATATCATATTACATACAGGGTGGTCCAGAATTATGTACCATAATTGCTAGAGCTGATAGTACGTTCAAAAATACGGGTACTTTTTTATATACACTTTTTTCCAAAACTCAATAATAAGGGAGATACAACCCTGTAAAGGGGTGAAATAAAAACCATTTTTCAACACTTATGAAGAAAATTACAGCAGTTGAGCAATTATATCTATAAATACTGGGCATCGTAGTGTCTCACGGTTTGTAATTAAAATTACATAATTTTTTTTAAAAGTATATACTTGTATGAAATACAAAGTACACTATAAGTTGATACAGATATCTTTGCATGAATATAACATAACATTGGTTAGTTAGTGTGACGTCATTCGTGACCAATAAACATAGTTAATTATCCATGAAAACCACCAGTGGCGTAGCCAGGGGGGTGTTAGGAGGGGTTGAAACCCCCCCCCCCCCCCCAAGAACAAGGTCTGTCTGTCTGTCTGTCTGTCTGTCTGTCTGTTTTTCACAAGATTATGTCTGTTTTTCACAAGGTTATGAAGTTACGAACAAGATTATGTCTGTTTTTCACAAGATTATGTATGTTTTTCACAAGATTATGACTGTTTTTTACAAGGTTATGTCTGTTTTTTACAAGATTGTCTGTTTTTCACAAGGTTATGACTGTTTTTTACAAGATTATGAAGTTTTTTACAAGATTATGTCTGTTTTTCACAAGATTATGTCTGTTTTTCACAAGATTATGTCTGTTTTTCACAAGATTATGTCTGTTTTTCACAAGATTATGTCTGTTTTTGACAATATTATCTTTATTGATTAATATTATTAACTAGCTACGCCACTGAAAACCACCCCCTAATAGTAACGTGGCAAAACCGGGTAAGTTTATATACAAATGCGAGGAGAATGGCTAGCGTGCTTCTAACCCAATACATATAACACTACAATGTTGTGCATTTTACATGTAAACTATTAAAACACCAGCGTCTGTGTATTATTTTATGTATGTCAGTTACTACAGTGTGTGAGATTAGCAACATGATTAAATAATAAACTCTTGTTATAAATGTCAGAACTAAAAAGTTTTAGCTAATAAAACTGGGGAATTTATAGTTTTTAGCTTGATTACAGTCTCGTGATATTCTGTTTTACTTTTTTTCATAGTTAAATTAGAAGAATAATTAAAGAAGGTATTTAGTAAATTTTGTAGGCTTTAGATTATAGTTCTGTATTAATATTTATTAATAATCTTCATCAAGAAAATAGATGTAATTGACATTTATTTATAGTAAATACACAGAGTTACTAGGTAAACAAAATACAAGTAATTAGATCATTAAAAATTTATAATTATTAAATTTTTTAAATTTTAATTAAAGGAAGCCAAATTTTATTTAAATCAATTCTTTATAAATTTCTATTGCTTCTCTTATTAATATGCTGTTAATATTAATAAGAGAATAAATAGATATTTATAAAGAAAAAAAATAACATCAATCACTTAGTTAAATATAATTTTTCTTTCTTTAATTAAATATTTATAAATTTTTATGATCTAGTTACTTATTTTGTTACCTAGTAACATGTCTCTATATTCTGTTCAATTACTGTAAATGTCATTTGTATCATTTTTCCTGATGAAGACGGACGTTGAGTAGGTTTATTAATAAAGAACTATACCTAAAGCTGTTTTATTTTAATATAATGAGTTCTGAAAGATTTTTTACTTTGTATAATTAATTTGTTACCTAGTAACTTGTTTCAATGTTCTGTTATTTATTGTAATGTCATTTATATCATTTATCCTTATGAAGACGGACGTTGAGTTTCGTCGAAACGTCGATTTTAAATAAATATTAATACAGAACTTTAACCTAAAGCTGTTTTATTTTGAATGTAATGAGTTCTGAAAGATTTTTTACTAACAAACTGAAATAATAATAATAATAATAATAGGATTTATTTAAAATTATTTATTATTATTTATTTATTTATTAATTATTATTTATTTATTTAAAATTTATTTAAAATGAACGAACTTTAAAAGTAAAATGTCCCCTATCGAACTACTAGCTTGTGTAAAGTTTTTCTACCAAAATTAGTAGAGTTATTTGAAAAATATGCTATTGTACTCTACTAATGTAAACTAGGCTTTATGATTTTTTCAAACTCTCTCCTGCACAGCAGCTAAAATGAGATACCCAATACACTGAGAAAAATGGCTAGTTACCGTAACGCTATTTATATTGAAAAAGGTGACACAAACACAAGATATTAAAAATAACAAAATAAGTATATTGAAAAATTAACTAGAAATATAATAAAAACAAAAATTTAATACCATCAATTTGTATAAATAGTATTACAGTCTTAATTCTTAATATAGTATTAAAATATAAATGTGAGTAGATTTTAAAAATGTATAAATTTCTGAATACAGTAAACATACTCGTATATTTCAAATAAATATCTACTTATTATTATACAATTTGTTAAATATCTATTTTTCTCAGATCTATTTTACGAATATTTTTATCATCAATCTGAAAAAACACTCCTGCTAATCCAATACCATCAATGATAAAATATCTAAAAAGCTACCGTCACCTAACCTAACTTCTATTATACCTTATCATACCTTAGATAGCTGAAAGCTTTGAAGCTCCCTTACTATAAACCCTTAGTACTATAAAATCGCGCCAGCACTTTACCTGATAAACTGGAAAACAGCTCTGTGACTTACAGTGGCGTAGCCAGGGGGTGTTAGGAGGGGTTGAACCCCCCCCCCCCCAAGAACAAGGTTATGTCTGTTTTTCACAAGATTATGTCTGTTTTTCACAAGGTTAGGACTGTTTTTTACAAGGTTATGACTGTTTTTTACAAGGTTATGTCTGTTTTTCACAAGATTATGTATGTTTTTCACAAGATTATGACTGTTTTTTACAAGGTTATGTCTGTTTTTCACAAGATTATGTCTGTTTTTCACAAGATTATGTATGTTTTTCACAAGATTATGACTGTTTTTTACAAGGTTATGTCTGTTTTTCACAAGATTATGTCTGTTTTTCACAAGGTTATGACTGTTTTTTACAAGGTTATAATTGTTTTTTACAAGGTTATGAAGTTTTTCACAAGATTATGTCTGTTTTTCACAAGGTTATGTCTGTTTTTCACAAGGTTATGTCTGTTTTTCACAAGATTATATCTGTTTTTTACAAGATTATGTCTGTTTTTCACAAGATTATGTCTGTTTTTCACAAGGTTATGACTGTTTTATACAAGGTTATGTCTGTTTTTCACTAGATTATGTCTGTTTTTCACAAGATTATGTCTGTTTTTCACAAGATTATGTCTGTTTTTCACAAGATTATGTCTGTTTTTGACAAGATTATCTTTATTGATTAATATTATTAACCCCCCCCCTTGACAAGTTTCTAGCTACGCCACTGGTGACTTATATATCTCGGTCTACGCTCAAACTCCGGATAAAACGAAAGTAGTTTACTCCCCTCCGCTACCCGGAAGAACATAACTCCGGGCGAGGCTCGTAAAAACGGACGCCCGGAAAACATACGGCATAAGATATAACCAAGGGAGTAGGGCCCCTTTGATAGGAACCTTGCCTTTAACTTATGTCTAGGGGTTTTACGACATCTGGTGTAAGAAGGGGTTAAATGGTGTACAGTGAATTAATTAAGAACAAAATGAGGGTTTTGGCTTTGTTGTTGTGGCAACATTGTTGCTATTTGTAGGTTGAAGGTTGGCAAGGCGAATGAAAATATGGATATTTAAATGAAAATATTAGTATGTAGCCATATATTTATTATCTCTGCTTCGTAAATAAAATACATTAAAATATTATGCTTTTAAGGAAATTGAGAAATATTTTATATGATTTATACAACATATATTTATAAAGTGCGTCAAAATATATCTCTTGTAAATATTCTACTTTTATATATGGTAACAGTGGCGTAGCCAGAAACTTGTCGTGGGGTATGTGGTGTAAATAGGAGAGATCGGGTACGAAATAGATTAGTGTATGATGAGTGTGAAATTGAAAAAAATGTTGTAGCAAAAGTTGTCCCGTGTTAAAGTCAATTAAGATGGTTCAGACATGTTGAGCGAATGTCTAATGAACGTTTGGTTAAAAAGATTTATTTGAATGATTTTGATGGTATACGATTGCGTGGACGTCCGATGAGTAGTTGGAGTGATATGATTGAGAGTGTTTTGCGTGAGCGAAAGTTTCCAAGTAGTAAGAATAAAAGAGCATGTATGAGAGGAATTATGAATGTGGATGAAGCGAAAGTTGCTTGTTTGGATAGGAATGTTTGGAGGCGACTGATTTCGGGATGATGAAAAGAGTTTGTGCCACACCCTTTTGGGTACATGGCGTGATTGTGTATGTATGTATGTATGTAATAAAGATAATACTATAATTTGTTTAAAAAATAAAGAGCAATAAAAATGAAAGTAAAATAACATATTTCATATTTCATATACGTATGTTTTTGGTAGTTCAGATTCTGTGGGAGGGGAAGTTAACCCCCCCTTAACACCCCCCTGGCTACGCCACTGAATGATAAACTTATTATAAATTTACTAAAAAAATTCACTAAACATGGTAATATTAGCACAGTAAAAGATTTTTTCAGAACTCATTATATTAAAATAAATCGGCTTTAGGGTATAATTCTGTGTTAATATTTATTAATAATCGACATTTCATGAGAAGTTACATTTTAAATAAATATTTATACAGAACTTTAACCAAAATCAGTTTTATTTTAATACAATGATTTCTAAAAGATTTTTTACTGTTAAAATTATTTACGTATACAGAAAATTAACATTTCAAAATTTAGAAGTTAATGAAATATACATCAAAAATATTTCATAATTAAGAAGATCCAACTCTTATTACATAATTTCATTTACAATGTGAATATTTTAAACAAAAACAAAAAATACAGTAAATTCTACCAACCCTCGAAATATATCAATTAAGAATTTAATTTAATCAGCCAGCCCCTATTTTTACGACAGCTATAAACATGCCTAATCCATTTTCTTGATAAGGGCTTATTAAAAAAAAGTCGTAACTTTCTTATCACAGCAAGGCAGCAGGGTAATACCAACTTGATAAACACTCAAGTATTTAAGTATACGAAGAAAATTAACTGTATAAAGTGAGTTGCATAAGTTTGTCAAGTTTACGACTCACCCTGTATATATTTACCGTTAGTAAAACTAACATAAAACATTATCAGAATTAATTAGATTCTTATCAGAAAATGTTTATTTTGTAAGGTGTTACAGTTGGAAAATGGAGAATAATTTTTCTACACATTTTTTTGCTGAAATGTGTACCAACAGCCTAATTTTCTATTATATTAATTAATTTTAATTTGTAAATTAATTACAAAAGAAACGGTATACTACCTAATGTAAACAGATTTATTGAAGTAGAGTAATATACTGTCGTCAGTGGTGTAGGCAGGGGGGGTGTTAGAGGGGTTAAACCCCCCCAAGAACAAGGTTATGTCTGTTTTTCACAAGATTATGTCTGTTTTTCACAAGGTTATGACTGTTTTTTACAAGGTTATGACTGTTTTTTACAAGATTATGAAGTTTCGAACAAGATTATGTCTGTTTTTCACAAGATTATGTCTGTTTTTCACAAGATCATGTTTGTTTTTCACAAGGTTATGACTTTTTTACAAGATTATGACTGTTTTTTACAAGGTTATGACTGTTTTTTTACAAGGTTATGACTGTTTTTTACAAGGTTATGACTGTTTTTTTACAAGATTATGAAGTTTTTCACAAGATTATGTCTGTTTTTCACAAGGTTATGTCTGTTTTTCACAAGATTATGTTTTTTTTTCACAATATTATGTCTGTTTTCACAAGGTTATGTCTGATTTTTACAAGATTATGAAGTTTTTCACAAGATTATGTCTGTTTTTCACAAGGTTATGTATGTTTTTCACAAGATTATGACTGTTTTTTTTACAAGGTTATGTCTGTTTTTTACAAGATCATGTTTGTTTTTCACAAGGTTATGACTGTTTTTTTACAAGGTTATGACTGTTTTTTACAAGATTATGTTTGTTTTTCACAATATTATGTCTGTTTTCACAAGGTTATGTCTGTTTTTCACAAGATTGTCTGTTTTTGACAAGATTATCTTTATTGATTAATATTATTAACCTCCCCCTTGACAAGTTTCTAGCTACGCCACTGACTGTCGTATTTCGTAATTATCATACATTACATTCTGTTCAAAAAAAAAAAAAAAAAAAAAAAAAAATGAAAAATATCTTAGTTTTTGTAGAATAGTTTTTGTTCACAAATTTTTGCCAAACCACAAAAACATTATTGTACATTATATGTACGCCATCATGTCAAGTACATATTCATATACTGTATATGTATAACATTTTTGCAAAAAAATTTTGTTTTGTTTTTGTATTTCAGTTTGACGAATATGAGAACACACACACAAGTAACAACACTTCAAATTAAAAAATGCCTCGAATTCACGCCCCTACATTTGACTTTCTGCACGAGTTGTTATTGAACAGAACCGGACTCATGTCAATTTCATTTATTCTAAATTGTAAAAATAGTTTAATTAATTATATATTATTCACTTAGCACTGGTGTTTTGTCATCTTGAGCTAATTTCTAATGAACGTTTGGTTAAAAGAATATATAGATGAGTGATTTTTAAAGATATAACATCTGCAAGTGGATGTCGGATGAGTAGTGGGAGTGGCTTGCGTGAATCAAAGTTTCTAAGTAGTAGAAATAGAAAAGCATAATGAATGTGGAAGAAGCTGGAGTTGCTTGTCTGGATAGGAATGTTTGGAGAAAACTAATTCCAGGATTGTGGAAAGAGTTTGTACCACATCCTTTTAGGTACAGGACGTGATTGTGTATGTATGTGCCTCAAAGGCTGTGCCACAAACTCTTTCCACTATTTCGAAATTAGTTTTCTGCAAACATTTCTATCCAGACAAGCAACTTTAGCTTCATCCATATTTATGTAATCTATCTCATACATGCTCTTCTATTCCTACTATTTGAAAACTTTCGCTCGCGCAAGCCACTCTCTCAATCATACCACTTCGACTACTCATCGGACGTCCACGCAAACGTATACCATCAAAACCATTCAAATAAATCTTTTTGACCAAACGTTCATTAGACATTCGCTCTAGATGACCGAACCATTTTAACTAACTAACACCAACTTTTACAACATTTTTTTCAATTTCACACTCATCATACACTAATCTATTTCGTACCCGATTCCTTCTACAGTGTAAAGAAATTATGCAAATTTACATATTCTATAAATGTATTTTTACCAGTGGCGTAGCTAGAAACTTGTTAAGGGGGGGGGGGTTAATAATATTAATCAATAAAGATAATCTTGTCAAAAACAGACATAATCTTGTGAAAAACAGACATAATCTTGTGAAAAACTTCATAATGTTATAAAAAACAGTCATAACCTTGTAAAAAACAATCATAATCTTGTGAAAAACAGACATAATCTTGTGAAAAACAGTCATAACCTTGTAAAAAACAGTCATAATCTTGTGAAAAACAGACATAATCTTGTGAAAAACAGACATAACCTTGTAAAAAACAGTCATAATCTTGTGAAAAACATACATAATCTTGTGAAAAACAGACATAATCTTGTGAAAAAATTCATAATGTTATAAAAAACAGTCATAACCTTGTAAAAAACAATCATAATCTTGTGAAAAACAGTTATAATCTTGTGAAAAACATACATAATCTTGTGAAAAACAGACATAATCTTGTGAAAAACTTCATAATGTTATAAAAAATAGTCATAACCTTGTAAAAAACAATCATAATCTTGTGAAAAACAGACATAATCTTGTGAAAAACAGACATAATCTTGTGAAAAACAGACATAACCTTGTTCTTGGGGGGGTTTCAACCCCCCCTTAACACCCCTCTGGCTACGCCACTGATTTTTACAGAAAGAATGTAATATTATGTCAATTATCACAGTAAAAATTACAAAATGCTGTTATTTTATCGTTAATAATTATGTAAAATTACATAATAATAATTACAGTGTAGTTACATCACATACGCCTCTTAAAAATCTCATTTCCATAGCAGTTATTTTCCTTTTATATTTTTGAAGCCAAACCTAAACCTGTCACTAATATACATCAACGTATGTACTAAAACATTTGTTTACATAATAAAATGAGAAAATATTTTCGATACGGACCTGTCTAAATGCGTAACTGTGCTTTTACCACCAGTAGACAAAAAGGGAATTATCTGAGAAAAAAAGATAGAAATACGTGTGTGTTTTGTTTGTTTTAATCATAGGTTTTGACTTCGCATATAAATATGTATGTAAATTATTATACAAATAAGGTTTTCAGACCTTTATGTATATTTTCACACAAAATTATGTCTATTTTTCCACTTTTTACATAAATATATATATATATATATATATATATATATATATATATATATATATATATATTTTATTTAACATCAAATAAAACTAAAACCTGTATTTCTATTTTGTATACACTATATGAAATTATTATTGTTATTTTTATGTAATATTACAAAAACAAAATACTGAGTCGATCTGTCTGAATAATATAATGTAATAATATATACAAACTTTAGCAGTTTGTTAGGGAGGACATTTTGAGTGAAAAATGTCACACATGAACTATTTTATCTAGTTGTGCAACTACAAGAAATTAAAGTTTTATTAGTAGCATATTAAATTTACAGGTTTAATAACATGTTAAGGTAGAAAAAAACGAAATAAAACAATAGATAGAGCTATGCACAAACTGTTTAAACCAGACGTTAATTTAACTTATTTAATTTAATTATTGTAAGATAATGAATCGTTTTACTGCATCCGAATATGCTTGATAATGAAGTTTTTTACTGTTTTTTACAAGGTTATGACTGTTTTTTTTACAAGATTATGAAGTTTTTACAAGATTATGTCTGTTTTTTACAAGATTATGTCTGTTTTTCACAAGGTTATGTCTGTTTTTCACAAGATTATGTCTGTTTTTCACAAGATTATGTCTGTTTTTCACAAGGTTATGACTGTTTTTTACAAGATTATGAAGTTTTTCACAAGATTATGTCTGTTTTTTACAAGATTATGTCTGTTTTTCATAAGGTTATGTCTGTTTTTTACAAGATTATGTCTGTTTTTCACAAGGTTATGTCTGTTTTTCACAAGATTATGTCTGTTTTTCACAAGGTTATGGCTGTTTTTTACAAGGTTATGACTGTTTTTTACAAGATTATGAAGTTTTTCACAAGATTATGTCTGTTTTACACAAGATTGTCTGTTTTTCACAAGATTATGTCTGTTTTTCATAAGGTTATGTCTGTTTTTTTACAAGATTATGTCTGTTTTTCACAAGGTTATGTCTGTTTTTCACAAGATTATGTCTGTTTTTCACAAGGTTATGGCTGTTTTTTACAAGGTTATGACTGTTTTTTACAAGATTATGAAGTTTTTCACAAGATTATGTCTGTTTTACACAAGATTGTCTGTTTTTCACAAGATTATGTCTGTTTTTCATAAGGTTATGTCTGTTTTTTTACAAGATTATGTCTGTTTTTCACAAGGTTATGTCTGTTTTTCACAAGATTATGTCTGTTTTTCACAAGGTTATGGCTGTTTTTTACAAGGTTATGACTGTTTTTTACAAGATTATGAAGTTTTTCACAAGATTATGTCTGTTTTACACAAGATTGTCTGTTTTTCACAAGATTATGTCTGTTTTTCATAAGGTTATGTCTGTTTTTTTACAAGATTATGTCTGTTTTTCACAAGGTTATGTCTGTTTTTCACAAGATTATGTCTGTTTTTCACAAGGTTATGGCTGTTTTTTACAAGGTTATGACTGTTTTTTACAAGATTATGAAGTTTTTCACAAGATTATGTCTGTTTTACACAAGATTGTCTGTTTTTCACAAGATTATGTCTGTTTTTCATAAGGTTATGTCTGTTTTTTACAAGATTATGTCTGTTTTTCACAAGGTTATGTCTGTTTTTCACAAGATTATGTCTGTTTTTCACAAGGTTATGGCTGTTTTTTACAAGGTTATGACTGTTTTTTACAAGATTATAAAGTTTTTACAAGATTATGTCTGTTTTTCACAAGATTGTCTGTTTTTCACAAGATTATGTCTGTTTTTCACAAGATTATGTCTGTTTTTAACAAGATTATCTTTATTGATTAATATTATTAACCCCCCCCCCCTGACAAGTTTCTAGCTACGCCACTGATTCTTTGATTCGTCGGTGTAACTATTTTATTTTCTTTTTCTACGATAACTTGTTAATAAACTCAAAATAACCTCCTTTATAAACTGTTAAAGTTTGGTAGACTAGTTACAAATCACCCTCTATAATTAGTTGATTTAATAAATTTGAAAAAAAAATGTATTGACCTTGCCTTGAATTAAATGTATATTATGTTATACATAAAATATAAAATTAAAAACTATGAAATATAATAATAAATATCATTAAAATATAATACGATATGAAAACAGTTCGAAAAAATAATACATAGAAGTAAGTATTATAGAACCGGAATTAATTCATATCCGTATTTCCGGTCTTGAAAACAAAAGCCAAACGCTCGCTCGTAAACAAACTGAACGTCACTGACATATCACGTGATCACAGTTGGAAAACAAAACACGAACGCCAAGCTAAACAAAAACAAGCGAATAACCAATAATATAAAATGTCTTATGTGCTATTGACATTTATTAAATAAACAAGAAATACATTATAATATATGAGGTCATATCTGTCATTCAAAATTAAAATAATATTAAAAAAATTACCTATTAAAGATATGAACTAAGTTTTTCATAAATTACGAACATATAGGAATTATTGTAATAAACTAATATTAAAATAAAATGTCTTTAGGTTATAGTTCTGTATTAATATTTATTAATAAAAATACGTCTTCATCAGGAAAAATGATACAAACGACATTTACATTTACCTAGTAACTTGTTGTTTCTATGTTTTGTTTATTTACTGTAAATGTCATTCATATCATTTTTCTAATGAAGACATACGTTGAATTTGTCAAAACCTCAATTATTACATACATACATACATAATCACGCCATGTACCCAAAAGGGTGTGGCACAAAACTCTTTTCATCATCCCGAAATCAGTCGCCTCCAAACACTCCTATCCAAACAAGCAACTTTCGCTTCATCCACTTTCATAATTCCTCTCATACATGCTCTTCTATTCCTACTACTTGGAAACTTTCGCTCACGCAAAACACTCTCAATCAAATCACTCCAACTACTCATCGGACGTCCACGCAAACGTATACCATCAAAATCATTTAAATAAATCTTTTTAACCAAACGTTCATTAGACATTCGCTCAACATGTCCGAACCATCTTAACTGACTAACACCAACTTTTGCTACAACATTTCTTTCAATTTCACATTCATCATACACTAATCTATTTCGTATCCGATCTCTCCTATTTACACCACATACCCCACGTAAAAATCTCATTTCCACAGCAGTCATTTTCCGTTTATACTTTTGCAACCAAACCCAACATTCACTACCATACATCAACGTAGGCACCGAAACTGCATTATATATACTTAAACGGGCTTCTTTGGAAACATTTACATTCCTATCAAAAGTTCCCAAAGCACCCAAAACCTTACAATAAATAAATAATAATAAATATTAATACAAAACTGCAACTTAAACCCATTTTATTTTAATATAACGAGTTCTGAAAGATTTTTTTACTATGTTAAATTTAAAATTAGCCAATGAAATATCATTTATTCTGAGGATAAATTTTTATACGCAGAGACTAATATACAAATTTAAACTGATATTAATTATAATTTATTTAACTTCAACATTATTTGTATCATTTTTCCTGATGATGATGTACATGAAACACGTTGATTATTAATAAATATTAATACAGAACTAACAACCTAAAGCCATTTTATTTTAATACAGAAAATAATGTTTTAATAATAGATTTATCCAGTAAAAAATTAAATTAATATTTTTTAATCTAAATTAGAACTTTATGCTTGATTAATGATATTATAATATTAAAATAAAAAAGTTTTAGAATTAAGTTCTGTACATATATTTTATTTAAAAATCGACGTTTCGATATACTATATGTATATCATCAACTACAACACAAAAAACCATTTTATTTTAATACAGAAAATAATGTTTTAATAATAGATTTATCCAGTAAAAAATTAAAATTAATATTTTTTAATCTAACTTAGAACTTTATGCTTGATTAATGATATTATAATATTAAAATAAAAAAAGCTTTAAGATTAAGTTCTGTATATATATTTTATTTAAAAATCGACGTTTTGATATAGTCTATGTATATCATCATCAGGAAAAATATACAAATGACATAAATAATAAACAAACAAAACATAGAAACAAAATTGAAGAGAAATAATTTCTTTTACTCTCTTCAACATGCGTTGCAATTTCAATCTTCAGATATAAGTATACAGCAGAAGATATTGTATTATTATTATTATATCTTCATGATGTAAAATTCGAAGATATTGTAATAATTGCTAGACTAATCAATATTAGCAGCAGATTGATAAGAGAATCAATAGAAATTTATAAAGAAATTTATGAGATAAATAAAATTCGTCTTCCATTAATTAAAAAATCTATAAATTTTATAATCTAGTTACTTATTTTGTTACCTAGTAACTTGTTTCTATGTTTTGTTATTTATTTCAAATATCATTTGCATCGTTTCGTCGAAACATCGATTTTAAATAATTATTAATACAGAACCTTAAATCAGTTTTATTTTAATACATTTCTATACATTTTTGTTACCAGGAGTCAAGAGTCATTCACTGCGTATACAGCAAATATGCCTTGGCTAGTAATACCTTGGCAATATGCAGCAGTCAGGACCGAACTAGCCCAATTGTACGGTGTAAGAGGAATTCCCACTTTATTACTAATCGATGGTAATGGGCATGTTGTTACGCATGACGCACGCGCAGAACTACAAGACGATCCCAAAGCTCAGGTGAATATTTCTTTCAAGTTACAATTTAATTGTATTAAATATAGTTCTTGCCATAAAATACTGTCCTTTCGTAAGGTGACCAATTTTTTTACAATGAAAAGGACAAAAAAAATTAAGAAAAAAGTACACTGAGAAAATGAATAGTTACCGTAACGCTATTTATATTTAAAAAGGTGACACAAACAAAAGATATTAAAAATAACAAAATAAGTATATTGAAAAATTAACTATAAATATAATAAAAACAAAAATTTAATACCATCAATTTGTATATAGTATTACAGTCTTAATTCTTAATATAGTATTAAAATATATATGTGAGTAGATTTTAAAAATGTATAAATTTGTGAATACAGTAAACATACTCGTATATTTCAAATAAATATCTACTTATTATTATCCAATTTGTTAAATATCTATTTTTCTCAGTGTGTATGTATGTAATAATAGTTTTAGAAAATTAACAAAATAAATATTTACTTAAATAATTTTGCAGAATTTTCCATGGAAACCGAGACCAGTAAATATATTAACAGAAAGATATGCTACAAAATTACATGATTATCCAGCTATTGTATTATTCATAGGTAAGTTTATTATAAATAAAACTAAAAAATAATTTTAAAAAATCGGATTTGTCTATTAATTAGTATCAATAGCTTCTGGTACTACAAGCTAGATTTTGGGTGTTTTATTTCATTTGTTTAGTCCTACTCTTATAATAGTTAAGGTGTTTTAAAACCACGGTATTAGTTCAAATCGATTATAAAACTGAGTATATAATATATATATATATATATATATATATATATATATAATATATATATATATATATATATATATATATATATATATATATATATATATATATATATATATATATATATATATATATATATATATATATATATATAATTATAAATGTGGACGAAAAATATTTTACTATAATTCTTATGATCTAGTATCTAGTTACTTATATGTTACCTAGTAATTTGTTGCTACGTAGTGTTATTTACTTTAAGGATGAGGCTATTTATACATACGATATGTAAACGCAATTGGCTATTTATACATACTAAAAAAAAAACCTAAACCAACCTACCCTAACTAGCCAATTGCGTAAAAATACTGTATGTATAAATAGCCAATTGCGTATACATACCGTATGTATAAATAGAAACTTTCTTACTTTAGTCATTGATAAATTTTTGACCTGATAAAGATGAGCGTTCAGTTTCGTCAAAACGTCGTTTTCATATAAATAATTAAACAGAATCTAATCCGAAAACAGTTTTTATCTGTCCTCTCTTTCATCATCGTTAAATCTAATTGTGAGACAGAATATATTGCTGAATGAAACTATTCCAAATTTACAAAAAGCAAAAAAATAATAATAACTAATAACATTTACTTATAAATTTTCCAGAGAACGACGAAACCGAACTCCAATTTGCCAATTCAGTCCTAGACCCGGCCGCTGATAAATATTACAAGAAATATAACATTAATTTTAACGCGCCACAAGAGGAATTTCTCTACGCATGCGAAAACGATCATTATATACAATTTCTAATCGGTTTAGATTCGGATACAAGTGATATTATCCGAGATCTAATTGGCCTTGATGATGCAGTACCACTTCTAGTTGGTCTTGATATATCCAACAATCGCTACGTAATCATGGAATACGGACGAGAAATTACGGTGGACACAGTCAGTGATTTTGTCGAGAAATTTCAAAAGGGCGACTTAGAATTTCGCAATATTCACGAACAGCTGCTCGATTCGAATGAGATTTGTGAAGAAAATAATATTAAATAAAAATGATTAAAATTTTTGTAAATAAAATTGTGGTTTTTTGATATATTTAAAAGTGATTAGAACTGTGCAATATTTCTACTTAATCTAGTTATACATTATTATCAAGTTAAAATAAGTTATACATAATAAAATTTGTAGAGAAAATGCATGTGATTATCAGTAGAAGATAATTTATATAGTACAAATTCGATTTAACGGTTTTAAATAAATAAGGTTTCACGAATCAAAGATGTCCTTTTTTTACACCATTTATAAGAAGAGATATATTTTGATCTAATTCAATGAACCTTGATCACTTTTAACAAGATTAGAAGTATATGGGTAAACCCATATATAGACCACTTTGACATTTATCGGAAAGTTGGCAACACAATAGCTTTAATAAAATTATAAATTGTGTGGGCACTAGAAGAAACTTTCCTGAAAATTTGTTGAAAATCGAATAAATAATGTAGCCACAATGAATTTAAAAAAAAATGTGTTTTTTTCTCGATAAGTTGGCAACACTGTATTTTGTTAATATTGCATAATTTATTTAGGCACTAGGAGAATTTTTTATGAAAATTTGATTAAAATCGGTTAAATAGTGGTCATAATGAATTTTCTAAAACTTTAGTAATTTTTTTCTCGGAAAGTTATCAACACTGGATATCAATAAAATTATATAATTAATAGGAGCATTAGGGAAATCTTTTCTGAAACTCTGATCAAAATCGAATAAATAATGTAGCCAATATGAATTTTTATAAAATTTAGTAATTTTTTTCTCGGAAAGTTGGCATCACTGGAAAAAAATAAAACCACATGACCAGAAAGCAAAAATCGACAAACTGTTATCACAACAAAAAGCATTATGTCTTGAATTGGATGAAAAATCTTTAATACTACATACATCGCCATTACCTTGCACAGATGAACTAAATAATTTCGAACAACATTTAGAAAAACTATCAGATATAAAATTCCAACGTGAAGAAGTTTTTCTATATTTAAAAACCGAAATTATCAGGATTATCAATGAATTGCAGATTTTCAACGGCAAGTTTTATCAAACGATGCATTAGTATCTACACTTCGATCTTAGCCATAAGGCCGAGAAGCGATGCCTATCCAAAATTTTCTTGCATTCTTTATCAACACTGCTTCGATAAAATACACATGAGAAATAAATAAAACCAATAGCGACATCTACCCGTACAAAATATAACATTGCGGGCGGAAGGTGACAAAGTACATTTATCGGACATTTTTTGAACTTACGTATTTATGTTTCTTCTCTTCCTTTTCTTTATTTTATATTTTTTCTTTTATTTTTCTATTCATAAATATATTTGAGAAAACAAAACATTGAAATCCATACACCCACATAAACTAAGTTCAGATTCGTCATCTACAGGCTATATGAAAGATTTCTATACAATTTTCAAAGTAAGGTAAAGGAGGCTTAAAGCTGAATTACATTATACTTTTTTCGTCTAGATCCATACTAGGTTTCTAGTACTAGATTCGTTCAAGGTTTGTTCAATTTTCATACTTTTTTCACAATCGGTCGTGTATTGTCGAGTTTCTTCGATTTTTTCCCGATGTATTGCCAGTACGCCAACTTAAAGCTGTATATGACAGCTACATACACAGAGTATTATAATATATAACCTATATAACTTCGCTACATATAAGGTTGGTAGAATTGCGTGCGCATGCGTATAATGTACCTAGTATGAAACTTGAATAGGAAAATAGAGCATGTTGTATATTTCTATACTAGGAAACTTGGATGCAAATTTCTGATTTACATTATACTAAAACTGACTATATGTCCTTGAACGAATCTAGTACTAGAAACCTAGTATGGATCTAGACGAAAAAAGTATAATGTAATTCAGCTTTAACATTGACAGTAGGGTAACATTGACACATCTTTGAAAACGGCTTTTAAAATTTTTATAGTGAGTCACAGAACGCTGTTGATTAGCTCTAAAAATAATGTATATGATTACTGTAGATAATATCACCATCCATCGTTCGTTGCTCGAAGCTTAGGGCTTATGGCGTATGGATACCGACGTGTTGTTTTTTATATGGTGACAATTCGTGTTTGAAACTTCCATTCTAAGAGGTTTTTACCTGCAATTCGCGTACCATTTCATGCACAATTCGTTTTTTTTTTAAGAAAGCGAGGAGGTCATTTTACTTTTCCGGACATTACAGACAAAAGTTACGTTCTTGCTACAGATATAGTACGCGTGCTGCCTCAACCAAGAATTCGTCGTGACATGTATTTTTTTCAAACAAATTTTTTTGATGCGGAGTAAAATTCTTTAATTGTTAATTAATTGCATGTATATTATAAATTTTCTTAAAATTACAATAAAGTTCACTCTTATGTTATTATTCCTTTATTTACTACCTAGTATTTACTTATAATAAGAATAGAAGAATTATTTATCACTAAGGAAATAATTGGTTTCATAAAAATGCACTTTTGACCAATTTTTTTAAATAAATTTAAAATTGTCAAATTATAAAAAGAAAGTTCTATGTCAAAATTAAATTCCTATATTGTAACATTGCCATTTCAATGCATAAAGCAAGAAAAAACAAGGCATGTCAATGTTACCCACATGTAGGGTAACATTGACTAATTATGGTATATACATATATATTAAATATTTTCAATACCGTTTATGATAATCAATAAATTACTTTACATTTTAGAAACTAATATATGAAGCTAATTTTTCTGCTAAGAAAAAAAGAATTATAAATCTTAATAAAATTAAAAAAAATTAATAACTAAAGATGTGTCAATGTTTGACGGTTTTACCTTAGTAATAAAATATATACAGAACTTAATCCTAAAGATTATTTAATCTTGATCATTATTTTATCTGCTAAAATATTTTTAAAAAGATGAACAATAAATAAGGTGTATATTGGTCAATAATTAGTTAACTAAAAAAATAATTTAATATATCACGTTTTTAACACGGACTAAAAAGTATAAAATAATTTCTCCTAGCCCCATACAGCAGCTACTCCCTACACTCCTTACTATTATCTATTGCATGCCCCAAGTTTTTCTTTATGGGGTTATAAATCTGTATGGGGCTAGCAGATATTATTTTATACTTTTTAGTCCTTGTTAAAAACGTGGTATATTCAAAATATTTTTTATTTAAAGAATTATTTTCTGCTGTTTAACTTTAACTTTACCTAATTAATTAATTATAATCAAGTTTAATTTAATATTGCTAATATTCTTAATTAATTAGTTAATATCGTTTCCGTTACATAACGTTATTTAAACAACGTTATAAAATAATTTATATTCGTAACTTTGAAATTATCTGTAAAGTGTAAATTACTAATTTTCATGTTTGAAATATAAACAAAATATATCTTGCTCTTAAAGGAAAACTCATAGAGAATAATTTTACAAAATAACTTTTTACAAAACTTTATCGATTATTATAACGTTATTGAAATATTGTTACGTTATATTTCAGTCACTTAAAAACTATAGGGTTTATTAAAACACAAGCAACAGAATTGATATTGTTTTTTATTATAAAATCGACATTAAGAAAACACCTAATTATTAAAATACGATCCTCGATTGAATTTATTTAACACTTCTGTCTTAAAAATTGACAAATTAAAAATGAATTTGTGTGTTTCTCGAAAAATAAAGTCACACACAAAATATTATTCGATTATACTTCCTTAAATTTATAGCAAATAAATAAATACGGCATTATAATTAAATATTTACAAAATTAATAAAAATATCATCGTTAATAATATCACAAAATTTGGTTGAATTTTAATTAAATTTCTAGTAAAAATATCTTACATCTTTATCAAATAACATTGTTTATTAATACAAACTTATTTTGTGATATTATCAATGATACGTAATTTATAATTAAAATTAAATATTCACTACAAAAAAAAAAAACTAACTTAATAAAACAGTCAATGTATCTAAAAATCTTCTTCGATCTTGAATGCGTAATCTTATATCTGCGAATCAAATATTTATTAACACTTGTTTTTAAAATAAATTTCTGTGATATAACTTACATGATGAATCAAAAAAGTCTAAATTACATCCGGCATTAATTCGTTCAGCTGCTTGTTCGTATGCTTTCCCAAAAAAACTAAAAATTATGAAAAATTATTACAAATTTTCCCAAATATGAGATCCATAACTACAATAATACAATACAACTTTTAGTAATAGTAAAAAGTAGTAAAAAATAGTACTCAAATTTTACTATTAAAAAAAAATCTATAATTTTATTTTACTATAAATATTCTGTATTTCTATCTCAAAATTCTGTAGTTTTTACATAATTCATAATAATCACATAAAATTGCTTACTTTCTGCAAATTGCATCACATACTTAATGTAGAATTACATATTGTTGCAGTATAACTTCTTAAATTATATAAAATTACAGCTTGCATGTTAATATCTGTAATAATTCATCAAAATAATGAAACTTGCTACATATTTTGTGTAATAATACTAATAAAATATTTATTCATTTCAAAATACATCCATTATGTAAATTTAGAAATGTATGTGATTATACCAACAGTAACATTACAGAACTAAACAAATTTTACGTATTTATGGAAAATTCCCGACAGCAAATTTATTGAAGTTCTGTATATTCACTAAAACATACTTTACTAAAAAAGAACTATAATATTACATACATATGTATTTTTCTATTCCGTTGGTAATATCATATTACATGTTTGTAATAGTTCTGATATTATGTATTTTTAAACAATTATATAAAAATTACAGCAGTTGAATAATTATACCTAGAAATACTAAACATAATAGTGCCTCATGGTTTGTAGGTTAAATTACATTATTTTTTTTAGAGTATATTTATCAAATCAAATCAAACTTTATTTAGCTTTAGGCTAGAGTTAATTACATTCTAATAAAGTTTAACATTTAAGTATTACAGGAAATTTACTACTATAGCATAATATTTACTTATTTGTCAACATATTAATTTATTTAGAATAAATAAATATACGAACTTTTTCGGTGAATTCTCGCAAAGCGGCGGCAATCCTAACATAATACACATATCTGCATCGTCCTCTTTTTGATGCCAATTAGCTGAAACAATCAGCGGCATTGCACTGGCTGATGAACGTGAACCATGTCTTTCACAATAGCCATGTTGTAAATAATGACCTAATAATAATAACGCATGAGGACGTGAAAAATAATGATAATCGGGAGAAGCCTAAAAAAAAAAACAAAAACAGTCTTAAAATTATTCATATTATATCACATTACGTGCTATAGAGTGTGTCCACTTAAGTTGGAACCATATGGAAAACTTTTTTATTATTGGTTTTGTGAAAAAATGTATTCTTGATAAAAAGTTGTGCATGGTCCAAAACTTAAAATGCAACCATCAGATATCAATTTCTTTAAGCCGTATACGAGGTTTGTCAAAAAATATCAATTTTACTCAAGAGTAAAGTATTTTTTACAATACAGAAGAATGTTATAAAGTAAAGTTATTTTGAATTATAAGTTATATTCAAATATGCAATTACAGCCATTTAGCATAAAAATTAAGGTTTGGTGATTATTTACTAATCATTCCGTATTAATTATTCTGGCTTGATACAATTTAACGTAATCTAGGATGCACTGACATGAAATATTTGACAGTGAATGTCAGAGTGAGTTGGTATTTATCAATTTATAAAATTACAGTGAAAATGGCAAATTTGTTGTAAAAGTTCCCAAAAAAATGTTGAAAAACACCTAAAAAATTGATGCTACAAACGAAAATACCGAAATAAAGTCGACTTCAGTTAAAGAGTTATTATGAAACTGGCTGTAAACTAGGCTTTAAAGTTAAAACCAAAATAGTCATAAAAATATTATCTAATTTTATGTAAAACAGAAATATATATACCTGGTATAGAAAACAAACTTTTGATGGTAAATTAAATCAGTAATTCATAACGTTTATTTTTACTACGTAAAGTATAATTAAATTTATAAGGCGCATTGAAACTGATAAAGTAATAAGTAAGTACAGAAATCGCCATTAATTTATTAAAATAAACTAATTAATGCCAATTTCTGCAATTACTTTATGTAAAGCATAGTTAAATAAAAATACCGTTTACCTCTTGAAGTATATAATACAAAAATGGACCAGTACTGTAAATTTTCTTCTGATCAAGCGCAGCTTTCATAACACGTTGACATGTTTCTAAAACAATTTTCGCTCGATCTAAACATGTCGATAGCAACGCAACGGGCGGTGGACGCACCAAACAATCTAGCGCATCGTGAAAACACGCATTTGGATTTTTTGTTTGAGGCTACAAAAAATTAAAATATTTTTACGATTTCAAAAATTATATATATTATCCCAATAATAGAATTAGCGAGTGCTTACAGCTTGTTCTAAGGCAAATAAAATAATATAAACCATATCAGCTGCACCATAACGACATCTATATCCGTAGCGAACGGCAAATGATGGATAGGTAAGGTCGTCTAGGCCAAATTTTGTGCCACTTCGTTCCAATGATGATTGGAATTCATTGCGATATTGTAATGACATGGCTGAGAATTTTTGCCGACTTTGCACCAATGGCAAACTAATAAGAAATATTTTTCTCATTTATTATCACCCCCAATAGATTTAATGAAATAAAATCATTTCCCTTAAACCACAAAATAATTACAAAAAGCTAAATACGTATTTCAAAAGCTATGCTTTTGTCATCTTTGACCACGTTAGGTACCTGTGTAACCTTAGATCACTGATTAGGACTTTAGTTTTAACTTTTACTATTGGTATTGATGATAAAAGCTCAGCTTTCGAAATACATATTTAGCTTTTTAAATTATTTTGTGGTTATAAAGAAAAAATCTAAAGAAACTATATATATATATATATATATATATATATATATATATATATATATATATATATATATATATAAATCTCACCCCATATCAGCCAGCAACTCCTGTATCCATCGTTCACCCTTTCTCGACCACAACCGCATCTTACAGTTCGAATACAGCGAACAAATTAAACTCTTCTCAACCGTCCAATGCCGATATAAGCTCAATTTCAATTCCTGTTCGGTGGTCACATACAACGAACTAGCCACATTCGACGCATTATGTTTGCGTGTTAAACGACCGACTTGTAATTGCAGATTACCGGTTAGTAAAATATATTGCGAACTTTCGATTTTGCCCATTAAATGTTGTTCGGTTAGCGCTAATATCGCAAACCATAATAATTCTTTCGTATCTTTTGCTAGCGTATGAGCTAAGTCGAAGAGGATTATTGCACTCTAAAATTTTAGAGGAAATTAGTATTCAGTGTAAAGTTTCATAAGGACTACCGTTTTAGTTTTACACAATAAGAACCCAATCCAAAAGGAAAAAATGTGTCAAATGTTTGGATTGGTCAAATTTTACTGTTTGTGCGTTAAACTAAAATGGAAGTTTAAATTATCATATAATGTGATTGACTTATCCGGAAACATTTGAAATGCTTTTTTATTAACTCACTATCTTGTCTGCCTGTTTGTTTCTTCGGTACAAATTTTGCAATCGATTTTAAACTAATTCCCGATGAACTAAAGACTTGAAACTTTAAACATAACTCAGCCGAGGGAGAAACCACTTGTAAAATCTGGTGTACAAATTTATTAAAATCCCTTAAAATCATGGTAAAATCTATTTAAAATATTCTTAAAAATCTTGTAAAATTTCTGGTAAAATCCTAAAAATCCTGGAAATTTCATACAAAATCCGTAAAAATCAACAAATAATGATTACAATCTCAACAATCATACGTGAAATTTGTAAAATCTGGTGTACAAAGTTTGAAGAAGTGGTTTCCCCTCGAACTCAGCTAACTGGATGATAATGCAATATTAACTAATTAATTATAATTATATAATTATAATTAATAAAATTATAATCAATTAATTATGTTAGAGTTAAAGTTAAACAAGACTGAAAAGCAGAAAATAATTATTTAAATAAAAAAAAATTAATATGCCACGTTTTTAACACGGACTAAAAAGTATTAATCTTTAGTTCAATATTAAACAAGATTACAATTTTCCTATGGAATCAAACCAGCTACTAGTTTATATTCCGAAAGTTTCTAAAATATTTCTAGTCAAATTAATCACACTGTTAAATAGTACTTACAGCTTTAGCATAATAACTATATTGTGAATATTCAAACATTAATTTATTTCTTTTATCTTCCCATAATCTGCGTTCTCTTCTATTTAAAATCTCTTCCTCACCTAATCTTCTTCGTTTAGCAGCTCTACCTTCAGTCTCAGTTTCACTATCTTCATCTGAATTCACGTCCTCATCATCATCCTAAATAAATATAAAACTTTTTAGTAATAACTAAAATTCTATCTGTTAACCTTATTGATAATTTAAAACAAAACAGTAACTTACATTATCAACATCATCATCACGAAAAATATCTTCGAATTCTGGTACATTTTGATCATCTTCGGCTGTCCACAATAAACGTACTTGACCATCACTATAAATATTACACAAATCTGTCGGTCTATGCGAATCTAACACAAAAAACACTATATCGTCGGGCGGTTCAAATTCTTCCACTAAATCGATTGTAGCACCACAATTTATTAACACAAAACATTTAAATTGTTCACAGTTT
This sequence comes from Clivina fossor, assembly GCA_963966155.1. Classification (NCBI taxonomy): domain Eukaryota; kingdom Metazoa; phylum Arthropoda; class Insecta; order Coleoptera; family Carabidae; genus Clivina; species Clivina fossor. The sequence continues at coordinate 7,422,148 of OZ014566.1, forward strand.
TCACTATACGCAGTTTTCAATTCATTTAGTCCAGTAACAGGTATTAAAGTATATTGTGTCGAATCGTGTCGAATTAATGTTTGTAAAATTCGACACGAACATATTGCATCGATGTCGTGATGAACGATTATTATAATATGCTAAAACAATACGGAATAAATATCATTCAGCAGGAGGTATTATTGTTCAAAAAAATAAGGTTATTTATATGTATATAATATAAAATAAAGTTTATAACTAAATCTATACATACCTTTCCACGTATATATTCATAAAATTCTTTTTTTAAGTCTAATATATACATTTTTCTTTATTTTATTAGACATTTAATGAGTGAACGACATATGATAACCGCCAAAAATACTGACACTTTCTTTCAAATAAACACTAACATAAAATGTCCCTAGTGCAACTTGACAAGAAAATAAAAGTAAAATGTTACTAAATATTTTCCTATGTAAATATTTAAAATTTTATTGTTATTACTAGTAATAAAAAATATTATTAAAATAAACAATAAGTATATAAAATATTACTTTTAATTTCATTAAAAATAATTAATTTTCGCGAATAAAAATACATTGATTTCTATAACTGTCAACAGATAGAGCGCCATACCAATAAATGAAAAAATATTTAGAATTTTATTATTTTCTTTACAATTATTATTAGTAATAAAAAATATTATTATAATAAACAATACCTATATAAAATATTGATTTAAATTGTGTTAAAAATAATTAATTTTTCCCTGAATAAAAATACATTGATTTATATAACAGTCAACAGATGGAGTGCCATATCAAATGTCAAATAGAGTAAGCACGTGCTTATGACTGAATTAGTTTATTTATAATTTTATTTATTAGTGAATTTTATGAAATAAAAGTACAAAAAATGTCAAGACCTGAACATTTAGCCCCACCAGAAATTGTAAGTATACTAATATCATTCTAAATAAATGAACATATGTAATATTCTAACCTCAACTATCATACTTTAGTTTTACAATGCAGAGGAAGCGAGAAAATACACACAAAAGTAAGTTTATCTTTAATTTCAAATGTATTGACTGCATAATTTCATTTTTCTAAAACCTATTTCAGTTCTCGAATGATAGATATTCAAGTACAAATGTGCGAACGAGCTATCGAATTATTAGTTTTACCCGAAGATACACCGTGTTATTTATTGGATATTGGATGTGGATCTGGTTTGTCTGGAAGCGTTCTAGAAGATCAGGGTCATTATTGGGTGGGAATGGATATAAGTCCCGCTATGTTAGGTATGGAACTATACAATCTTTTTTTTTTTGACATATCTTAAAAATATTTGTGTACATTTACTTTTAATTTTACTTTGTTAGTATAAAATATTTTATTATTACTTTTAAACCTAGAAATATGTAGATTATATTTTTATAAACCTTTATTTGGTTTACTTTAAACAAAATCTTGTCTGTATTTGACAGTGTTTAGGCTTGATTGCACAAAGCATTGTTAACTTAACCAATAAGTTAAGTAGACAATTAAATTGTTAACTGTATTCGAACCGACTTATTTATTGGCTAGTTGGCAAATTAACAAAATTAACTTGTAAAAAAAAATTTGCGAAATTGCAGTAAAATAATAGTATTAAATTTTACTATAAAAAAATCTGTAATATCATTTTACTATTAATGTTCTGTATTTCTACCTTAAAATTCTGTAGTTTTTAACATAATTCATAATAATCACATAAATTCATAAATTTCTACACAAATTGCATCATATACTTAAAACCCGTGTCCCACTGTAAAAATTTTTATAAAAATTTTATAAAAATTTTTATAAAAAGAATTTTTACAGTGTGACCGCGTAGTTTTATAAAAATAACGTCACGGTAAAATATTTTTATGGTGTCTCTATTTTAATGACGTCACGTACAATGTTTTTATAAAAACTTCTGAGATAGAACCGTTTCTATAATTTTGACGAAAATAAGCATTTGATTGGATGTTAGAACAGTTTCTATAATTTTGACGAAAATAAGCATTTGATTGGATGTTGCACGGCAGTCAAACTTCTAGGGACTTGAATTGCCGCGCGAAACTTCTAACCAAAACATATCCAATTAAACCTATGATAATCGCACTCACTAGTAAATTCTGGTTTGTATTTAAACTTTCCATGATAAAAAATAATAAAATAGCACACTTTTTCAAAAGTTTTTCAAGTTTTAAGCACCAACCTTATAAACACCAATCTCACAACATCAACCTCACTTTTCAGTATTTCATCAAACAGCTGATCAGATTTTTATAAAAATTTTTACCAAAAAATTTACAGTGGGACATACCTTAACGTTAGTACATAGGGTGATATAGTTTGAATCAAAACCGCGCAGGCGGCGCTGAATTTTGTATTATGTATGCAACTTCGTATTTTGCTGTGTTGGTTGTGTTGCCTATGCAACGAAACCAACCCAGCAAAATATAAAGTTGGTTTCAAACGATATTATTTTTGTTAGTTATGTAACAAATACGAAATAAAAATATAAAACATCTATTTTAATTAAAAAATAACTATTATTTGTTTATATTTATTTTCCATAATTAAAATAAGAAAACAGAAATGATTATTTTTCACATATGTTTTGATGTATTATAACTTTTTAATATAATTTTTATTTTATTATTTATTTAAAATTAAATAGAAATTGATTTTTTTTTAAGTTTGACTTTTATGTATATGAAAATAATAATACTATTATAATTTTTTGATAATTTCTCTAGTTATGTGTAATAACTAATTTAATTTTGTGTTTTTTTGTAATTTTATTATAATATTTGTAATTAAAAAGTATATAAACATTTAAATAAATAAATTTGTCTGCAAACTTAAGAAATTAATTTTTTTTAATTTATAAATAACGCAGTAGTTCTAGTTACTGTAAAGAACAATAAGAAAAACATTTAAATTTATAGAATTTTCTGGGCTGGTATGCCGTGGTCGATCTATTCTCGTCGCAGACGTTTTGTCATACATCATAGATGGCATCCTCAGTGCTTGGTGACTAAGCACTGACAACGTCATCTACGATGTAAGGCGAAACGTCTGCGACGAGAGTAGATCGACCACGGCGTACTAGCCCAAAAAATTCTATTTCGTTCTATTCGTTACACTTTTGTGGGCAAATATTTATATATATATATATATATATATATATATATACATATATATATATATATATATATATATATATATATATATATATATATATATATATATATATATATACATATATATATATATATATATATATAAATATTTATTGTACATTTTATAAAATAATTCAATAAAATTAAATATAAAAGTAACAGGGCAATACAATGTATCATTCGCAATGACACAAGATGTGTACGGGGTAAGTGAGGTAGAGGGGTGAGATGTAGAAATACGAAAACGTAGATAAGAATGGAATGTTTGTATGTTTCAAACAGGTAGCGAAATTTTAGGGTACGCTGTGTAACGGTTAGGTCTCTAAGTTGCTAGAATTGTATACGAAATTGAATACCGAGCGAATAATTATTTATAGACATATGTACATATATTATTTTAGTCAACTCTGAAATAAAATTCGTATTATTTAAATTTCCGAAATGTCATACTAAAAAATTGTATTTCAGTTGAAAATAATTATACTCATTTGACATAAATATATGACAGATATATTGTCTAAATTTGTTGCTTTTTGTAATTATACAAATTAATATATAAATAATATTCTCGCAAAGCGAGAATGGAGCTAGTCGAATGTGGTTTGATTTTATAAGCTAGTTTTTCGACTAGCTAAAATACAAGATTAGAAGTATATAAACCACTTTGACATTATTAAATTATTATTAAAATTCATTTACATTCCATATGACCCCTAAAAAATTGTAGGCCCTTCTGGCTCCGACCAAATAAATATTATTCAAATATTATAAGGATTAAAAATAAGCGTCAATGAATAAACACGATATAGCAAACAGGCTCTTATAATAAAAATTGTTTTTGCTACATGACAAATAATACATTGTAGCAACCCAATAAACATTTTGCATAAATTATATCTCTATCTCGCTTGCAATGTTTGTTTATATGTAGATATCTATATATGTATACAGATATAGAACAAATGAGAGCGAGAAAAAGAAAAAACAAAACTTGTCTTACTACAAAATCATGCCTACAATAATTCTACAAAAAAAGTTTTGAAATATACACATATTTTGTTTCTATTTGAATGGAAAATGTAGCGAATGTCTAGTAAAATAAATATTTATTTAAACTTATAATAATGTAAACTTATAATAATTATTATTATTTGCGCACAAAAGTGTAACGAATAAAACGAAATAGAATTTTTTGGGTTGGTATGCCGTGGTCGATCTATTCTCGTCCAGACGTTTCGCTATACATCGTAGATGACATCGTCAGTACTTAGTCACCAAGCACTGAAGATGCCATCTACGATATATGGGCGAAACGTCTGCGACGAAAATAAATCGACCACGGCATTCCAACAAAAAAAATATTTTATCAAAATATCAATATTAGGCTATAATAATCCAAGATTTCTTCTCATATGCTCTTTATTAATCATATATATACCATATATATATATGGTGTATATATATATATATATATATATATATATATAAATATATATATATATATTATATATATATATATGGTATATATGTATATATATATATATATATATATATATATATATATATATATATATAAATATATATATATATATATATATATATATATATATATATATTACAATTATAGTAAACAAAAAAATTTTCTTTGTATTGATAAAAATTGAAAAATTAATAGAAATATATTAAATTCTGAAATAAAATTCATATTTTTTTCATTTTCTGAAATGTCATAATAATAATGGTCACAAATCACTAAACACATCGGTTTTTCGCGAGATACAAAATTATAAAATAACATAACTTGACGTAAATCATACGTCAATATCATTCCACGCAAAATAAGCTTCAAAATGTATTATTATTTTTTTATAATATTAAAAACTTACTATTATTTCTTAGTTTCTTATTAAATTGTTAATATTATCTTTATCATATATAAAAGAATAAAATAAAATTAATCTATTTATGATAATATCATAATACTGTGTAATACTGGCTTTGCCATTTAGTTTGCAAATTTGCCGTATGCGTCAGCACCTGCTTGAAAATTTTGCTTATGAAAAAATTATAAAATTCTAAAATTATAAAAATCTGTTAAAACAATAATTAAATAAAAAAAATAATCCTAATCATAGTATAATATAATTATGAAGCATATATAAAAATTTTAAATTTTTCGGGGATATAGTTTGGAAAATAAAAGCAATAAATGTGTTATTTTTTGGAAAAAAATTTTTTTTCTCTATTTCCCAAAACCAAAAAATTTCAAAAAAATTCCTATTATTCTACATAGGATATTGCATATCAGGTATTTTTTCGGTACAGTAATTATCGTTGGAGTAGAAACTAGAGCCAGTTAAAAAAATTTTTATTTCTATTTCTTTTTTATTTTATATAAATCAATTAATAATATTAAATTTCTTATTGAATTATTAATTCAACATTCATTATGTAATTTTCAGAACAGTCAGTTACAATAAATATGTTGTATTAAACGAACAAATTCAATATGAAATTCAACATATTTTTGAATTTACGTTACGCGCCATTTGAACCCTGTGTACTAACGTTAAAATAATTTTTATGGTGGGTGACGTCATACCGTTTTTATAAAAATTTTTATAAAAAGTTTTTATAAAAATTTTTACAGTGGGACACGGGCATAATGTAGAATTACATATTGTTGGTATAACTTCTTAAATTATGTAAAATTATAACTTGTATAAATTTCCAAATGTATAAAATATACCAACAATAATATTACAGTACTAAACAAATTTTATCTATTTTTGGAAAATTTCCGACAACAAATTTACTAAAATTCTATAAATTTACTAAAAGAGACTTTACTAAAAAACTTTTTCATTCCGTTGCTAATATATCATATTACGTATAATGTTTGTAATAGTTCTGATATTATGTATTTTTAAACAATTATGTTAAAATTACAGCAGATGAGTAATTATATCTAGAAATACTGGCCATCATGGTGTCTCACGATTTGTAGATAAAATTACATAATTTTTTTTTAGAGTGTGTAGTATTTAAACTAACCAATAAAAAAATCTAATCTGAATAAATTAATAATATTTGTCTTTGTAATGTTACAACCGCAATATAGAAATGATTATGTATTGAAAATATATTCGTAAAATGTTATATATAGAATATAATTTTATCATCGGGTTCAACTCCTATTTGATGTATGGATGTTTATAAATAAACTTTGTATTGTCTAAAACCACATTAAAATTTACAAAAATATGGTTGCTAGCTCATTATAAGTATATTTTAAAAAATTATAGAAACGTATTAACTTAGTTCTGAATTTAACAATATATTAGACTTAACAAATCAAAAAATAGCCCATATTACTGGGGCCCAATCTTATATAATAAGTTAAATAAAAATATTGAAAACTTGAACACAAATGCCTTCAAATATGATATTAAAAATTTATTAGTAGGAAAATACATACATACATACATACACAATCACGCCATGTACCCAAAAGGGTGTGGCACAAACACTTTTCATCATCCCGAAATCAGTCGCCTCCAAACATTCCTATCCAAACAAGTAACTTTCGCTTAATCCACATTCATAATTCCTCTCTCATACATGCTCTTTTATTCCTACTACTTGGAAACTTTCGCTCACACAGAACAGTCAATCATACCACTCCAACTACTCATCGGACGTCCTCGCAAACGTATACCATGTTACTACAGTATTAATGAGTTTCTGAATGATGAATTTATTATAAGTTAATTTCTGTAATATATTTCTTGTATTTATGTTTATAGCCAAATAAATATTATTATTATTATTATTATAACTAATAGATGTTGCAACTGAACGTGAAGTGGAAGGCGATCTTCTTTTGTCCGATATGGGACAAGGGTGTTCGTTTAGGGCGGGCACATTTGACGGAGCTGTTAGTATATCAGCCCTGCAATGGCTGTGCAATGCCGATAAAAAAACGCATAATCCCGTTAAAAGACTGTATAAATTTTTTAGCACATTATATGCCTCTTTGGTAAGTATATATATTAGGGTGTCCTTAAAAAATTTCCAGTAGTGGCTAAAATCGATAATTTTACATCGAAAAAACATCAGAAATAATATATTTCGCTTGTTTTTACGAAAGTAACAGGTTCCCCTACACAATTGAAATTTTCGGAAAACGCGTGTTAATACATACACGATATAAACGATATATGTATTTACACGCGTTTTTCGAAAATTTCCCGTATTCTCACCTCATTTATAAAAGTGATTTTTGACAAAAGTGCTTCTGACGTTTACTTAAAATTATTTATTAAGCACTTTATAATAGTTTATTTAAATTTTATAATATCAAATATAATAAAAATGATCCAAAATAGAAGATCTATTCACATTTGATCAAAAACAGAAGCAAAAACTTATTTTAAAATTACTGATAAAAGCACTTTCTCACGAAAATGTGAGGTGAGAATACGGGCCATTATTTCTGATGTTTTTTCGATTTTAGCCTTACTGGAAAAAATTTGTTTTACGGACACCGTTTTTTAAATCATTGTGGTATTTTTAATTAATTACGTTTGTCAAATTTTGATTAGACTCGTAGTGCGAGGGCCGTATTTCAATTTTATCCGGAAAATAGCGATCAAATGGAATTAGTGACAGCTCAAGCGATGAAAGCCGGCTTTTTTGGGGGAGTTGTTGTAGACTATCCAAATTCGACTAAAGCAAAGAAATTCTTTTTGGTTTTAATGACCGGAGGTTCTATGCCTCTTCCTAAAGCCCTTGGCACCGAAGATTCTGCGACACAACATAGTAATATATTATTATTATAGTAATTTTTAAGATCATAGTTTTAGAAAACCTTATTCATAGTACCAAACAGTTTTTTTCACATGAAATATAAATGGTTCATGTTTAATGAATCGAAACATGTAATTTTAATTAAAATAAATAGTACAAAGAAATTATATTTTTTGAAATTTCAAAACTTAATTAGAATAACACACATGTTTAATAATTTCTCAAATCTTAATTTTGTAAATTAAATATTTTAGATTGCGTGACGTACACAACGAAACGTGAAAAATTGAAAAAAGTCAAAGGAAAATCGGTGAAGAAGAGTCGTGAATGGATTCTGGAAAAGAAAGAACGAAGAAGAAGACAGGGCAAAGATACACGAGAGAATTCAAAATACACCGGACGCAAACGAAGTGGAAAATTTTAATTTTTATAAATGAATTTTGTATAATAAAAATCCTAGAGTTACATCAAAATTATTTATGTATTTATAAAGAATTATAATTGTGTTATTTTTTTTTTTTAATATAACTGGTTGACAAATAAATTTATATTAAATATTTTAGTTTATTTACAAAATACATCTTTTATTTTTCGTATCAAATTATTGGACAAAACAAGATTAGAAGTATATGGGTAAACCCATATATAGACTACTTTGACATTTTTCGGAAAGTTGGCAACCCTGTATTTTAATAATATTATAATTTATGTGGGCACTAAAAGATACTTTTCTGAAAATTTGATCGAAATCGAATAAATAATGTAGCCACAATAAATTTTTAAAAAATTTTGTGATTTTTTTTCTCGATAAGTTGGCAACACTGTATTTTGTTAAAATTGCATAATTTATTTAGACACTAGGAAAAACTTTTATAAATATTTGATTAAAATCGGTTAAATAAAATGGTCAAAATAAATTTTTAAAAATTTTACTAATTTTTTTCTCGGAAAGTTGGCAACACTGTATTTTGTTAAAATTACATAAATTATATGAATACTAGGAGAATCTTTTGTGAAAATTTGAGTAAAATCGGTTAAATAACATAGCCATAATAAATTTTTTAAAACTTTAGTAATTTTTTTCTCGAAAAGTTGGCAACACTGAATATTAATAAAATTATGTAATTAATGGGAGCATTAGGGAAATCTTTTTTGAAAATTTGATCAAAATCGGATAAATAACGTAGCCAATATGAATTTTTTAAAACTTTAGTAATTTTTTTCTCGGAAAGTTGGCATCTCTGGAAAAAAACAAAACCACATGACCATCTTGGGTACTAGACAAATTTATCCTGAAAATTTCGTTAAAATCGGTTGAACCGTCTAGGAGGAGTTGCGGCCACAAAATTTTGACTTACGACCGAGCGAGCGAGCGAGCGAGCTGACGACGCACACACATACACCCACATAAACTAAGTTCAGATTCGTCATCTACAGGCTATATAAAGGATTTCTATACAATTTTTTTTTTTTTTTGAAAATGTTACAGACACCGTACCAAACGCTTAACTACTTTTCCTTGCAGTCAAAGTAGTAAAAAAGAAAAATATATCATTTCATGATTTTTATGCATAATTTATAAACAGATATTTTATAAGAACTTGTATTTATATGTTTATACCTTTGTTTTTGTAAATTTATTCGGATTTTCAAACCGATAAAAAAAAATATATTCCAACGGGCCTGTCCGGGATTTGAACCCGGGACCTCTCGCACCCGAAGCGAGAATCATACCCCTAGACCAACAGGCCGATGTAAGACCTTGCCTCATATAATGTATAATAACCTATATCAAATCTACAACATAGAATAATTTTTACTTGAATAAAATTATGCTTTTATAAGCATTTACAGTCAAGCTATTTATGTGTAGTATATTAAAACATAATTAACGGCATAAATAATTAAAAATTCCGATATATTTTAATGTAAAAATATGAAATTTCTATTGTAATTATAACACTTTACACAAGGAAAATTAAAATTCAAAACAAAGATTTTATATAGCTGAACTATTAAAAGTATATATAAATATTTCTTTTACATAATACATTACGAAAAACTAAATAAAATGACTTTGAAATAAAGAGATCTAATTATATAATTATGTATTATTATTTTCATATAGTCAATTTTTTCAACATGCAACAATGCAACATACTTCATATGTCATTCAATGTCATTCATTTGAATCAAACATTTTTTGGTTATTCATAAAATCATCATCAAATCATGAACATCACATTGTAAATTCTCATCAAATTCATTACACAATATATTAACAAAAATTTATATGTTTGCTTGACTGTGATTAAACCCAGTTTTAATATTTGGAGAAAATGAAGAAAGAGGTTAAAAAAGAATCTCCGGAACAGGATTTCTATCGCGACACACCAGCACGTTATTTAGGTATTTCTCGATTTTTAAGATAAATATTATTAAGATTATGAAATGTTCAAATACGATTTATATTTCTAGGATATGCAAATGAAGTCGGGGAAGCTTTCCGAAGCTTTATTGGACATAAAGCTGTCCTGGCAACTTACGGTATAGCGACTTTATACGTTTTGGCTGACACACAAGATAAAACAATGAAAGCTTATAAGGTATATAATAAAATTTAACTTATTGTGAAAGTTAATTTAAATTTATATAATTTGATGTTCGATTCATTCTTAATTTGAAATTTGTAAAATGGTTTTTCATCGGCTACTTTTAACACCAATAATAGCTGTTGGCTGTTTTAAAATTGTATTTAGTTTTTACCATTTCACATCAGATAAAATATGTATTTTAATTTTATGATTTAAAATATTCTTTAAAAAAAATAACTGAGATTATGCAGTTAAGACGTACACTGTAAAATAATAATAGCGAAATTACAGAAATATAGTAGTAAAATTTTATTATAAAAAAATCTGTAATTTCATTTTACTATAAATATTTAATATTTCTACCTCAAAATTCTGTTATTTTTAACATGATTCATGATAATCACTTGAAGTAAATAAAAATGAACTAATAAGTATGTAAAATTGCTAACTTTCTGCAAATTGCATCACATACTTAATGTAGAATTACGTATTGGTTGTATAACTTCTTAAATTATAAGTATAATATTTCAGCTTGCATATTAATATCTGTAATAATTCATCAAAATAATGAGACTTAGTACATATTTTATGTAATAATAATAATAAAATATTTTTAAAGTTATTCATTCATTTCAAAATACATCCTTTGTGTAAATTTAGAAATGAATATAATTATACACCAACAATATTATTACAGAACTAAACAAATTTTACCTATTTATGGAAAATTCCTGACAGCAAATTTACTGAAGGAGAATTTACTTAAAAATATATATATATAATATTATATAGATATGTACTTTTCCATTCCGTTGGTAATATCATATTACATAGTGTTTGTAATAGTTCTGATATTATGTATTTTGAAACAATTATGTTAAAATTACAGCAGTTGAATAATTATACCTAGAAATACTGGGCATCATAGTGTCTCATGTTTTTTTTTTCCTGTTTGACCACTATAGCAACGGAAAGAAATAGAAAATATTAGATAAATTCTGGGCATAATAAATCAATTGATGCAATGAAAAATTCTAACGCAATATTTTTTCACAGGCAAATCAATTATTGCCAAATCGTGATAAAAAAACAATTTATGCTGCTTCGGATACAATGATATGGCAATTGCTTGCTTCGATAATGATACCAGGTGTTTTGGTAAATCGCGTTGAACACCTAACCGGCATTGTATTTCGACCGACAAAATGTTCCTCCTATTTTAGACGTAAACTTATTCTTAACGGTATTGGTTTAATTGCATTATTTCTTCTCAGTCGTCCAATAGATGTATTTGTCGATACAGTGTTCGATAATTCTATAAGAAAAATTACTCCATAATTAATACACGCGCGTAATTTGTAGTCAATATATATAATAAAGACTTTTTCTCCAATAATTTGTTGATCTTTTATTAACAGTAACTTGTAGAAAATTTATTCTGATTTGCAATAAATAAATAGTTATAGGATAAGTCGTATTGATCGTGAAATTGAAAGAAGAATTGATGCTAGTTGTAAGGTGTTTTGGGTGCTTTGGGTACTTTTGCTAGAAATGTAAATGTTTCCAAAGAAGTCCTCTCATTTGAGCGAAAGTTTCCAAGTAGTAAGAATAAAAGAGCATGTATGAGAGAGGAATTATGAATATGGATGAAGCTAAAGTTGCTTGTCTGGATAGGGATGTAACTGATAACGAAAATAACAAAAAAAATAACTGGGATTTTCTTTGACAGGTCAATGAAAAACTACCAAATCGTAACAATAAAGTGATGTACGCGGCAGGTGATACGTTTGCGTGGCAAATGTTGGCATCAGTGATAATTCCAGGTTTCACTATAAATCGTATTTGTGCACTGTCTATGTGCATGTTACGATACACGAAATTATCGTGTTCAGCACGAAGAGTTTTCACGACAACTATGGGCCTTAGTGCAATACCATTTATTATACAGCCCATAGATAAACTCGTAGATGAGATATTAGATAATACTATTAGAAAAGTAGCCCCATAACGTATCTAGGGTAATTTGATTTTTGTAGTCAATTTTTTTAGGAAAATTTCGCAGTGATATTCTTAGCCAATTTATTATTAATATTGTTAGTTAAATTAATAAAGATTTTTCGTTATACATATATTGTTGCTTAATTTGTAGTTGAACAGATAATCAAAATATATTTTTGTGTTTAGAAAAATGCAAGTTACTCAAAAGCAATTTAAATATAGAAAATAGTTGAAACTACTAGGTTAATTTTATTTTATTTAGGCCTGGTCTTATGACATTTACATTGTCTTAAAGCCAGTATTAATTAAAGCAGGATTTTAAATCGACTTAGTTGTAGAATAATTTCCATATTTTACAAATTCTTCCAACTAGATCTTCAAATTACAGAAAATAAAAAATGATATACTCTTCTTTGTCAAATGTTTTATAAATTGCATTGTAAAAAGGGGCCGTAGGCTAGTGGTAGCGCGTTTTACTCAGATCCTGGTTCGCGACGCACTCACATCAGAAATTAAATTAAATATTAAATATTTAGTTTTTGCTTAAATCGCCATTAATTTGTTTAATTAAATAATTAATAATTTTTCTTCATTTAAAAATTAACTAACGATTTAGGCAAAAAAAAAACAAAAATACTTTAACTTAATATAATACGCCATGTGTAATTAAGAATATAAAATAAATTAAATATTATTTCTGGTATTAAAACTGAATTAATATCGGCTGGGTCTGAGTGGTTCGGAGCCTACTATAAGCTGAAGATCCCATGCTTGGCTGGGGGCTAACGACCCGCACAATTGACAATGCAAGTAAAAATTGTTCAGAATCTATGGCCCGTATTTTCACCTCATTTATAAAAGTGATTTTTGCCAAAAGTGCTTTAGACGTTTACTTAAAATTATTTATTAAGGACTTTATAATAGTTTATTTAAATTTTATAATACCAAATATAATAAAAATAATCAAAAATAGAAAAACTATTCATATTTGATCAAAAACAGATGCAAAAAATTATTTTGAAATTAATGATAAAAGCACTATTTCACGAAAAACTGAGGTGAGAATACGGGCCTATATGTTCAGCTTCTCGAGCATATAACCCCTCTGTTCCACCTAGGAATTACGGGAACTGATGATTGTAAAAAAAAGCAATATTACTATTTTATTTTTATGTGTCAAATGGAAGTGATAAATAAATTTGAAATCAAATATTTAAAATTCAGACAGAAATAATTTAATGCTTAAGCTATATAACCAAAACAAAATTATTATTTTTGTGAAGCCTCATTCAGGCTGCCGTTTTAGTTTTATGCACAAGCACAAAAGTTTGACCAATCCAAACAAACACACTTTTAGTTTTAAGATCATATGTTTGGATTGATCAAATTCTTGTGCTTGTGCGTAAAATTAAAACTATACTAAGGAAAATCGGAAAAGATATATTTCAAATGTTTGTTTCCGTGAACAACATAAGCAGAACTATTTTGTTTTTCCTTAGGTGAAAAAAGTGAAAAATATATACCAATTATTCACCTGTTAATTAATTTTTTATATCTTCAAGTTGATAATTAAAAATATAAGTAAAAAGAGAATAAATAATCACTCCAAGAAATTAAAATTTTATAAGTAACATTTTTTAATGATGACTGAAAAATATATTTTACGAATTTAACTTTAAAAATCTGTGCAATAAACGTACAAAAATTGTGTTCAAATATTTGTATGAAATTCTCTACCAAATAATGTAATTGTTTTTATACAAATATTGTTTATATAATATATATACTGTTAGCTATATTGTTGGGCATGTTATATTTTTTTAAATAAATAAATATATTATTTACCTTTGTGTTTTATTTTTTATCATAATATTTATAAATATTTATCAAAAGTAATTACCAAGTTATATTACAAGGTCACAGGTGTATATGTAAGTATTATTGAATCATAAAAATATTATTTAAATAAAAAAAAAAAAAATTAGTACCTATACCACTTTTTTAAAACGGACTAAAAAATATAAAATAATTTCTTCTAGTCCCATACAGATTCCTGATCCTCATACAGATTGTCCTGAAAATTTGTGGTTGTGAATTTTTTAATAGTTATGACAATACTTGTAATTCAATAGATAATAGTAAGGAGTGTATGGAGTTTTTCGTTTTAAATCTTACAAGTATCATCATAGCTATTAAAAATTCACTTTCACAAATTTCAGGACAATCTGTATGGAGTCAGGAATCTGTATACGGTTATAAATCTCTATGGGACTAGAAGTAATTATTTTATACTTTTTATTTCGTTTTAAAAACGTGGTATATTATTATTATTTTTTTAAATAACTATTAAACAAAATAATAGCTGGACTAAACAAAACAATCACAAACTGAACTTGTAATATCAACCAATATAAATAAATATACAAGTTTAAAACAAACAAAAAATGACATGGCTATAATTTTGTTCAAAATCTTGTTGAAATAAACATTACGTTTATTTACAAGTTGTATCTAAATATAATCATGGTATAATTAAACTAAAATTAAAGCAAATTTACATTTATAAACTAAATTTATTATCACCTAGTAAAACATAGTAACGTACTTATAAATAGTGGAAATTCTGTCACGTTTTCAATACAGCGGTAATTATTCGAACTTATATGTATCGCGATTATGGGCGTTACACGAAGCTGGAGCGTGCCGCTTTAATAAATCATGATCGAAGATTATTCCAAAGAAAGTTTTTAAGAAGAATTCGAACGCCTTTTTCGAGCTCAGTTATCAAAAGGACTTCAGAACAACTTGTTAATCCAGTTTTGGAAAATTTTGATTTTTTTTTTGAGTGTGTATAACGATTTAGTTTTGCGAAATTTTTAAAAAATATGGGTGATCAAAACGAAGTTGAAAGTATCGAAAAAATTTTCGAAAAATTGTCGACCGATGATCAAAAGGTCGTTAAACAAATTTTATATGGAAAAGAATTACAGTATGTATATAGTGTTTTTTGATGTTTATTTAAAAAAATTTTTGTATTTTTAAGTCTTGTGTTATATATTTTATATATTTGTAGTAACACAGTAAAATATTTTTCCTAGAATTCATTGTATTAATATAAAAAGAATTTTAGGATAAAATTCTGTTAATTATTTATATAAAAACGACGTTTCGACGAAAGCTAAACGCTTATCGTCTTCATCAGGTAAAAAATTTGAAACATAGATTAACTATAAATGATATAAATGTAAAAAACAAATACATAGCAACCAGGTAACATATAAGTAACTAGATCACAGGAATTATAGTTTTTTAAATAATGGAAGCCAAATTTTATTCAACTCAGTGCCCTCACAGTGTTATTTTTTTCTTTATAAATCTCTATTTTTGCTATTGCTGAACATGTCAAGTATCTTCATGATGTAAAATTTGAAAATACGGTAATAATTGCTGGACTAATTAATATTAGTAAGAGATTAATAAAAGAAACAATAGAGATTTATAAAGAAAAGAGTAACATGAATTACTGTGAGGGCACTGAGTTGAATAAAATTTGGCTTCCATTAATTAAAAATCTATAATTGCTGTGTTCTAGTTACTTGTATGATATCTAGTAACCAGCTATGCATTTGTTATTTACATTATTTATTTTTTTACAGAATTTAAACTTAAAACTGTTTTTATATTGAATTAGATTTGTATATTTATAATAATTATTGCAATTGCAATAGTAAACTTACTTTCTCCTTTGGCATATATGCCAACTGATTATTCGTAAAGACAACTTAAATTTAGGGCGTTGCATAAAACAGTGTTGAGCATATTGTTAGTTGATAATGTTGATTAAGTTAACAATTATTCAATCAATCAAATGCTTTAAATACAGCTGACAATCTAATCTGGCCCTTGATATTTTTTACAAATTGTGTTTATCAAAATAAAAAATTTAATCTGATGTGATTTTTATAACAACCTTGCATTTGTATATATTAAGTTATTTTCTAATGCAATTATTAATAAAAATATGAAAACTATTTTAATTATTAGAATTAAATTATTTGACAATTTTATTAGTCTTTTTTTACATTCAAAATATTTAAACGTGTCTAAAAATAAATTTAATATTTTCAAATTTATAACCTAATGGAATGTAAATATTCATGTACTTGAAGTTTTAATTAATTATATCTGAAGTTTTTTTTTTATTTCAATACAATTTTTTCATTTTGCTTTTATTCTAACATTATTTTTGATTTTCTATAATATTGTAATTGAATAAACTAAGGTTGTTCTATATTATTTGTGTTTCAGAACAAAAAAATTTATTACAATAAAATTTTATTATAACAAAAAAAAAAATTGAAATAATAATAACTATTTTTAAAATTTATTTAATATGATAAATAAGTTTTGCTGTATTTTGTAATGAATTTTGAATAAAACAACATATAACAATATTTTCAGTTTATATTAAATCTTTATTGATTTTATTAATCTAGAGATTTATTGATAAGTAAATAAATTGACCTTCACTTAACATATGCATTTAAAGTCTGAAAGACTTTGGTATGTCTGCGTTCTTTAAATATTTAGACTTTTATCCAGAGATTAGAAATTTAAGTTCATTTAACTTTTAATTACATTTCATTTACTATTATTATCTGTTATTGACTAAAAATAAAAACAAAATCATTTCACGATTTTTTATTGGAAATAAATTGTCACTAAAATTATAAAATAATTTTAAATATTTAAAATTTTTAAATTTAATAAATAAAAACTAGAAAAATTGGACAAACGTCATGCTTCTATAGGTTCGTTCCAACTAAATTCTGGACTGGTTCAGAACTGATACAAAACTGATTTGATAGTAGGTTGGAACAAACCCTATATAAATATTTATTCTCTAGATAATTCAGCTAGATAATCATGTAAAACAGAGGTCTCCAAACTTTTTGTCTCGTATACCAACTGCGAATTTTTTCTGTTATATAATTTTGTATGAAAGGATATTCTTATAAGTATGAAGTTATAAAATAGCTAGTATAAGAGGTATTATAAATACGATTGATACGAAATTGATAAATCACGCCAAGGATGCTTGACGTAGTATGATTTCAGATTTTTTGATGAATTTTATGTTTATTGTTGCCAACGATAATCATAGTAAATTTACAAAAAAATGTATTTCCACAAAAATTATTTTTATATGTAAAATTACAATTAAAATATGTAACACATTTTAATATTACATTGGCTAAGTAAATTTACATAACTACTTGTAATATTTCCACTTTTTAAAGTAATTATTACATTTGTGAATGTAAATATTACATTTATGCTTACATATTTACATTAATAAATGTAACAATTACATTTACTGTTATAAATATTACATTTATTGATATAAATATTACATTTATTAATGTAATTATTACATTTATAATTTTTTACATTTTTATATAAAAATATTTGTATAATTACATAAAATAAGTATTCAAATGTAAAAATACATAAAAATTGTAAAATTCAAATAATATTATAAAATTTCTGTAATATTTACAAATTTTAGTAAATTTACAAAAAAAAAATGAAAATTACCATGATTATCATTGTAAATTTACACCGATTTTTTACAGTGTAGTATATTGTTATGTATGTAAAAATAATTTTATTTATATCAACAGAAATCTACTAATCACTGAACAAGGCAAAGCATTTGCTTCAAGTAATAATTTCGAATTATCCGGATATATATTTCCTTGTCCGAAAGAAGATCTGAGAAGTTCTCGTATAGTACGAGTTGGTATCGTGCAATTTGAGACACCTTTTGCTAAGGACGTGGGATCAGTTCCTATAAATGTACATTTAAAAGCTATCCATGAATTAGGCGAAAAATTTATCAAACTGGCTCAAAGCGAAAGAGTTAATGTACTATGTTTTCAAGAAGCGTGGAGTAAGTGTTTTTATCTAGGATCAGTAATTCCAAATGTTAGAAATGAATTTATCCTTGGTATAATTTTAAAATTAGCCAATGAATTGTTGTCATTTATTTTGAGGATAATATTTAGCCAATCACAAATAAACATTTAAATATGTCAATAGAAATTGCGATTTAGGCAACTGTTAACGCCAACTGTAATAAGTACACGTCAGTAGGTTATGTTTCATTTGTTAGGTTGTTTCATTTTATAAAGTGATGTTTAATATGGATATTTTAATGTGCGTAACAAATAACCGTTGTGAATTTCTATTAATGGTTCTTACATTTTCCTGTTCTGGCGTTAATTCACATTTTTCAGCGTGCATAAAAGTCCCACCCGTTTGAAACACTAACCCTTATTAAATAATACATTATAGTTCTAATATTGGTTGCATATTAGTTCTAATATCCTGTACTATTAAATTAGCAAATTTGTTTGTAATTTTATTTTGAAAACTAGATAAAAAATTCGATAGTCTGAAAAATGTAGCTAAATTCAGATTTCGAAAAAACTCATTTAAAGGGTTGATAAAGAAGGACTAAAAGCAGTAAAACTTATAAGTATTTTTGGCTACGATCCAAATACAATTTTTGAACATTTTTTCATTTTGCTTTTATTCTAACATTATTTTTGATTTTCTATAGTTGTAATTGAATAAACTAAGGTTGTTCTATATTATTTGTGTTGTAGAACAAAAAAACAATAAAATTTTATTATAACAAAAAAAAAAAATTGAAATAATAATAACTATTTTTAAAATTTATTTAATATGATAAATAAGTTTTGCTGTATTTTGTAAAAAAAATCTTTGGAAATATCAAGCAAATATACCTATATTTTTTATGTCTTCAGCCTTTATAGAGAAATATTGTTCAGTCTTCAAGGTATTGTTTCAATAAATTAAATGAATATATAACTTACAATTCTGCAGATAGATATTTTTATTTCTAGTAGAAAATAAATCTCCTTTATCTAAAACAAAAATAAGAAACAATTAACAAATATCATATAAATATTAGACTAAAATCTAAATGATAAAATTTCACCGGATATCCAATAGTTATAAATGACTGATTATTAACCTTTTCACCACACATTACCAGGGTTGAACTAGGTAGATAAAAAATTAGGCCCGGAGAAAGTTGTAGGGCCTTACATCCCAAAAATGTTGAAATAAGTTATGTTTTTATATTTTTGATTCTAATTTACATGGAAATGGCATTACAGAAAAATTAAGATGAATTGTAAAAATTTAATAAATGACTCTTTTCACAAATTGATGTTTTTAGTGTAATCAATTCTTAAATTTTTGCAAAACTCAGAGATCAGTTTTAATTTTTTGACTATCGCCGGTTACGGCCCACCAGAGAAAGCTCGGTGCCCCGGTGAGCCAGTCCAACTCTGCACATAACCTAATGTAATTGGTATCAAATTCTTCAAATATATTCGTTTTTCATAAACGATTGACAACTAACTTTTTTACCTTTGTTAATTGTCCTTTTGAATATGTAGTTCTGTCCGGTGAGATTTTGTTCATAAAATTTTAACCGACGTTGTTTGATATATTACAGTATATTTTCTATTAATTTATAGAAATTTTCAAAATTTTACAGCAATGCCTTTTGCATTTTGTACCAGAGAAAAACATCCATGGACCGAATTCGCTGAATCAGCCGAAAATGGTCCAACTACTAAATTTTTACAAAATGTAAATATTCTAATAAGAATTTATGAAAAATAATTTTTATAATATTATTTTCCTTTTTTGTTGCTGTAGTTATGTAAAAAATATAATATGGTTATAATTTCACCGATACTGGAAAGAGATGAGAATCATGGCGACACGATATGGAATACGGTAGTTGTTATTGATAATCATGGAGATGTACTTGGTAAACACAGGAAAAATCATATTCCCAGAGTTGGAGATTTTAACGAATCTACTTATTATTTTGAGGGGAATACAGGACATCCCGTATTTCAGGTAAACGAAAATGTTTATGCACACTGGGAGTTAGGTTAGGGATCCCATAATTATGAAATGTAAAAAAGGAACACTCCAAATTTATTTAAAAACAATATTTTTTTATTTCTTGGGTGTGTATTTCTATTTAAATTCTAAGAAGAAATTTAAATTATACATTGAATTCTAATAAAAAAAGTAATATCCATATACAAAACATTTAAATGAATTTAACATTGAAAACACATTTACATTAATAAAGTTTCAAACTGATTGTTGCACTGAAAATAACAGAAAGACATAATGTATGAAAATGAATTTACTAAAATATTAGGTTTATTCACGGACAATATTAGTATTTTATGTCCCGGGCAAAACGGGACGGATGGGATCCCTAGATTATTTTAAACAAATTATATATTATAAATTATAAAATCTCATGTACTTTTTTTTCAATTTCCAGACTGAATTTGGCAAATTGGCGATAAATATTTGTTACGGCAGACATCATCCACAAAACTGGATGATGTTCGGAATTAATGGAGCTGAAATTGTATTTAATCCTTCTGCTACGGTATCTATATTTTATTTTTATATACATTATTAGTCATTATGTGAAACAAAACTTTTGTTCGGAATGTATCATACTATTATAAATTAAATTACGCAACAACTGTAGAATATTTTTGATATATATAAATTTACAGGTTGGTGAATTGAGCGAACCACTTTGGGGAATCGAAGCTAGGTGCGCTGCGGTCGCTAATAATTACTACACATGCGCAATAAATCGTGTAGGAACTGAACACTTTCCAAAAGAATTTACATCAGGAAATGGCAAACTAGCTCATAAGGATTTTGGTCATTTTTATGGATCCAGTTATATTACTGCACCTGACGGCAGCAGAACTCCTGTAAGTGTTCAATTAGTTCTGATAATTCTTAAGTAGGAACGATTTAAGATTCATTTAGTTTTAGCAGAGCCGTCTTAGGCCATGCAGGGGCCTTTGGGCACACAGAAGTTGGGGCCCTTTTAGAAAGTCAAAAAAAAATCAACATATACTTTTATTTAGTGGCTTTATTTGTTATTATAGTTACCTTTACACAAATCGAATATAAGTAAAGTAATTAAAGAAAATAAATTTATAAAAATTTCTTTAAAATATTCCAAAGAAATTTTACACTATATATTTTTCTGAAATTTTACTTATAATTTTATATTATAATCGTAGAAAAATAATTTATCTAAATGTTACATTTATTATCAACAACACGAATAACTCAACTGTATGTTTGGTTGCAAACTTTACAGTGGTAAAATTAAAATGATTTCATTTATATTTTTCAGGGATTATCTCGAATAAATAATGGCCTTTTAATAGCAGAATTAGACTTAAATTTATGTCGACAAGTTAAAGACCACTGGAATTTTAGAGTAAGCATATTTCTTTTGTTAGTTTTCACTTCATCATTCATTAATGAAAATCTATTTTTGAAATTTATTATTTCAGATGACACAACGCTTAGATTTATATGCTGATTCATTTACAAAAGCATGTAAACTGGATTATAAACCTCAGATTATTAAAAAATCTTAATAGAAGATAAGAGTATTAATTTCACACTAACGTATATTATTAAATACTGTAAATATTAACATAGATAAAAACTTTTGAAAACTCATTACATTAAAATAATAGGTTAAGATTGTGTAATTAAAATTTGACGTATAGTATATCGAAACGTCAAATTAAAACATTACACAACTGTAATGCAAAAACCTTTTATTTTTATTATAATCATTATATTATTTAGAAGATTATTTTTGATAATAATAAACAGAGGTTAACAACGCGAGAATTAAATTTAAATTAAGTTACTCCATCAACAGTATAGTTATTCCTGGACTAATTAATCCAAGAAAAATAAAATATGTATTATTACCAGGGTATATGTTATTTAAATAAAAATTATATTTAAGTATAAAAAATAGTTTGTTTATTTGTTGTTTTTGGTGAAAAGAAAAAATTATCATATTTCCAAGAAATAATTGAGTCATGATTACGTTATCAGTGTTTGAATATTGTCCTAATTTCCATGTATTTAAAACAATATTACGTTTTATTAATATTGCAACTTTTTCTTCACAGTATATTTATTTAATAATTTAGATATCAAGTTATCAATTTGCAATAAAAAGATTTAAAAAAAAAAACGACGTTTGGACATTACGTACATCATCATCAGAAAAAATTATACAATAATAATAATTTTACCTGATAATGATGTACGAAATCGAAACGTCAATTTTTAATTAAAATTTATAAAGAATTTAAATCCTACAGCCTTTTTATTTTAATATAATAAGTTCTAAAAAATGTTTTATTGTTAAAGTTTTCAATATTTGTCCTAAAAAATACATATACATATAAAATAGATAAGTTGAAGTTTAAAATGACATCATATTCTGTAACAAACAAGTTTTATTTTTAATTTTATTTTTTGATATTATACCTTATAAATTCACAACTACAAATGAAGTGAGAAATACTTAGTTCCCTGGTTTTACCATTATTGTTTTTCAAATTAAATAGACATTCTGTAGGCAAAATAGTATATTAACATATAGTAAAAAATCTTTCAGAACTCATTATATAAAATAAAACTGCTTTAGATTAAAATTCTGTATTAATATTTATTAATAATCGACGTTTCGACGAATCTCAACGTCCGTATTCATCAGGATAAATTAATGATATAAATGACATTACAGTGAATAACAGAACATAGAAACAAGTTACTAGATAATAAAATAACTAATGGGGTCGTTGCGCTCAATCAAATTTACTATTTTCAATAATAAATATTAAAAGATTATATAAAAACAAGGCCAAAACACATTTTTTTAATTCAAAAACGATTACAGTATTTAAAAAAAAAAATTAGGAAAAATAGCGTTTTTTACGCGCCACAGAATCTCCACAATGCTTATGACGTCAATCTTTTCCAAATTAGACAAGGATAACCTATTGTCAGATATCTGTATTTATCTCTTTCTATCGCACACAACTTATTAGAAATGTCAAATGACAGCTACTGGTAGAGTGTTGCTTTTGTTAAAAGTGCACTTGATATTAATAATGCATTATATATATTTTATTATTATTATATATTTTATTATTATTATACATTTTATTATTATTATTATAATTACATATTTTTTATTATTATATATATTATTATTATTGGTATCGGAGGCGTTAGCCTACGTATATGTTTTTGACATTGCTAATAGAATCGATTAGTTTTTGATTTAGCCACAAGATGGTACTATAGAATGGATGACGTCACAAATTTCAAAATTTGAATTTGACCTTCGACTTCAATAATTTTTTTCTAATTAAATATAAATAATTTAACATTAATATCTATATATATATGTAATTGTCTAAATATATATTTTTCATTAAAAAAATAAAAAAAATTAGCGCAACGACCCCATTAGATCATACAATTTATAGATTTTTAATTAATGGAAGTCATATTTTATTTAACTCAGTGCTCCTTCACAATGAAAGCAGTTTTATTTTAAAATAGTATATTATTTTCCAGACATATATTTAAGTTTCAACAATTTTTTAGATGGAATGTGAGACTATATGTTCGAAATATTGAATCATATAGTTTTATTAACAATTTTTACTTGATTGAAAGAAGTTAATGCTGGTTGCTAGAAACGAAAATGTTTCCAAAGATGCCTGTTTAAGTATATACAATGCTGTTTTGGTGCCTACGTTGATGTATATGCTAGTGAATGTTGGAATGTTGAAAAGCATTATGAATGTGGATAAAACTAAAGTTACTTGTCTAAATAGGAATGTTTCGAGGAAAGTAATTTCGAGATAGTGGAAAGAGTTTGTGCCACATTCTTTTGGGTATATATCGTGATTGTGCATGTATTATCAAACATGGATCCTATCGACTACAGTGGATTTGTGGATTCCAAATCACTCAGACACAATACCAGAAATATCTAATAATTAATTAAAATTTGGTTTTTTATTTTTATTTTGTGTTATAACTTCATTATTAAAAAATAGAATAAAATGCTATTTAGTTAATTTTTCGATATTTTACAACAGTTTTTCTTCTTATATAAAATTTGCATTTGCTTTTGACAACAAGAATTTAGTCATTATATAATTATAATGATCATAAATGTTGTGTAACATAACAATAAATAGCATCATACTTTTTCCTTATATGAACACACAAATATTACGTTATGCGAATTTTTTTGTTATAGATATACCGTGTCCGACCTTGAACCAGGAAAACAGTATTTTATTTCAATTATGTTTTGGTATAAAAATTCAAGTCACTTGTTACAAGGTCACAAAAGGTGTATCTTCTCTTATTGTATTCATAATAAGACTTCAACAGATTTTTGTTATAAATATTTATAAATTGCTTTATATTACTCAATTACTATAAAGAATATTAAATTTGTTTCAAAAAGGATGGTATCCCTTTTGCAGAATTATCCCAAGTTCATTTTAAGATATATATTTTTATTATCACTATTTAATTCAAATTTAAAAGTCATTATAACTCAATATTCAAAAAATTGACTAGTTCTGCACCAGGGTTGGTCTGATTTTAATCATTTGAATTTTTTTAATAATAATCAATGATTTAAATCAATTTTAATTAATTAGTTTTTTATTAAATTTTATTTTAACAATTGATTAATTAAAATATCTAGATACATCTTGTACAAAATAAATATTAAAATAATATAATAATATTAAAATTATAATATTCAAAATATATTAAATAATATTTAATGATAATGCAATCTATAATGATAGGTCGCATACAATGAAAATACGATTTCGGGCGGTAAAAATGCGCCAACCTTAAGTTGTCGCATATTAAATTGTAGCTAAACTTACCGTCTGTACGATGCGCGATGAGATTCTATTGTGGAATTGTTGTAGATAAGGTATTTTTATCAATTTCGATATATTAATTTGACAATTTGACATATTCTTTCAATATCGCAGTGAGATTCTTTTTTTTCATAGCTATCTATGTTTATTCAACATACACATATTAAATTTTTGAATGCGATATTACACACACACACACACGCGCACACACACACACACACACACACACACATATATATATATATATATATATACCGGGTGTCTACTTTTTTTTTGTTACATAGGGAATAAAATGCTAAAATTTTCATTTGGTGATAAATTTTCCCCTAATTATTATAGAACAAAAGTACAAATACAAAAGTTGTTTAGAATTCAAAAATGCATCAAATGATGCCAAATTTATCAATATAGGATGTTCTGATCAAGAATTAGAAGCAAATTAAAATTTCCATTTTTGCGCTCTTTACATCAAAGTGCCACGGAAATTAAACAAATAATTTCATTTCTTCTGGAGTTTGAGTTTGACAGATCGTATTTATTTTATTGTTACGTTCTGTATTATTATTATTATTATTATTATTATTATTATTATTGAAAATAATGAATAAACTTAATGTAAATGAAAAGCTATTAAGTATAAAAAGTATTAAGTATTTATTATTTATTACAATGAAAGGGTATTTTACTCGGCTGTACACTACGTACTAGCTGTGGTTTTAAATTGTGAATGTCTCCATTATAATTTTAAGTAATTGTTTAATTTATTTATTAACTTCAAGTTATAAAAACAATACATTTGAATTAGATGACTGGCATTATGCCTAATATATTTATTATAATAATTTAAACTTATCCCTGAGGATGCTGTAAGTTGTGCAGTGAAACGTCGGATAAGAGTTTAATAAATAGTAAATAGCTGAACTCCGTAAAACTTTCTTTATTTATTACAATATTCAATATACCTATAAAACAGAAAAATTCATGAATACAAGATATAGGAGAACAAAAACGAAACTAACAATTTAAATTAAATGTTCAAATAAATCGCCATTAACTGCCAAACAATAACCTAATCTGTTATAAAATTCGTGACGTACAGAGCTTAATTGTGTTTGTGTTATATTATTGCACTCTTCAACAATGGCATTTTTCAAATCAACAAGATTTTTGATATGTCGTTTATAAATTTTCTCCTTCAAATATGGCCATAAAAAGAAATCGCACGGTGCTAAATCGGGCGATCTAGCTGGCCAATTAATTGGACCACCTCTACCAATCCATGAATTTGGAAAACATTGATCCAAATATAATTTAATGTTGCAGCTGTAATGTGCCGGACATCCGTCTTGTTGATACCAGACAACATTATCTTGAGTTGCACACTCTTCTAACTGCGGACCAATATGATTTTGCAACATATCCAAATATTTTTCGTTGTTTAAATTATTTTCAATAAAAAATGGCCCAATTATACACCTGCCAAAAATTCCAGCCCATACATTAACTTTTTCTGGATATTGGGTACGTGTTGCTACCATTAAATGAGGATTTGTTTGGCTCCATATTCTAAAGTTTTGTGTATTAGGTTCGCCGTGTAAAGTAAACGTAGACTCGTCAGTAAAACAAATAGATTTCAAGAAGTTTCTGTCTAAATTGGATTTTTCCATAATAATGTTACTAAATTCGCTTCTAGCCATTTTATCCGCTTCAAATATCTCTTGGTGCGTGGAATATTTATAAGAATGATATTTTTCATTTTTTAGTACCTTATGTATTGTTGAAGGATGCAAATTTAATTCAGCACCAAGTTGACGCACACTAACATTTGGGTTTTCCGTTACACACAAAAGTATATTCAATGTATTTTCTTTAATTGCATTTTGATTTAAATTCTCCTCCTGATCTTCTGCGTTGATTTTTCTACAATTTTTACAACGTTTTAACACACTTCCAGTTTCTTCGAATTGTTTAATTATCCTACGAATAGTCATAGCGGAAGGTATGGGACGGTTTTCAAAGAAAGCGCTGAATAAATCTCTTACTCGTCGTATCGAATTTCCAGTAAAATACCATTTTACGCACTGAACTTTTTCATTTACCTTAAGTTTATTCATTATTTTCAATAATAATGATAATAATACAGAACGTAACAATAAAATAAATACGATCTGTCAAACTCAAACTCCAGAAGAAATGAAATTATTTGTTTAATTTCCATGGCACTTTGATGTAAAGAGCGCGAAAATGGAAATTTTAATTTGCTTCTAATTCTTGATCGGAACATCCTATATTGATAAATTTGGCATCATTTGATGCATTTTTGAATTCTAAACAACTTTTGTATTTGTACTTTTGTTCTATAATAATTAGGGGAAAATTTATCACCAAATGAAAATTTTAGCATTGTATTCCCTATGTAACAAAAAAAAAGTAGACACCCGGTATATATATATATATATAACGAAGCTATTTACGATATTTGTCGTCGTAACTTGGACATTGAACGCCCAACCTACACCAACTTGAACAGACTTATCGGCCAAATTGTCTCCTCAATCACGGCTTCCCTTCGTTTCGACGGCGCTTTAAATGTTGATTTGACTGAATTCCAGACCAACTTGGTGCCCTACCCCCGTATCCATTTCCCGCTCGTCACTTATGCCCCGGTTATCTCGGCTGAAAAGGCTTACCATGAACAGCTCTCTGTTGCCGAAATTACAAATGCATGCGATCCACGTCACGGCAAATATATGGCTTGCTGCATGTTGTACCGTGGCGACGCAGACGTCGTACCGAAGGATGTAAATGCTGCCATTGCCACCATTAAGACCAGGCGTACCATTCAGTTCGTGGAATCAACTACCAACCACCCACTGTTGTACCCGGTGGTGATTTGGCTAAAGTACAACGTATGGTACAACGTGCCGTCTGCATGTTGGCCAACAGACAGAGGCACACACGTGGCACGTCTGGCAGAGGCTTGGGCTCGTCTTGACCATAAATTTGACTTGATGTATGCCAACGTCCACTGGTACGTCGGTGAAGGTATTATATAATATATAATATATAATATATAATATATATATAATATATAATATATAATAGACATTACCTTCAAAAAGATTTGTGTAGAATGTATTTACGTAAAAAATTTGACTAAAATCTAAAAAATATAAGAGTTACAGAATCGAGAGTAGCAAGTTTCCGTCTTTCCGTTATATATTACACGTAAAAAATATGTTATATTTATATTCATAAGTGCATAAAAATAATTAATAAGTAAACTCTTATTTTCGAAAAATCGTAAAAAAATCACCAATAGCCCAACCCTGGTCTGCACTTAAGAAAACACTAACTATATCAAATGAAAAAAATATAGGTAATGTCATCGACTTTATTTATTTATGGGTAATGTTTATTTGTTTAGCTGACACAAGAAACGAGACATTCTGTATATACTAGCAAATAAATTCTCGTATAATAATATAAATTACTCACTATTTTTTATAATAAAAATATGTCAATAGCAATAAAAAAATAATTTAAAAAGCGAATAAGTATATATTGCACAACAATTTAATACAATTGCGTAATATTCAAAATACTATTTTATTTGATGTAAGAAACAGAAAATTATAATTGCATTATCAATTTCTGACCACAAATTGTTTATATTATTTTCTATTTAAATTATCTGTCTTTATCGGACGTAAACTGTCGTTATCTTTGTTTTACATGAGGGATGCTACGCAGAAAAGTGTATTTATGGCCTTGAGAAATAAACACGTGGACCAATCAGAGAAGGCTTTACTTTCTTACCAAATATGGTAGTGACACATTATAAATTTCTGATAGAAATTTGAGAGAAAGAAAGAAAGTGTTTAAATTTATTTGTATGTATTGTGTGATAACAGTAATAGTTATCAATGCCTGGATATATATGTACATTAATCATAATTTTTTTTTTTCATTTTTCATTTTAATAAAAATCAATACCCAATATTTATTTAATAATTATTGAATTTTAATATTTTATAATATTTTTGCAAATTTCAGAACTCATACTAAAATGAAAAAGCTTTAGGTTTCTTCTGTTTATATACCTATATTAGAAGAATGTCGCAGAATTATTTCATCTTTGACGTTTCTTTTTAAATTAATTAATAACTTCATCGATTACTATACACTACTCGCTCAACTACAATTTCTTTTTCCTTTCTCTACAAGAAGTACAAATACTTTTTATCTGCCTATTGCCTATTCTAATCTTCTAACAAAGTCTCCTATTTATCATATGAGTCGTATAGATGCAAAACTCACTATTTGCAAATTTTAAGTTCTGAGATATTTGCAAAAAACTGTTATAGCTAAGTGTAATTGTATTTTGATGATAAAATCTTGTTACTAGATGGCAATACTTATTTAAAATCGTGAATCATTGGTTTTATACATCATTAATTCATACAAAGTAACTGTTTGCTTTCCACCAATAAAATTTTTATTGGTGGAAAGCAAACAGTTACTTTTGCATCTAAACTATCAACGCAAGTAGTTAGTTTTGCATCCAACACTAAACTTTAAAGAGTGTTTCTCATATTAAATACTGAGTTTTTTTTCTAACTAACCTAACTATCGTATTCCTTGTAAAATCTACGTCCAAATCGCACAAAATCTCATTTTTCACTTTTTGTCGAATAGTGAGTTTTGCATCTATACGCCTCATATATGTGTCACTCATTTAATAAGTTAGAATTAACTATAGAAATTTTTTCATGTTCTCTTCGTATTCTCATTAATCATTTAGAAATTGTACACATTAGATAATTTGTGTATTATATTTTATAAGTCCATGTTCGTATCGTTTGCGCCATTTAATTGGGCTGTTGCCTGCTTGGTGTAACTAAATAAATAAATTCGATGTTTCAATATATTAAACGTATATCATCATTAAAAAAATATATATACGAATAACATAAATAATAAACAAACAAAAAATGGAAACAAGTTACTGATAAAAATAAAATCTGGCTTTCTTTAATTAATAATTTATAAATTTTATAATCTAGTTACTTGTATTTTGCTACCTAGTAACTTGTTTCTATGTTTTGTTTGCTTATTATTTAAGTCATAATCACTGAAATATAGTAATAACTGGAACGCGCACTGGCCACTCAAATGCGAGCCGAGAGAGATAGGAGATACGGGGATTCGCGTCTTTGTCGTATAGTCCGTTCAAAGAGTTTCTATTGGTGTAGCATTGCTACTACATGATAACTTAGATAGCTATGAAAAAAAAAATATTGAAAAAATGGCAAATTAATATATCAAAAATGATAAAAATACCTTTTATAGAAGAATTCCCCAATAAAATCTCATTACGTATCGTTTAGCCGATGCATTTAGCTACAATTTAATAAGAAAACAACATAAGATTGTCGCATTTTTACCGCAAGAAATCGCATTTGAATTTCAAATGCGCAGAAGTATAAAACAGTGATAGAGATCCCCGTATCTCGTATCTCTCTCGGCTCGTATTGGAGCTACTAGAACACATAGGCAGTGCACATTTCAGTTATTACTATATTTCAGTGGTCATAATATATATAATTTGTTTTCTGATGATAATATATACGTGCAGTAGTATATCCAATATCCAAACGTTTAATTTTAATATAAAATGAAACAAAACTTCAACATAAGATTTTTTTATTATTATGACAAATATACATGTATTTTATATAAAATTAACATTAAGTAAATTTTAAAATACTGATGCGACGTTGTTATACGCAATATTTACCAATTATTTTATCAATATTTTGAACAATAAATAAAAACAATATTATATGATAATTTCTAACTATGTATATCGTAACTTCAATCATTTTTTATTCATATGATTCATACATTTTATAACAATTACTTTATCTAAATTTACGAATTATCTAACTATGTATATTAGTGGATTTTTATTATAGCTAGCGCTAATAGAGAAATATATTTAAATACAATTATAAACAAAATATACAAAAATAAAACGGTGATATTGTTATGTATAAAACTATCAATAATATGTAAACATATAACATATATGTACAAGAAATATATAATCTCAACTAAAATAAATCATTTAAATATAAGTCTTTTAGTTTTCTACAAAATAATAAATAATAGAAGATTGAAATCAGGTCTTATATTTTTTCCACTGCACAATTTATTAAACTATTTGGAAACTAAATTATTAATATACCAATACAGAAAACACTTTTCCAATATAATATTCTATCGCTTCAGTAAGGAATTTAAATTAGAGAAAATTCACCCTTGTAATTACAAAACTTTTATTAGATAATGTGTCCTACAATTTAAAAGAAGAAAGATTGACAAGATTCGTTAAAAAGTAAAATTTTAATTATACAAATATGAAATTTAAATTGCACAATTTAGAATTTCCATCACTGCACAAGTGCACATTAACAATAAGACTTGCTTTTTGTATTTTGGCAATTAAACTAACTACTGTATAATAATGTACATTATTGTACTAATAACATAATGACATAGGCAATATAGTAACGTAATATCAATATTTTGATACGTTTAAAGAAAAACATTTTTTTTTCTATATTTTTTTTACATACTCAAAAAAATATAAACAATTTTTAATCAGTGTCTATAAACATCTAAAAATTATAGACTACCTTATTTGAAGATAGCTTATCTACATTAAAAACATTATTTTGTCTCTTGTGGTTAGATAAAAAAAATTAAACATTAATAAAAACAAAACGGGATATACATACACGTATTAAAATGATAGTTGTATGCGTTATCAGAATTTGCATCCGCAAAACGTATGTATAAATAATAATTGAATTTTTATTAGTTTTATCATACAATTTTATTCTTCTAGAACGTTTTCGAACAATCTAAATTTGTGACATATGTGTAGAAACTAATTTTGATTATTTTATAGGTGGATAAAAATCATTCTAGATGTTTCTCGCTATTTTCATTTGGATTATCAATTAATTATTATATATTTTATAAAATATATACAAAGTGATTTATACCGAGTGTACGAGTAACGTAACTAAAAAAATCAAAGTTTTATTTAGTCGCATAGTTTAATAGTTTTAACCAATTTGTCATAATGTTTAAAATTGAAAATTAAATTTGTTTACAGAAAAAGATTATATTTATTTGCAACATGATTATAAATTTAACTCATATGATAATAAACTTTTAGTAACAACAAATGTGTTGATAACACTTTTATAATATGACAATTACAGAAGAGAAAATGTAAATATGATGTTATTTGTCTTTACTTATCGTTTAAAAGATTTTTTTTTTTTGTTGTTGCAAATTTGTTCTAAATAATATATACAGTTTATACTATAGTGAAATACAAATGGGCCCATCCAGTAAATTTGTTTTTTTTTATATGTTAAACTAAAGTTAAAAATAAGGGACTTGTATTTTTACATTTTTGAATAAAGCGAGCAAATATAGTGAAAAAACAAAAACGTAAAACGCTCAAACTTACACCAATAATTAAATCATTCCTGAATTAAATTACGACTAACAAACTAGATATGGATATAGCAATTGATATAATATCGTTTTTTTGTTTTAAATCTTACAAGTATTGTCAAGCTATTAAAAATAGTCCATTTTAAAAACGTGATATATTAATTTTTTTTTATTTATTTAAATAATTATTTTCTGTTTTTTAGTCTTTTGTGTGTGTGTGTTTCGTATTTCTGTAGTTGTTTTCTGTAATCTCTGAATTCGTGAATATGACATAAAATAAAAATTAATATTTCTAATATTAATTAATTAGTTAATATTGCATTGCATTATCCAGTTGTGAGATATGTTTAAAGTTTCAAGTTTCTAGCTCATCAAGAAGTTAGTTTAAAATCTATTGCAAAATTTGTTAAGCGAGTTAATAAAAACGTGTTAAAATACATTTTAATCCAGTATTTAATTTAACCAAATACCGAATAATTTAAATCAAGTTCAAAATACCGGTCCACAGGCAAAGTATAATTCACTATCGCAGGTTATGGGTTAATATTTATTTATTTATTTGTATTTTTCCTGTTCCGCTTTCTAAAATCTTGACCATAGTCAACCATAGTCAATCGCCAACCACCCAATTATCCAGATTTTGAAGAGCCCGAAAACAAAAAAATAAAAGTCAAATTTACTACGAAACTACTCAACAAATTATTGTGTCTTTCGCGTCAAATTTTTTATTTCTTTTTTATCTTATTATGTCTATTCTGTTCAGCGCGGCACTTGAGTTTGTCGAGAGATATCGATACCAACAACTTTATGAAAAAAAGAAAAATAAGTAAAACGAATGAAACAAACAAAAATTCCACACGTGGACATGAGTCATAGTAGTCTGCAAACGGCACTTTTAGCTGAGCCTCGACTAAATCCTTACTAACGATTGGTTTAGCGATCTACCAACTAAAACACCTCTAAAAGGCACTTTTTTTCACTCTTCGCATTCAGGTTCCCAAGTAGACGATCATATACAAAATCGAAACCTTGCATTTTATACAGGAACGGATTGGAAATATTTTGCACAAATAATTAGTTTTGCGCTAATATTATATTTTTGTTTTCATATTAAATTCAGTTCAACATATCTATTTATAAAAAATTATTAATATAATACCGAAAAATTATGTTTATATTAAAATAAAACTGTTTTAGATTAAAGTTCTGTATTAATATTTATTTATAATCGGCATTTCGAAGAACTCAACTTACGTCTTCATCAGGATAAATGATATAAATGACATTTACAGTAAATAAACTTAACATAGAAATAAGTTACTAGGTAATAAAATAAGTAACTAGATTTTACAATTTATAAATTTTTAATTAATGGAAGCCAAATTTTATTTAAATCAATTACTAGTCACACACTGATTGAATTTTACATCATGAAGATATTGCAATAATTGTAGAAAGTGGCTATTTATACATACGGTATGAATAAGCAATTGGCTATTTATACATGCAGTAATTGGCTATTTAGGGTAGGTTAGGTTAGTAGGCTGGTTTAGGTTTTTTTGTTTTTGTTTTTTTAGTATGTATAAATAGCCAATTGCGTATACATACCGTATGTATAAATAGCCTCATTCATAATTGCAAGACCCATCAATAGACTAGTAACTGATTTAAATAAAACTTGTCTTTCTCTAATTAATAATTTATAAATTTTATAATCTAGTAACTTGTTTCTATGTTCTGTTTATTTACTGTAAATATAATTTGTATCGATTTTCCTTATGAAGACGGACGTTGAGTTTATCGAAACATCGATTATAAATAAATATGAATACAGAACTTTAACCTAAAGCAGTTTTATTTTAATATAATGTAAGATTTTTTACTATGTTATTATGTTATATATTTAAATGGTATATATATATAAATGAACATTTAAATAGATCAATGAACATCAGATAATGAAAATTGCAATTTAGATTAAATTCATAAAATTTATAAATTTCGGAATAAAATCAATTCAGGATTTAGATGATATTGTAAAGTAAGATATTTCAAGGCCAAAATAGTTTATTTTTATAGGACAATTGCGTTGTAGTATTTGGGTTAGTCAGAATCAGGAAATTTTGGTCACAATATAATAAGATGTTATCACTTCATAAAAAGGAATCACCAGTTACTAAAAATACATTATCTGTTTTGCTATACGTATTTATCAGAACAGAAAATATGCCTCGTTTTTATCCAATCAGAAAATTAAAAGATTAACCTTTATTTTCTGGCGATAATTGTGAAATAAATGACAAACTACACATACATATAAATGATACTTACATACATACTACTATTTAAAAAAAAGTACAAGTCTTTAGTAAGTTTTGTTTATAAATTTTATCATTATCAATAAATGTTATTAATTTAAAATAATGCAAAACTATTACTTTGAAAACAATAAAAAAAGATAAATATATGTAATTTACTTTACGAAATAATATATTGTAATTATAATTTAAAATGGTGAATCACAGAAAATAAATTTTTTGATTAATATCTATTTAGATAAAAATGACATGATTTTTATCAGTTGTAAATTATTTTTGTTCCTTGTCATTTTCTGATTTAATTATGATAAAATATTGTTATTGCATAATAATAATAATTGTAGACCAAAAGCTAGAAACTATATACATTGTAAAAAATTTAAATTAAATTTATGTAATTTTACCTAGGTTTTAACAGTAAGAATAACAATTTTTTTTGTAAAATTACATAATTTTTTTACAGTGTAGTGTATCTGTACCAGAAGGTGTAGATAGTAGATACTAAACGTTATATATGCACCAAAATTCATATCTTGCATAAGAACCATAAATAATTATTTAAATACTTATATGGTTTTTAATGTACCACGTTTTTAACACGGACTAAAAAGTATAAAATAATTTTTCCTAGCCCCATACAGATTTATAACCTCATACAGAAAAACGTGGGACGCAAGGAATAGATGGAGTGTAGGGAGTAGCTGCCGTTGCCCCACATTTTTTCCGTATGTGGATTATATAGGGTATACAAATAAGTCTCCGCCGTTTTCTATCAAAAATTACGAATTTATTGTGCAGGAACCGTACATTACTTTTTATTCAAAGTATTGTCCATCACTAGCCACTACTTTTTCCCATCTTTCTGGCAGCATTCGAATACCACGTCGAAAAAATTATTTATCTTTTGAGGCTATCCACGAATCGACCCAATTTTTAGTATCTTCATATGATGTAAAGCGCTGCTTAGACAGGCCATGTGCCATCGACCGAAACAAGTGATAATCTTAAGAAGCAATGTCTGGTGAATACAGCGGGTGGGGTAGGACTTCCCAAATAAGTGTTTCCAAATAGGTTTTGACCGGCGCCGCAAAATGCGGACGAGCATGATCATGTTGAAGAATATTTTTTTTTTATTTTTATTTTTTTTAACAATTTCAAACGATGCGAAATTGCTTGTTGGGTCACTCTTAATGTAAGTGCAAGTTCTTCTTGCGTTTGGCATGAATCTTCCTCCAGTAATGCTTCCAATTCCTCTTTCGGCCTTCCACTACGTTCTTTGTCTTCCACGTCAAACTCATCGTTTTTAAACTTTTGAAACCAGTCATGACAACTTCTTTCACTTAAAGCAGTCACACCATAAACAATCTATGCGCCTCAGCTGCAGATTTCTTCAAATTAAAGAAGTAAATCAAAAGTTCCCGCAAATGACGCTTATTCGGAACAAAACTTGATATGTTCGCACAAAAAAAATTATGTGATGCTGATACAGAGTCACTAATACTTTAACGTAATGTTGTTACCAGATGTCCAAACTTACGATATTACGTTTTACATCTGACAATTTCAACATAACCTTTTGGTGGGGCCATATTTTGACAAACGGCGGAGACTTATTTGTACACCTTATAAATCTGTAAATGGCTAGGAGAAATTATTTTATACTTTTTAGTCTGTGTTAAAAACGTGGTATATTAAAAATTTATTTTTATTTAAATAATTATTTAAACTTCTAACATCATAATTGTGTTTTTGTCAATGAAACAATGTTTTTTTTTCATCAGTTTAAATTAAATTTAATAATAAAAGATCTTATTATGCAACTGGCCAAAAGTAATTATAAGAAAATATGGTAAATAAGAATCATATTTCATCCTTTATGTGTGTAATCCACTCCTGACAAAAGAATCATGTATGAGCAGGTTAAATTTTCTACCTTTCCCATGCATGTATCTACCTGTTATTGCTAGCCAGGGTGGTATTAAAGAAAAATTTAACTCAGTATATTAATAGGTTCATAAACCAAGTGTGAAACGTACAGTAAAAAGTTTTAAATGCTTTTATTGTAATAATTGTCGAATAGGTAATAATAAAAAAATAAATAAATAATAAAATTAAAAAAAACTAAGTTTTAGTTCTGCTGTAAATAATATAAATTTTGTAAAAAAAAAAACAGTGCAAAATATCGAAAACGACTACCTCTATAATTTCAGCAGTTGAATCTGTCCAAAATTTACCTCTATAAGTTTTCTATAATTTTGAATTCTGAGTGAATTTTTGAATTTAGTTTTGGGATTTAATGCAAATGACTTGCTTATAAAAATACTAATCCGCCCGCCAAAAATGCGCTTAAGTCCCGCGATCAAAAGCACGTAGATTTTTTTTTATTTTTTTTGCTGAAATATTGAATTTCGTCTTCTGAAAAATGTCAAAATGATATGAAAATATATATCGCATAGTATTCCTGCCGTAAAATCTATTTATTCACCATTTAGATTAGAGGATATGCTTAGCTACAGTTCGACGTTTCGAAGTACTCTACGTACATCATCAGGTAAAAAATATTTAAATGACAGT
Source organism: Clivina fossor (assembly GCA_963966155.1). Lineage (NCBI taxonomy): Eukaryota > Metazoa > Arthropoda > Insecta > Coleoptera > Carabidae > Clivina > Clivina fossor. The sequence goes on from OZ014566.1 coordinate 7,460,072, forward strand.
TTGTAATTTAATTAAATTATATAATAATTAAATTAAATTTAATACAAATTTAATTAAAATTAAATTATTTCTTTTTTTAATTTTAAAAACTTTTTTTTTCAATTATAATTTTTAGTATATGATCATTGATTAAAGATATGATATGATCTAAACAGAAATTTTAAATTTTGAAAAAAACATTTTTAAATATATTTTGTTACTTACCTAGGTTTTATTTATTTGCATTACCAACATAGATAATATGAGGTGACAGTAATAAAATTGTCACCTCATATATTAGAATATAATAGATAAAATTATATGTATGTTTATTGATATTTTTTAGCTAATATCTTATATTTTATTATTTATCATATTATATATTTCCTTTAAAAATAAGAAATACATTTACTATTTGCACTTTTATGAATTATTATAAATTATACTGATAATTTTTTTAATAGAAATAAACAATTACCTTTTATAGACATTACTTATTTGTTTAAAGTCTGTATAAGTACTGATATTTATTGCAATTTTCCGTTAAGTTATTTAAACACGAAAAATTACAATAAAAAAAATTATAATGTACTTGAAAATTTATGGTTATAAATAATTAATTTTATTTAAATGTAACGTTTGTAGTATTTCAATGATAATGTAATCTAATTTCAAGTAATGATTGTACTTTTAAATTAAATTAAATTTTGTAAAATAAAACGGCTTTAGGTTATAGTTCTGTATTAACATTTATTAATAATCGACGTTTTAGTAAATAAACATTTACAGTAAATAAACAGAACATAGAAACAAGATACTAGACGTAACAAAATAACTAACTAGATTATAAAATTTATAAATTATTAATTAAAGGAAGCCAAATTTTATTTAAATCAGTTCCACTTTGCACTGATTGATGTTACCTTTTTTCTTTATAAATTTCTATTGCTTCTCTTATCCAATCTACTGTTAATATTATTGGATCTTGTAATTGTTATAGTATCTTCGAATTTTACATCATAAAGATTGTCTAATGCATGTTGTGTAATAGTAGATTTAACTGGACGTATTGACCTCTAATGTCATTCTAGTAGAAATAGTTCTACAGTACCTGTCTGTCCAACATAATGGCCCGATTTTTATAGCCCCTTTTAGAGCACTTTTAGTTAAAAGCAGTCGTAATTCAATATTAATTTTTGCTTTTATTAAAAATATCAAAAATATAAATACTATTCATATTTGATAAGAAATAGATGTAAAAATATATTTTAAAGTAAAAAATAAAAGCATTTTTTTATAAAAAAAAAGAGGTGGGAATACGGGCCTATATGTTCAGCTTCTCAAGCATTTAGTCCCCTATGTTCCACTTAGAAATTACGGGAACTGATGATGAATAATATTTTAGTAAAACATGTAAATTTAATGAAATCATTAAGAATAAATTTAAAAATATATATGTATCATAAAATATAAATGATAAATTTTCATTATTTATCACAAATAATATATTAAAATATATGTATTATGCAAAACTGAAAACGCTAGATTATACAAAAAAACATGATACGACTTTATGAATGAAAATACTACACCGTTTACTACTACATCTACATATCTACACCAGTGGTACTCAAACATTTCTGTAACAAAACGTTCAAAAAATATTCTCAAAATTTATTGAAATTCGGACAAAATAAATTATATGCACTTAAATTGTTAATAAATCAATAAATTCGATAAAATAAAACTATAATTTTAGGTACATGTTCAAAAAAATGTTTAGTACTACTGTCACATTTCTATCATAGACGTAGTCAAAATATTTTCCTCAACCATAATCAAAAAAACATATATTTATTCTATTTCATATTAATTTTAATTAATTCCAACATTATTTAAAATATTATATTATATTATACATAATATATGTTTAAATATAATAGAAATAATAAAAATTATTAATTTTTATTAGTAATAATTTAATTTATTTACACTAACATATTAACATGTTTTAAGTAAAATATATTTGAAAATTTTTAACCAAAAAATTTCCAAAATTTGATTTTTTTTTCAGCGATTTAAAAAATCCGTATGATACACCACTGTAAACACGTCTGAACGTGTTCGTCGAACGTGTGTGAGAGACGTGAAGTAGGGGGTGTATGAATCATCACGCGATAGAGCTAAGCAATAGATGCAGTTGATTTGGGACAAGTGGCTTAAGCGAACGTGTGTGATAGAATATTCCAGAAATATTGCATCAGACATTAAACAAATAATTAGGGAAAAGTATAGTGATTTTTATAGTGACAGGAAAAGTGTTTTCCATCTTTTACAATGGGACGATTTTCTTTTGTGTTTTCGGTGAGTAATTTACGGAATATTAATCAATACTTAAGTCAGGTTTATAATTATTTTTTAATTGTTAATTTAAAAATAAAAACAAAAGTTTATTACAATAATTTGTCGCTATAATAAATAATTTATAATTTGTAAGTCAAATATGTATTAAACTTCAGTGACGCATGACTCATAAATATCGTGATTAATTTTTGTTTAATAATTTGACATTTAATGTATTTGTTCTTATTAGATTTTTAATATAATATTTAATCTTTATAAAAAATGTGTTTGAATATGTCAATTTTTTTTATATAAAAATTACATGACAACAGTTTTAAAAAAATTCTCTAATTTCGTACATCAAAATGCTCAAATTTTAAGTATTTTCCTTGATTTTACCGATTTTATACGAAAGATTGTAGAATTTTTACTCGAGATTTTACATAATATACATTATTTTAAAAATTTTTATTAAAATTTTAGGGAATTTCAAAGAATTTTTACTAAAATTTTAAGCAATTTTAGAGAATTTTACAAAGATTAATTTGTACAAGTGGTTTCCCCTTCGATTTAATATAAATAAAAAATTAATAAGTATTTGTGACATTAAAATTTGTATGAAATGTGAATTACAATAAAAAATGTGCCGGTATTGTATTAGTAAGTGCAGGGAACTCCTTATCTAAGATAATAATTTTAATATTTATTTGTATTTCATCATAAATAACTTATAACATTATTTTGTGTTATAAATCCATTTACTTGTAATGTAGATTATTGTAATAATTTTAAGTAAATATTTAATAAATTAAGTACAGTGTAAAATTATATTTATTTATTTTTAATTGTCCTGTAACTAACAAAGAAATATAATAATTTTTAATAAGTTTGTATCAAAACTAAATTAAATACTGTGTTCAAATTATTGATAAAAAGAAAGAATTTGATATTTTAAAATTTATTGTACATAATACAGTAATTTAAAATAATTTTTCATAAATAATATAGTAAATATTGTTTAAAATAATCTGTAAAATATAAATAATACTTGAATTTAAATTTTGATGAATTATAAAACTACGTAGTGACTTAAGTTAGCGAGTTTGCTTGTATAAATCGACTTACTTAGTTTAAGTAAGAACTTGTAAAAACACTCAAATTCAATTCAATTAATCCATAAAAACAATATATAAATTATAATTTTAACAAACATCATTTGATATATTTTCGTTATTAATTAAAAAAAAAAAATAAATAATTATAATATTATTAATATTAATAAAAATAATTTAAAAAAATCAAAATTAATAAATAATATATACCAAAAATGTAAATCTAATACGGAAGAAAACTTCTGAAATATGTTAATAAAATTGGATACTGACTTGCAATTTTTGATGGTGGCCATCTTGTTGAGTTGGTGAGATGAAGAAGAAAGAAGGCAGCCATTTTGTGGTCGATTTGAAACAGGATGATGTAATCATCTTGAAATAGAAATTAGAATTTTTACTTTAATCGGAAAATACATTTTATTTAATAATACTATTGAAAATTTAAGTAGGAAAATTATAGCGGTGAAAATTTTATAAAATTAACATAGAAAAATCTTTCAGAACTCATTATATTAAAACAAATCGGAGTTAGCTTATAGTTCTGTATTAATATTAATATTTATTAATAATCTACGTACTCATCAGAAAAAATTAAATAAACAGAACATAAGTTAACTATACACTATAAAAAATATATTTTACATTGGATTTAACTGTAAAAATAACAAAATTTTGTAAAATAAAACTGCTTTGGGACAAGTTCTGTATTAAAGTTTATTTATAATCAACGTTTCGACGAAACTCAACGCTTGTCAGTATCAGTTTTCCTGATCAAGATAAGCGTTAAGTTTCATCGAAAAGTTAATTATAAATAAATTTTAATACAGAACTTGAACCTAAAGCTGTTTTATTTTATGTAGTGAGTTCTGAAAGATTTTTACTATGTTAACATTTTATAATTTTACGAAGATAATTAACGTAATACTAAATTTTTTTATGAAAAATTACGTTTACAAAACGTAAAATTACATACATTTTTCTCGGACCAGGTGAATTGCACACCGCTGTCATAAATCCCAAATTTGAGTAACCGAATTGCACACCGCTGAACGACTCAAACGAATTATCGGTTTATAAGGGTCTTGAACCCTTACGCAGGTAGTTTTTAGAGTGAGCGTTCGTTATATATTTTTACGCCTGTTGACTTAGGGTAGGTTAGGTTATAGATTTTAGGAAAATTTGCGTGAAAAGATTCGCAGGCGTTTGTGGTACGTTCTAGAGACGAACTATTTTCGATTCTATCTGGTTTTAGGTTGAAATTAATCCCTTAATCTGTTTATGACTGGTGTGCAATTTGGCTATACAAAATTTCGGTAAGGGATTAAAACCCAACCGTCATGTGCAATTTATATGTACCCCATTTTTCTACAGTGTAACCTAAAGCAGTTTTTATTTTTTTTTAATAAAATTATTTTATATTTTTGAGAATTTCTTTATATCTTAATGTATATAATGTATATAATGTAAAATTGTATTACAGAATATAGTTTTTGTCAAAAAATATTTTAAATTTTGCACTATAAAATATAATTTGAACCCCGTCAATTTGCCCTTAAATAGGTCAAAATATCAACAGGTTTGGACATGTTCTACTTTAGAAAACACGATTATTTGTAATATTATAAAATACCAAATGATATAAATTTTTCTTCAAATAAAAATATTTAAGATAAAATAAAACAGCTTTAAATATTAACTTTATAATAAAAATTCAAATAAATAAAACGTAATGTAAATATTTTAAAATAATTTATTAATATATTTAATATAAAATTATTAATTAAATATTAGTGATAATATTTTAATTTATAAGGTAGGTAATACATTTGCTTACATTTTTTTCAACTTCTTGTAAAATTGTGGTGGCAAAAAAGCACTTTTATGCACTTTCAGTTTTAATATTGTGATTGGTAAATAATTTGAAATATTTTTGAAAAAATTTATGAATTCAAATTTTATTATGAAATTGTCAAATTTTGTTTATTGCAAAAATGTAGTAATTATATCAATTAATTTTTTATTGATTTGAATTTGTTAAAAAATTGAAAATATTTTAGTTAAAGCCGTTATATTTTATTATTTTTTGGGTTTTATAATCTTAATCTGAAATAGTTAAAACAGTTTATTTTAATAAACAAAATAGAAATTAAGTAATTTTGCGATTAATTTGTATGAAATAGATTTTTGTAAATTTCATAGATGCTTCAAATAAACCAAGAAATTGTTTATAAATAGTTAAGAATCTTTCAGAACTCATTATATTAAAATAAAACTGCTTTAGGTTAAAGTTCTGTATTAATATTTATTTAAAATCGACGTTTTGACGAAACTCAATGTCTGTCTACATCAGGATAAATGATATAAATGACATTACAGAGTAAATAATAGAACACAGAAACAAGCTACTAATAAATAAGTAACTAGATCATACAATTTATACATTTTTAATTAATCGACGCCAAATTTTATTTAACTCAGTGCCCATTTACAGTGATTGATGTTATCCTTTTTTTTATAAATTTTTATTGCTTCTCTTATCAACCTGCTGCTAATATTGATTATTACAGTATTATTAAAACGGACGTTGAGTTTCGTTGAAATGTCGATTTTAAATAAATATTAATACAGAATTTTAACCTAAAGCAGTTTTACTTTAATATTTTTTTTGTTCAATTAATGTTAAAACAAATATTATTCTTCGATTTCATTAAAGATCAATCACATAGGTATAAATAATCAGTTGTATTATGAAATTTTACGCGAATTAATTTATCAATCAAAGTATTAAAATATCTAGAAAAAAATCTGTATTTATTTATAATTTTCCACTCTGCACATTGTTTGTTGCTTATTTTATTTTTATTATTATTATTATTAATTAAATAATTGTAAATATTGTTTAGATTTAGTTGTAAATAAATAAACATATTTGTTTGTTACATGCCTTCGTCAATTACTGGAATAAAAATTTGTAAGTATCTCACGTAAGTAAAATCTGTGTAGATGTTGGAAAATTCATTTAAAATTTATTTTGTAAAAAATAGGTGTCACTATGTTTTTAGAAGTATTTTTGAAAAAAAAATGTTTGTAAATGTATTTTAGATAAAATGCATGACAGTTTTGTAGTAACAGTTGCCTATCTACAAAAGTTCTATTGTTATTTTAGAAGTTTGTTCGCAGGAGTCAGTCTTTGACTCAGTCCTGACTTTTACGCATGTGCCAAGAAAATCTGTCCTTTTGTCATAATTATTATAAATAATTATGTATACGCGATACAAATTTTCCGAGTTAAGCTAAGACCTACATCATATTACAAATTAATCTGTCATATCAGTAGTAGTGAGAAGGAGATACTCGCTACGTATGTCTAACAAAATCTATACAATTAGTTTTCCGAAAGGACAGATTTCATGGCGATAAATATATATGTATAATGTTTCAACATGTATTGAACCGAAATAAACCGATATTTTATTTGGTTCTGTTCCGGTTTTCGTTCCAGTTAAAATAACGGTTTTTTTTCGGTTTTCGGTTCAGTTTCGGTTCGAAGCTCTGCATAAAATACCTAATTTCTGAAAATAATTTGCTAGATTAAAAAAAAATATATTTTCTAATGACATATGTATGTTGCTAAGAATGTAGGAGTCAGCTAATATTTTCACAGCTCCAACACTGCTCCTGCTCCGTGCAAAATCATGCTGTTTTGAACTACGGCTTCAGCTCCAAAGCCCTGTACAAAACATTCCTAAACATTACTCAATTCATTGCATGTTTATGCAAACACATACCTTCAATCTTGTTTATATATACTATATATAGATATTTTTGAAAATTAATACTAATTTTGTGTAAAAATTGTTTTCAGATTCTAGTAGCGCTGAGTGTACTCAGTTGTATTCCAGTGAAGAGCATGAATTTACCGGAATGTACAAATGACGGCCATTGCTTGAAACCGAACACATATTGCTACAACACGGGCTTTTGTGTTAAATGCACAAACTGTACAATTTATTATCGACGGAATCCAGATAGCGGATGTGCCAAAAGTAAGGAAGAGTGTGGAACATGTCAGGATGGGTACGTATTTTCACCGACTTATTGGGGGCGCAGATCGTGTGTGCATTTCATTTTTACGAATAGTGTTTTTACTCGCGAGGGAGGATTAAATGAATTTTGTAATGAAGAAGGTAAGCGCTGGGTTCGAGTCCCATTTTAATTTGGATTCAAAACAAGATTTGTAAAATGTATCAGTGAATTTTAGTATTTTTAATTAATTTTCGGAAATATGATTGAGACTCTAATATCAAAAATCTATTTTTTCACAAATCATATGTAAAAGTCAAGGAGGGGAGATCCAACGACACATAATTTTGCCTGTAGAATTTGAAATCATTGTTTTTTTTTGCCAGCTTAAAGTGGACTTTAGTTAAAGTGTTTATTATGAAACCGACTGTATATTGTACAAATTTTAAGTATGATTATTGAAATTGTGGTGATCTTTCGTTAATTTTACGAATTCCTAAGGTTGTAATTGATTTTACTAAAATTTCAAGGAATTTCCATTTATTTGTACAATTGATTAATCAGGGTGTCTAGCAGGCGGAAATTTAATAATGTACGGGAAATTATAATCAAATTGAAAAAAAATTGACAAATACCTATTCCATTAGATTTTCGGATTCCTCGATTTAAGTATGTGTCGCCATTTACATTTATAGAGAATTAGATTAACCAACATAGCATCGGTACCAACGTAACAAAGCCAGTATTTTCTAGAATATTTATATAAAATTTATAATGGTTTCTAACCGAATTAATTTACAAAACATAGATTATAAACTTTAATAATTTGTCAATCAAAGTTAATTATAGACCAAGAGCCCGTGACTGCCAGACCTTCCTTATTTTATAAAAGCTGAAAGTTTCTCAGCGCATGCTCCCAACACAAGTAGAAACGATAAGTTACTTACGAAGTTTGGGTCATCGTGGCTTTGGCAGGTAACAGGTTGCAAAGGTGTATAAAATGCCAACTTAAATTTTTGCGATATACTCCTTTCTCGAGTTAAATTCGGAGAAATACTTAGAATACTTTTTGATAGACAATAAAAAGTTCTATAATTTGGTTTTAGTTTTAATTTGCTAGCATGTGCCGTTTGGGCACTAGAATTTTTTTTTGATTTTTTTGGTTTTTATTTTTTTTCTCAAAAACTATGAGGTGTAGGAAAATAAGCATATTATGGAAAAATGCGGAATAATGAGTAATATAATTGAGTAAAGAAACCATTATTCTAGGATGCATTGTTTAGTAGAAAAAATAAAAAAACTAAATTTTTGAAAATTTATCAAGGGGCGGGTACCCTTGCGATTTTTTCAAAATAAGATTTTTTTCAAAATTTGCTCAAAAAAATCTGAAAAAATTCAGTAAAATAGATAAAAAATTTAGCTACATAATAGCTAAGTAACTTTTTTCTCTACCTCATTCTGGTTTGGCAGGAAAAATTATTGAAAATTCTAAAACGTTTTTTAAAATTTTCAATAAAATTGAAGTTTAAGGGTGTCTGGCAAGGGGTTGCCGCAATATTAAGTGTCTGGCAATGGATGACGTAATTTCTAATATTATTCTGAAGAAAATATATGAAAATTACGCTTTATTATTTGACAAATTTAAGTTGGCATCTTATACACTTTTGCTACCTGTTACCTGCCAAAGCCACGATGACCCAAACTTCGTAAGTAGCTTATCGTTCCTACCTGTGTTGGGAGCATGCGCTGAGAAACTTTCAGCTTTTATAAAATAAGGAAGGTCTGGCAGTCACGGGCTCTTGGTCTATTAATACACAAGATTACAAATAATTATGTCAGGTAATTTTATGTGGCATAAAAATATGCCATTGGGCTTTTTAAAGTAAGAAAAAAAAACTTGTTATTCCGTTAAATTAGTGTTCAGGAATTTATTGAAAATGTACGGAAATTTTGTTTAGACATCCTGGGTTTTCGCCTCGGTAAATTTATGAATTTACTCAGGGCTGGATTATGTTTTTTAGAATCGCAAAATCCTCAAAAGATTTTGAAATTCGAAATATAGACAATCATAAACCGTAAAATAAAATTTCATTTTTCAAAATGAACTAGAAAGTTTAATAGTTATTTTTCAAGAAAATTTCTGTGCCCTCTTTTCACTGATGCCCTAAGCACATATTCAATTTTCTTAATGGTTAATTCAGCCCTGAATATATTGACGATATATTATACAGTGTATTAAATTACAGTGTACTTATTAAAATATTTAGAGTCAGTTGGATTTCGAATTCTTATATAAGTAATATTCTTTTTTTGTCTTTCCTTGGTTAAATCAGAAGTAAATTTTTATTTTGATATATATTCTTGGATTATCAATTCGCTTGATTGTCATTTGTTTAATGTCCTTGACAAGTATTATATAGTATGTGTTTTTATTGTAGAAAAATTAAAAACTAAAATTCACTGATACATAAAATTGGCACAACATTTTTTTGTTAATGCACTTTTAATTCTCAACAGACAAAAATCATCATCACAAAAATTTGCGCACAGAAATCGAAAAATATCATTCGCAAATTGCAAATAAATAAAAATTTAATAAAAATATTCTAATAAAACCTAAACCTGTAAGGTGACGCATTTCATATAAAAAAGTATTGATAATTTTCATAAGTAAATTTATTTTGTATTTTCAATTGTTTTAGCACGATCGAGGCGCATGAAACAATAGACGGTTCGTTACCAATTTGCCAGCCAACCAATCAGTCGACGAAAACATCTGACAACGAAGATACATTCAATTATTTCATTATTTTGTATATTTTAATACCAGTAATTTTAATTGGAATAATTTTTTATTGCGCATGGAAGCGAAGAGAAAAATGTAAGTAATTATCAATATTCACAAGATAATAAACTGCTTTAGGCTCAAGTTCTGTATTAAAATTGCAACTAAGTATGTAATATGAAATTATATTGCCTATCCTATCAGGAGAAATTTGTTTACAAATTAAAAATCTAAAAAAATTTAAAAACTAAATTTTCATAGTAAAAAATCTTTCAAAACTCATAAAATAAACTGCTTTAGGTTCAAGTTCTGTATTAAAATTAATGTATAATCGACGAAATTCAACGCTCAAGATAATAAATTATTAATATTTGATTTGTAGGTTGTGTAGAACATGGCGGCTGGTCGAAACGTATATCGGGGGCATTTTGTCGTCGAATGAACTTCAGTAATAACAACAATTCAACCCCATCGAACAACAATGGGTATTCATATCAAATGCCCCCGTCAGCACCACCCCCGCCTTATCCTTATCTGGAAAGAAATCCAGTTTATGCACCATCACCCAGAGAAGACTGTATTCCAAATTCAAGTAAGTAATTATAGATTTTTAATTAATGGGAGCCAAATTTTATTCAACTCAGTGTCTTTATAAATCTCTATTGCTTCTCTTATTAATACATACATACATACATACACACACAATCACGCCATGTACCCAAAAGGGTGTGGCACAAACTATTTTCATCATACCGAAATCAGTCGCCTCCAAACATTCCTATCCAAACAAGCAACTTTCGTTTCATCCACATTCATAATTCCTCTCATACATGCTCTTTTGTTCCTACTACTTGGAAACTTTCGCTCAAGCAAGCCACTCTCAATCATACCACTCCAACTATACTAATCGGACGTCCACGCAAACGTATACCATCAAAATCATTCAAATAAATCTTTTTAACCAAGCGTTCATTAGACATTCGCTCAACATATCCGAACCATCTTAACTGACTAACACCAACTTTTCAATTTCACACTCATCATACACTAATCTATTTCGTACCCGATCTCTCCTTACTGTATCTTCAAATTTTACATCACAAAGGGAATTTATTTTATTTTATTAACTTTTCGCCATAGTAAGATTATATTTTAATTTATTATCATACACTTTAGAATTTTCTTATAAAAGCTAAAGAAACATTAGATATAACATTTTATTTATTATTTCTATTAAGGGGAGGTTCTCATCTAAATGACTAAAAAATACGCAAAGTTTGGAAATTTTTTATTCGCAAATGAAAAAACATAGAAGGAAACGGTTTGGGGATTCGAAAAAATGTTATTTTGGTCTTAATTTTCAAAAATTGTTGTTTTATAAAAAACAAAATGGCGCCCGTGATTTACTGTTTTCGTGGGCCATGTCAGCGCGGAATTGCAGCGTCTCTGGATTTATCTGTAACATAAAAATGAACAACAATGCCAAAAAGTAAACTAAATTTACTGGAGTATAGACCTAAGAACGTGGAAATAACTTAAAATTTGACAATGTGGTACGATCTTAAACTTTGAGGTCGACTTTTAGGCCTTTTTTTTCCACTTCATGGTCTTACAAAAAATAGTTAAAACAAACAATTTTTTAAATTTTATAGGTCTATACTCCAGTAAATTTAGTTTACTTTTTGGCAATGTTCTTCATTTTTTGTTACAGATAAATCCAGAGACACTGCAATTCACGCAGTTTACCGATTCCGCGCTGACACGAAAACAGTGAATCACGGGCGCCATTTTGTTTTTTAAGAAACGACAATTTTTGAAAATAAAGACCCAAATAACAATTTTTCGAACCCTCAAACCGTTTCCTTCTATGTTTTTTCATTTGCGAATAGAAAATTTCCAAACTTTGCGTACTTTTTAGTCATTCAGAGAAGGAGTACCTCCCCTTAAACATTAGATTGATTATTAATTTAATTTTTTTTTGCGAATTAGTATATCGTCCCTGCGAAGTGGAACCGAATCAAACTGCCAACGCCTTTGTGAGTCCTTGCGAATACGTAAGAGGAGGACAGTAAGTATTTCTCTTCAATACAGTTCCTCTGTAAAGAAAGATTTCTTTCTTGAAATTTTCAATAATTATAATTCATTTTGATATAGTTTGGGAGGTAATACAGACACACCGCCAACCGAAACCGAACAAAATGAAACGGAGACTGATTCATTGATCAATCAAAATTCGCAAAATTCAAATGTTATTGTACCAGAGGAGGAAGAAACTCAACCTAGTTCCTGGGTACCATCAACCGATACGTAAGTTTCAATTTTCGATAATAATAAAATAAAACAAAGGAATTTCTAAATACAATATTAGATCGGTAATTAGGTAGTCGAAAATCTACTATATGCACAATAAGTGAGAAAAACATTTGTCGCGTTTTTTCTTTATGTGCAACGTATAATAAGGCTTCAGGATACAGGTTTATATATATTTTATATAGATTTTATTAAAAATTTTAATATATATGATTTAAGCTGGCCATAATCAGGGTGGCTAAAACTTTGTGAAAACCAATTTCCCTGACTTTTCCCGGTTTTCCAGAACTTTTTTTCATTTTTCCCTGACTTTTATATTTAAACAAATATAAATTCCGAAGTACTGTGAATCACAAAATATTGATTAAAATCAGTTTAAAATTAGATAAAGATGAGTTACAACCTTGAACTTAATTAATTATAATGATTTCTAAGTCTAGGTGTGAAAAAATTGAGATAAGATTAATTTGAATATACTAAAAGTGAAATTCATAAAATTTTTGCGAATTTTATAATAATACAATTACAAATTTGCAGAACATTTGCTCAAAATTTGTGTTTGTAATTTTGTAACTTCGCCAAACAAATTTTTTCCCTGACTCCAAATGAAATTCCCTGACTTTTCCAGAACCAACAAAATTCCCTGACTTTTCCCGGTTTTCCAGGTTTTGGCCACCCTGCATAATATAAAATATAATATAAAACATGTTAAATATATAAACAATATATGACAAGATGAATGCAGGTTTTTTTTTAAGAAAAAGTTTGGTAAAAACTAATTGTTACTTGAATGGAAAGAGTTTGTGCTACACCCTTATGGCTTGATTGTGAATGTGTAGGCAATTAATAGATCAGTAAAATTTGAATAAACATATATGTATTTCTTATAGAAATCAAAATATATAATTATTTTATATAATTTCTGATTTTAAATTTGACCCAGCGTATAATACTGTTTTAAACAGGACTGCGAACCGAAAAATCGAAAAAAACTGTTATTTTTGCTGGAATGAAAACCGGAACCGAACTGAAAAAAATATCGGTTTATTTCGGTTCGATACATTTTGATACACGCGCATTAACACAATCTTACTTTCCACGTTAGTTGTCGTTTTTTTTATTTTTTTTTTCATTTTTGGGATCTCATAGCGTAGTCGCAACTCGTCGTACACGAAAAAGTATTTGGTTTAGTTTATTGTGGATAATGAGTTATTGAAATTGAAAATTAAATTAAGAATAACTTTGACGAAGCGGTATTTTTTACCACGCTTATATTAGCTCACTCGGTTGTTACGGCCATATCTTGTAACCAATTTTTAGAGCACTTCCTATCATCTGATCTCACTGAAATTTAATTTTGCATTATAGTTCTATTCCAGGAGACAACACAATATTTTAACAAAAAAAAAAACCTGACAAGACGACAAGACTAAAAAGCAGAAAATAAAATATATAAAAAAAAAACTTTTTAAAAACCACGCTTATATTTAAATGCATTAAAAAGAGGAAAATAAATTTTTTCCTGGTTATCCAAATTTTTTAGAAAGAAATAAAAGCATGGAACGCCAGGAAACTATATATTTCGCAATGATGATTAAGCGCTCCACGCTTTTATTTTTTTCAAAAATTTTTGGATATGCAGGAAAAAATTTATTTTCCTCTTTTTAGTGCATTTAAATATAAGCGTGGTTTTTAAAAAGTTTTTTTTATTATATATTTTATTTGATAATAACTTTGCTTTTAATATCTTTAAATAGTTTTAATGAAAAATACATTGGAAAAATATTTTAAAGTAATTTAAATTTTTTTCTAATTACAAATTAATAAATATCCACTATATAAGAATTTGTTATGTTAACATATGTTATCTTATTATGATATAATTAATAATTATTAATTATAAATATTATTAAAAATAAACTAAAAGATATATTAGTTTCCAATAATAAATTATATTATTATCACGTATTATTCATATATTAGTATTCATATTATAGTATTAATTTATGTAGTATGCTTATTATAAAATATTCTAAATTATGGTAGAAAATAAGTTTTTAATACAAATGAAAACATTGAAAAAATTTAAAAATTAATCACTCGAAAATGAACAAAAAACCGTTATTTTTTCCGGAACGAAAACCAGAACCAAACCGATATATATATATATATATATATATATATATATATATATATATATATATATATATATATATATGTCAAAAATGTTGTAATACATGAGTGTATGCCATTTTTTCCATCATTGGATATTAAAAATTTAATTATAAATATATTTAAATAATAATAATAATAATAATATTTTTCATTTTCAGGCCCTTAGTGACGTCCTTTTCGAATATTTTAAATATTTCTAATCCAAATATAACAACAAATTCTACACAAAATTCAGCAGTTAATCGTAATAATGTGTTACCTATTGTGACAGCACCACACAGATCTGGCCAACAAGCGAATACTGAAGAAACACCAAATAATATCTCCGTAAATAATGCTCCGATTCATATCAATATCATTCAGATGAATAACGTTGAAAAATAAGTTATTTCATATTGTGCAATTTGTTTTTAAATTAATATTATTTTTGAGAATGTATGTTTTATATATCATATTTTTTTTATCCATAAAAAAATACTAAAATATTTATCTAAAAAAACTTATAGTGTGTAAAAGTGTAAATACAAAATAAATTCAATTTAATTTCATGGCAAAATTTTACGCAAATAAATTACCAAACTTATTTTTAAGATATTAAAATTTTAGACTTGAATTTATATAACAAAATTAAATTTTAGTTCATTGTTATTTGACAAAAATTTCGATTAAAAAAAAAAATTATAATTAGCCATATTGTTTTTGCATTTGTTAACAATAAAAAAATAAAAAAAATATCAAATTATTATTTTCAATTTTAATTACTAAAGCCTCATAGAGACGGCCGTTTTAGTTTTACGCACAAGCACACAAATTTGATCAATCCAAACGCATGATATTAAAACTAAAAGTGTGTTGAGTGTTTGAATGGAATTTTATAAGTAAATTTTTGTTTTTATACGATAAACTAAATAATAAATTAAAACTGCATTAGGTTCTGTATTAATATTTATTTATAGTTGACGTTTCGATGAACTCAGCGTCCGTCTTCATCAGAAAAACTAATATAGAACATAGAAACAAGTTACTAGGTAACAAAATACAAGTAACTAGATTATAAAATTTACAGATTTTAAATTAATGGAAGTTAAATTTTATTTAAATCACACTGATTGATATTAGATTTTTCTTTATAAAAAAAAAAAACAAAGATAAAGATAACATCGATCACTGTGAAGGCACTGAGTTAAATAAAATTTGGCTTCCATTAATTAAAAAATCTATAAATTATACTCCTATAATCTATTTACTTGTATTTTATTACCTAGTAACTTGTTTCTGTGTTCTGTTTATTTACTGTAAATATCATTTGTATCATTTTCCTGATGAAGACGGACGTTAAGTTCGTTGAAACGTTAATTATAAATAAATATTAATACAGAACTTTAACCTGAAAGATTTTTTGCCATATTAAACTAAATAGTATTTTTTATAGAAATTTAAATTCGGAATTTTGTTCTTTACAAAAGTAATTTGGTAATTTTTATTTAAAAATTAAAAAACTAATGATCTTGTTAGACATTTTTGGTAATTTTATTTTACACACTATACAAAAAAAAATTGTTCAATATATATTTGTTTAAAATGATTTAAATTTAATTCCATTTTTGAGACAACTGTCTCCATATTTGAAATGTATTTGTAAATATATAATTATTGGGTATTATCAATTATTATGTAATATCTATTATGTTTTGGTTCTAAGTATGTTTAAACTTTTAATTTTTTTTTAAATTTATACATATACCATACTTATAAGTTAAATATCTTATTTTAAATTCTATTTCATTATTTTTGCCATATTAATTAATACATTCTCAAAATATTGTAATTTTGGTCTGAGAAAAATGTTCCTTAAATATATTGTACAATTCAGATATTTTTAAAGAAAAAAAAAATATATTGAAAATTATGTTTTATATATTATTATCTATCTAATTTTTAAATTAATTGTGACATTCCGAGTAAGTAATCAAAAATTTGTTATATAAAACTAAATTTGATATGATTATTTTGTCAAAAACGTATTTTTAAAATATCTTAAGGTTGTGAATTAAAAAATCTGTTTTGTACAACAAAAAGACTTACGTATTCTCAGTATGTATTAGATATTTTTAATATTATTGTTATTATTAGTTAAGATATTTTTTTTACATAAACACTGAATACTGGTTCGTTAATTAAATATAAATTATGATAATTTTTGCAATGAAAATTATTATGTAAATTTAGTAAAATTTTTGTATATATATATTTTGGAATTATGTTTTTAGATGATAATTGGTCCCAGTATTCTGAAACAAATCTATTTTTTAAATATGCTACTTAAAAATCGAATATTGTAAAAATATATTTTAGATTCTAAAATTGAACAGCAACCCACAATTTTTTTTAATCAAAATTTTCAAATCTAGAAAAATTGCCTCTTTTTAAATAAAATTAGTATTAATGTAAAAATATTTTGGATTTTAAATTACAAAGCTACCGATAGTCCATATGGTAGCAATTGTGTCGCTAGACACCTTTTGAATCAAAATTTTAAAATATAAAAAACAGGTTCTATTAAATTCGAATAATGTAAAAATATTTTGGATTTTAAATTGAAGAGCTATCGACCGACGATCAGATATGGTAGCAATTGTATTAGTTGCATTGCTAAGCAATTTTTGAATCAAAAATTTTAAGAAAGAAAATAAAGGTAAAAAAAAAGGTACTGAGTAGTTATAGTTAAAAAAAAGTTTATAAAATAAAACTAAAAATACAAATTACGTATTTTTATTTTACTATGTAAATAGTATTTGAAAAAAGACTAGCTATTTCATTGAAAAGTATTACGTCATTATTTATATAAAGAGAGTTTTAATATAAATTACAAATTTCGGTAAAAAAATTATGTGTAAATTTTAAAATTTACAAGTTTTGCATTTTAACTTACCAATAATTTTTATTGAAATTTCTTTGAAAATATACAAAAGTTTATATTTTTTACGATATTGTTTTAAAGAAGTATTTATAAATATTAATTATTTACATATAATTTTTAACTAATTCACACTTTTAATTAATTTATATTTATTATGAAATGTAAGTAATAACTATTTGGCTCTTTGTTTCAAAAATATTTATTTTGGTGACTATAGTTTCGTTATACAATAGTCACCAAAATAAATATTTTTGAAACAAAGAATCAAGTAGTTATTACTTACATGTCATAATGAATTTAAAGTTTCGACCAGAACAGAAATCATAGAAGAAATTTCTATTTATATTTCATATTTGTTATCTGAAATATAACAAAAATGATTAAATTTCTTAATAGAAGTAAATTTAATGCTAGAATCTGGTTAATGGGAGATTAGTATATTGTCATGTTAATTCTGTGAATTATTAAACTTAAGTTCAGTTTTTCATTTGTAAAGTTACTTTGATTTCAAGTCTCCACTTGAAATCAACTAACTTTACCAATGTAAAGTTAGTTAAGTACTTGATTTAGTTAAGTACTTGATTTAAAATATTTTTGAATCTTAATGCCTTTTGAACAAATACTCTTTTTGGAATAAACTTAAGTATAGGTTTGTTCCATTTAAATTCTGAACTAGAATTGTAGTAGTGTGATTTCGTAATTTTTTATAAACTCTCTCAATCATAATTTATTTTTAATTTAATACCATTATAATCAAAATAATACTTTTCTTTGAACAGGGCTGTGACTATTTTTATTGTTTTTTTTTTCATGTGATATGAATTTATTTGTACAAGTACTGTATTACGAATATAGGAAATAATTTCTTATATTTTATTATTTTGTATATATGTTTGTAGTAAAATATTACTATATAGTTCCAGTGTTAAGTAAATAATTTATGGAATTGCGTTCCGATTTATTTTTTGTGTTAAATGTTGTTTTTTTTTATTGTAAATAAACTTCGCTGCTTTATACAAGAAATGATTTAAGCAGCTATATTAAAATAAAATTTTCTTCGAAAAATAAGTTACGATGTTTTCCTTAAAAACACAGAAATTTAGCTACATGGAATGCTTGTTCGTTCCTTTTTACTAGTCTGTTGTAGCTCTTTTTTTTGTATTTTGATAATTTTAATATTTGTCCAACAGCTGTTTTCCGCTAATAAAACTATTTATGAAATATATTTATTTTATTTTTTCTTTAAATTTATATTAGCTTGTCTTGAAAGATGAATAAACCGCTTGTTGTAAAGTTTTGATATAGTGAATATTGTGTTTGGTTGTAGAAATATAAAAGGAAAATAACTGCCGGTAGAAATGAGATTTTTGAGTATGGTATGACATGAATTGATATAGAAAAAGTGTAAAATTGGGAAAAAATGTGTTGAAAGTTGGTGTAAGGCAATGAAGACAATTTTGAGCAAATGTTTAATGAACGTTTGGTTAAAAAATATATGTGAATGATATATTGAAGATGTTCGTCTGCGTGAGCGAATTTTTCTAAGTGGTAAGAATGAGAGGTATCATGAATGCGGATCAAGTTATTCCAGATTTATGGGAGATAAATTTAAAAATTAAATATATGTATTTCTACTTTTTATAATATATTTGAAATTGCTAATATAAAACCGTATAATAAACAGACTCATTTTATCCTGGAATAAATGAGTAATTGAATTATGCAAATGTCTATATTACGTTAGTGTAACCGAAGTGTAACTAACTCTCGGTGTAACTCTCGGTGCAACTAAATCTTTTACTGTAAATTTAATTAAAAATTGGGCTCAACCGGGATTTGAACCCGGGACCTCTCGCACCCAAAGCGAGAATCATACCCCTAGACCATTGAGCCACGTTGTTATCAACAATTTTCTTACGAAAATTCAAATAAGAATATTTTCCTAACCTATTCTATTACCGTTACCAGACATAGCCATACAATAAAAATGCCTACAGAAAAGAGAACACAGTCATAAGTGCTCACATGAAAACGCTTCACACGGAATACGGAATTATGATGACATAAAAAATTCCACACGCCGAAATTAACATAAACACTGTAAAAAAATAGCAAAAGTACAGAAAAATAATAGTAAAATTTTACTATAAAAAATCTGTAACTTCATTTTACCATAAATATTTTGTATATCAATTTCAAAATTCTGTAATTCTGTACATAATTCATAATAATCACATAAAGTAAGTAAAAATGACCTAATAAGTATGTAAAATTGGTGACTTTCTGCAAATTGCATCGCATATTTAATATAGAATTACATATTGTTGGTATAACTTTTTAAATTATGTAAAATTACATATTAATATCTGTAATAATTCCTCCTTTCCATTCCTTCCTCTCCTTTCCTTTCAACTGAAGAATATAATTAATTGAACTTAAAATATTAAAAAAAAAATTGATTATCATATAGTAAAACTCATTGTATTAAATAAAATCTGTTTTAGGATTAGATTCTATTTAATTATTTTATATAAACGACGTTTCGACGAAACTGAACGCTCGTCTTCATCAGGTCAAAATTTATCAATGACATTCAAAATAAATAACAGTACGTAGCAACAAGTTACTAGTTAACATATAAATAACTAGATCAGAAGAATTATAGATTTTTATTAATGGAAGCCAAATTTTATTTATTTATTTTTTTATTAAAGTAATTTTCATATTTAGAAAGTATCTATTTTCATATTAGGAACAACACAAAACATGTTATTAATTTTTTTTTGTAATTATAACATAATAAATAAAAAATCTTTAACAAATTTTAGTAAAAGAGTCAATGTATCTTTAGTAGTTCAAGAGCGGTATTAAGTGTTATTCTAGGTCACTGCTAACTTAGCAGCTACAGAAGTATTCTGCTAACGTAGATAAAGTTAGTATAAAACAACACATCAGCTGTGAAACATGTTTCATTGCCAAAAAAACATTTAAATTATTAAAAATGTGATATACATGAAATTAAATTAAAAATATAAGTTTTATTTATATAGTTTATAAACAAATTGTGAAAAATTGTTTGTGTCAATTAATTCAAAATATTTAGCGGAAAAGTTTTCAAAAATATTTGTTACAATAGTTGTGAAAAAATATTAAATATACTAACGGTAAGTTTTATTATCTTATTAATATAATTTTTGCAAACATTTTAATAGTGGGTAGTGACCTCATAACAAAGTATGTCAAATCTAATATAACAGATAAGTTTATTTATTTCAGATCATATTCTCAGTTTACATAAATATAAATTTATATAATTGTGTCTTTTCGGAAACTAAATTATTTTAATATAATTATAAATGCCTTATTGAGACTGCCGTTTTAGCTTTAATTTTACGCACAAGCACAAGAATTTGACCAATCCAAACGTTTGATATTAACACTAAAAGTGTGTCGAGTGTTTGGATTGGTCAATTTTTTTGTGCTTGTGCGTAAAACTAAAAAAAAAATAACTATTAAGAATTATTAAATAAAAGGTTTTCACTTTGTTATTAACTACTTATCTGACGGTTCGAAATAGATATTTTATGAAGATAAATATGTTTTGGAAAAACAACTATCAAAGTAATAAAAATACAGTTGAAACGTTTGGAGGTCGTAACTGTAATTAGTAGATTTTTTTAAGGTTATTAGAGCATGCATGAATTTTATAAAGGCATTATTGTTATGAATATGACAGCCTTTTTTAATTTGTAAATGCGAAAAACTTATGTGAATGAAAAATATAGCATGTAGATTATTAGAGTTTATAACAAATTAATCGTTTAATGTAAAAACTAAAAGAATTATTAATTTCTCTTATGAGACGACTTTTACTAAGGCGAAAAATGTGGAGCGCATGCAATAGATAATAGCATTGAATATAATTATAATCTTAACTTATTCTTATCTTATTATTTATTCAATGCTAGTAGTAAGGAGTGTAGGGCGAGTAGCTGTCATTGCCACCTACGTTTTTCGTTTTAAATCTTATATTAACAAGATTAGAAGTATATGGGTAAACCCATATATAGACTACTTTGACATTTCTCGGAAAGTTGGCAACACTGTATTTTAATAATATTATAATTTATGTGGGCAATAGGAGATACTTTTCTGAAAATTTGATCAAAATCGAATAAATAATGTAGCCACAATGAATTTTTTAAAATATTTGTGATTTTTTTTTCTCGATAAGTTGGCAACACTGTATTTTGTTAAAATTGCATAATTTATTTAGGCACTAGGAAAAACTTTTATAAATATTTGATTAAAATCGGTTAAATAAAATGGTCAAAATAAATTTTTTTAAATTTTACTAATTTTTTTCTCGGAAAGTTGGCAACACTGTATTTTGTTAAAATTACATAAATTATATGAATACTAGGAGAATTTTTTGTGAAAATTTGAGTAAAATCGGTTGAATAACATGGCCATAATAAAATTTTTTAAACTTTAGTAATTTTTTTCTCGGAAAGTTGGCAACACTGAAAATTAATAAAATTATGTAATTAATGGGAGCATTAGGGAAATCTTTTCTGAAAATTTGATCAAAATCGGATAAATAACGTAGCCAATATGAATTTTTAAAAACTTTAGTAATTTTTTTCTCGGAAAGTTGGCATCACTGGAAAAAAACAAAACCACATGACCATCTTGGGTACTAGACAAATTTATCCTGAAAATTTCATTAAAATCGGTTGAACCGTCTAGGAGGAGTTGCGGCCACAAAATTTTGACTTACGACCGAGCGAGCGAGCGAGCTGACGACGCACACACATACACCCACATAAACTAAGTTCAGATTCGTCATCTACAGGCTATATGAAGGATTTCTATACAATTTTTTTTTTTTTTTGAAAATGTTACAGACACCGTACCAAACGCTTTACTACTTTTCCTTGCAGTCAAAGTAGTAAAAATACACAATTAATTAATTAATTAGTTAATAAATAGACAGGAAAAAAGCGAATTAATAAAAACGTATTAAAAGTAAAATATATCAATAAATGTTTCCGTAACTGGTTTTTCTAACAGTATATCTGAAATATTATACATTCGAAGTGCAAATGCATAGCAAAAGAATTTAAATGAAACACCATGTATGTTTTAATTACATATTACCTCTGTTTTATTAACAAATTAAATTTTCCAAAAATTTTTTTTGTTATAATTGCGAAAGATAGTGGAAAAAAACAATAGGCTCACTTTTAATCACATAAAAATTACAGAATTTTTAAGTACACGAATAATTTTGTAAACTAAGACAATTATCGTTGTCTAATATGTAATATTGTGCAAAAATTAGCTAATTAGATATAATAAAAAAAGTTTTATAGTAGATAATAAAATCCCGACTGGCCATGAAACATATTTCGTTTGTTCACATTTGTATGAAATTCGTGACTAAGCGAAAAAAAATTACTAGTATATGTGTGATAATTATACAAGTAAAGTGACCGTTGAATTTTTCCAATAATAATTCGATAGTAAAACATGTAATATTAAATATGTATATTTTTATTTACGTACAATTTTGTATTTATAAAATAACTATAGTATTAATAACATAATAGAAAAATCTTTCAGAACTCATTATATTAAAATAAAACGGCTTTAGGTTCTAGTTCTGTATTAATATTTATTAATAATCTATGTTTCAACGAACTCAACGTACGTCTTCATCAGGAAAAAAGATACGAATGACTTATAATAAATAAACAGAAAATAGAAATAAGTTACTAGATCATAAAATTTATAAATTTTTAATTAAAGGAAGCAAAATTTTATTAATAAATTAATGTGAAAGTAAAATATAAAATTTATTAGAAATCTGTTATTAGCATAGGATTGTTTATATAAATTTAAGCTAAATTTAAAAATAAATAAATAAGTAATTTTTAGATTAAAACAGCTTTAGGTTGTTTCTATGTTCTGTTTATTTACTATAAATATCATTTGTATCTTTTTCCTGATGAAAACGTATGTTGAGTTCGTCGAAACGTGGATTAGTAATAAATATTAGTACAGAACTATAACCTAAAGCCGTTTTATTTTAATATAATGAGTTTGAGAGATTTTTTACTATGTTATTTTGTTTACAACGTCATACATATTGTCATGAAACATTAATTATTTCTAAATATATAAAAAAAACAAGTTTACTAAACAACATTTTGTTTTTTGTTACAGATTTCGCAAACAAATTAACATCAAAATGGGGATAGTATTTGAAACAATTTTACTAGACTTTTGCATGCTTCCATTTATCTTGGTAATAATAGTAATAGTGCATTACATGGACGCATTTTCCTATTGGAAAAGAAAGAAAATTCCACATTTGTCTGGCAGCTTTCCGTATGGTAGTGTTAGTTCTTTGGCCGAATCACGCATTAATTTTGGCGAAGCATTTGCGGAAATTTACAAATCTGCACGATTTATGCAAGAAAAACTAATCGGATTTTATGTCTTTACTAAACCACTGATATTATTAGCAGATTTAAGTTTAATCAAAAATGTTTTAACAACGGATTTTAATTATTTTCAAGGAAGAGGTATTTACTACAATGAGAAAATTGATCCTTTAAGTGGGCATTTAGTTAATTTAACTGGTGAAAAATGGAGAAGAATTCGGAAAAAAGTCACTCCGACTTTTAGCAGTGGAAAGATGAAATTAATGTTAAGAATTTTGATAAAATGCAGTTTGGAAGTAGAAAAAGTTGTTGATGAATCAGTTAAGTTACAAGAACCAATTGATACAAAAGATATTTTGGAAAAATTAACAATTGATAATATAGGATCATGTGTTTTTGGCCTCAATTGCAACAGTTTCCAAAATCCTGATGCAGAATTTCGTACTTATGGCAAAATGTTTTTTGACTCTACAATGTCCAATGGAATGAAAATTTTAGCGGCTATGCGATTTCAAAAACTAATGGAGATTCTAAAAGTGCGTACTATCAAAAAGGAAGTATCCGATTTTTTCATGAATGCTTTTAAAGAAACAATTGAATACCGTGAACAAAGTCAAACGCAACGAAATGATTTCATAGATCTATTTATACGGATTAAAAATAATGAAAACATTAATGATGAGTACGAGAATCAAGAAACAGAAACAAAATTAGTAAATGACGATGAGCAATTGACGTTTAATGAGCTGGTAGCGCAAGCATTTGTTTTTTTCATGGCTGGATTTGAGACCTCGGCAACTACGATGAATTATTGTCTGTTTGAGCTGGCACAAAATCAGGACGTTCAAGAGAAATTAAGGGCAGAGATTTTGGAAGTATTAGGAAAGCATGATGGTGATATTACTTATGAGAGTCTGAAAGAAATGAAGTATTTGACAAAAGTTGTTAACGGTAATTATTTATGTTTAATGCTAGAATATTTTGTTCACGTTTCGTAAGACAGTTTTTTGTCTTTTTCTATCAAAAGAAAAATTACATTTACTAGAAAAAAAAAAAATAAACACTATGTCTTACGAGATGTAAACAAAATTGTAACATAAGTTTGTTTTATGAAAATACAGTAAAACCAGAAATAATGAATATATTGCAGATTAGGATGTATATTTAATTAATATCTTAATTTTGCAACCAAATAAATTATGTATTGTTGTAAAACTGTAATTGTATTTTTATAAAGTTGCTACTTACTTACCAATATATACTAGACTTAATGAATAGATTTGAATTTTTAGTATAACATTAAAACAATATAAAACTTTTTCTTATTTTAATATATAATTGTAAATAATAATATTTTAATTAATTTGTACACCAGATTGTACAAGTGGTTCGCCCCCTTGGTTAATAATGATTTGTGCAACTGGATCTAAGATTTAAAGAATTTGTATGAAATATATTTTTGTCAAAACAAAATCGCCTGGTGTCGTATTAATAATATAAACTATTTGAAAAATTATTTTTGTTTTAGAAACCCTACGAAAATATCCTCCTATACCAGTATTAAGAAGAGAATGCAATAAAGATTATAATATTCCGGAAACGGATATAACCGTAGAGAAAGGTACTACAGTTTGGATATCAGTATTGGGTATTCATAACGATCCGATATTATTTGAACATCCGGAAAAATTCAATCCAGATCGATTTAATGACGAAGGCAAAATTAATGGAAATCCATTATCGTATATGCCTTTCGGTGATGGGCCCAGAAATTGTATAGGTAACTATTAATTATAATATAATAATAACTCTATACTGTACCTTCAAAATCATTCACATATATTCTTTAATACATACACAATCAATCACACCATGTACCCAAAAGGGTGTGGCACAAACTCTTTCCATTATCTACATTATCTTTAGCTTCATCCACCTTCGTAATACCTCTCATAGATGGCCTTATTCTTTACTAATATAAAAATAATTAATTTCAGGCTTAAGATTTGGCTACCTTCAAGTGAAAATTGGACTGATAGCGCTGTTAAAAAGATTTTCATATACAGTGGATGAGAAAACAATTTTACCAGCGAAATTTGCTACGCGTGGTATATTTTTAAGTCCAAAAAATAACATTTATTTACGAGCTCACAAAATTGTATAAATTCTAGAATTATTTAGCGTATTTATATTTTTAAAAATATACTTAATTTATTTTTTTCCCCGTTTGTTTGTTGATAAAAAATAATTGTTTTAGATTGTTAAGTAATTTGTTATTTATGTAAAACGTTAGAAATTAAAAATAGGTATATGTAATTATAAGTGTTTTTTCTTGATTACAATTCATGTTACCTGGGTCCCATTCGATTGGCAGTGACTGGAATCTAGTAAACCGTGAACGGTGAACTTTGCACTCATGAAAACAATATTGCATTTGAAATATCTGATAAGACAGCGTTGTAATTGTAATTTTACATTTAATATTATGTTAATCAACAAATTAGTTTAATACTGAAATGTTATATTAACTAATTAAATCATTAGTTTATTTTTAAATTGAACAAAATGTATTTCTTAATTTAAAAATTAACTAATGATTAAACTAGTTCATTAATTGCGATTTCAGCATTTCAATATTAAACTAATCAACGTTTACAGGCCTTTGTAAAATAAATAAAAAAGTTAATAAATAAAATAAAAATTGCAAATTCTTCTTGTTTGTATAATTGATGAGCCGTAGAAAAAAATATTGCATTTTAAATACATTGTTGCTAGAATTTCGTATTGTATAGTCGTAGAAAAAGTATAATGTAAAACTCACACAGATTGGCTATTTCCCACAAGTATGAATTTTGTAGAATACACTATTAGAATGACCAGACACATTGAATAATAAAAAATTCTTAAGTAATTATTAAATTACTAAATTGTTAATTATTAATTATTAAATTGTTAATTAATCAAGAAACGAATACATTATTTAAAAGTAGAATATTTTTAATTTTTTTCTATTAAACTGAAGTCTACTAGAAAGTAACTGCAGATATTTTTGTTAATAATTTGCTCTATTGTTAATTATTAATTATTAAATTGTTAATTAATCAAGAAACAAATACATTATTTAAAAGTAGAATATTTTTTTTATTTTTTTTCCTATTAAACTAAAGTCTACTAGAAAGTAACTGCAGATATTTTTGTTAATAATTTGCTCTATTGTTAATTACTAAATACTACTACTACTACTACTACTAATTAATCAAGAAACGAATACATTATTTTAAAGTAGAATATTAAATAAAAAAAATTTCTATTAAACTAAAGTCCACTAGAAAGTAACTGCAGATATTTTTGTTAATAATTTGCTCAACTCAGTTTATTCCGTAGAAAATTATAATGAAAATGTAAACATTTCCCGCCAGGGTCATATAAAATACATGCTACATATGATTATGTTTTATTATCTCAAATTCATTTGTCATTTTAAGTTCTTCATCGCTTGATCCTACTTTCTTAGGTTAGAATCAAATATAAACTTATAATATGTTACGTTATTAAATTGCATTTTTTTTTCTTTTTGGATAATACATGTAATACGAGGTAAGTGAAAATTAAATATATCATCAATTAAATTTAGTTTTAATTAAAATATTTAAAAAAAAAGTATGCATATATAATTTTAATGTAAATAAAAAAGCTTGGTTTTAACTAGTAGCGGTTTTAAGACAATGCAACTGTCACAAAACCAGAACTAAACAACTACTATCAGTCATTGTGTATAAATGTTGCAGTTAAAATGATAAATTGGTTACTATACATAATAACCGGTTATTTTAACTAATTAATATTAACCTTTTTTGCTCAACTTATCTAGCAATGAATCTAACCAATGTTTATTTTTACATTTACTTTATTAATTTCAATTATTCACAATAACTGGTAATTATGTATAGTAACTAATTTATCTTTTTTACCGTAACATATATAATGTTTCGAGAAGTTAGTATTTTATATTTATTAATAAATAACATAGTAAAACAATCTTTCAGAACTCATTATATTAAAATAAACAGAAATAGTTTCTGTATAAATTTTAATGAAAATCGACGTTTCGACGTAATTTACGTACATTTTCATCAGGAAAAATAATGCAAATTATATTTATAGTAAATAAACAGAACATAGAAACAAGTTACTAGGTAACAAAATACAAGTAACTAGATTATAAAATTTATAAATTATTAATTAAAGGAAGCCAAATTTGATTTAAATCAGTTACTGATTGATGTTATATTTTTCTTTATTTTTTATTGATAAGAGAAGCTTTTTTAATTACATTTTTTTTTAAATTTCGTTTAATAAATTTTGAAGAAAAGTTAATTATAAATAATAAAATAAAAAGGTTTTAGGATTACGTTCTGTATAAATTTTAATTAAAAATCGACGTTTTGACGTACTCTACATACATCATCATCTGGAAAAATTATATATTATATTATTATTATAATTAATTATATTATTGTAACATAGTAAAAAATATTTCAGAACGCATTATATTAAAATAAAACTGCTTTAGGTTAAAGTTCTGTATCAATATTTATTTAAAATCGACGTTTCAACAAAACTCAAATTTTAAATAAATATGAATACAGAACTTTAACCTGAACCAGTTTTATTTTAATATATTATTTTAATAGAATAAGTTCTGAAAGATTTTTGTACAATTATTAATATTTAATGGGTCAGCGTTTTCAAGTGAACCAATGAGATTAAGAACTAATAAAAATTGCTTTATTTTTTTCTTATAAAAAATTTGTGTATTTTTCGTAACCGGAAATGACATTAAATTAGTCATCAAGTTTGTTTAATGTCTACAATAATATAATTGATTATCTATATTTACAAAAAGGGCACGATTATATTATTTGTGCAATCAGTTCATACAATATTGCATTTATGTACATCTACATTGCAAAATACACGTTAATGTGTCAATTAATGCGAAAGTAAAACATATAATTTATCAGAAATCTATTATTGACATGGGATTATTCATGTAAACTTAACCTAAATTTACTACAAAATAGGCAAATAAGTAAAATAAGTAATTTTTAGAATAAAACGGCTTCAGGTTCTATTAGTAACTAGTAACTAGTTTCCATGTTCTGTTTATTTACTATAAATGTCATTTTTATCTATTTTCCTGATGAAAACGCACGTTCAGTTCGTCGAAACGTTGATTTATTAATCAATTATTACAGAACTAGAACCTAAAGCCGTTTTATTCTAATATAATCAGTTCTGCAATTTTTTTACTATTTTTGTTTAACAAAGTTGTTTTTAAATAAAATATAAATTAATTTTATAAAAAGAAAAACAACACATTTTTATTGCTCCAAAGTTCCGTTTATATGTAATATATACTTTTAGTTCATGAATAACAACAAAATAAAATAAGCAATTAAAAACATTAATTTTTGAATCGCAGTTCAAAGTAAAATTAAATTTAAAATATGTTCATTTTGAGATCAAAATACATTCTTAAAAATTTTGTTCAACCAAATTACATACATACATACATACACAATCACGCCATGTACTCAAAAGGGTGTGGCACAAACTCTTTTCATCATTCCGAAATCAGTCGCCTCCAAACAAGCAACTTTCGCTTCATCCACATTCATAATTCCTCTCATAGATGCTCTTTTATTCCTACTATTTGGAAACTTTCGCTCACGCAAAACACTCTCAATCATAACACTCCAACTACTCATCGGACGTCCACGCAAACGTATACCATCAAAATCATTCAAATAAATCTTTTTAACCAAACGTTCATTAGACATTCGCTCAATATGTCCGAACCATCTTAACTGACTAAAACCAACTTTTGCTACAACATTTTTTTCAAATTCACACTCATCATATACTAATCTATTTCGTACCCAATCTCTCCTATTTACACCACATACCCCACGTAAAAATCTCATTTCCACGGCAGTCATTTTCCATTTATGCTTTTGCAACCAAACTCAACATTCACTACCAACGTAGGCACCAAAACTGCATTGTATAAATTGAAATGTGTATTTTAGCCTTAAGAGAACATTTTTTTTTACCAGATACGAGATTCCAATTAAATTAATTACAATTTTTCTTGTTTCAGGATCAAAGTACACAATGATTTTATTAATAACATTCTGTATTACAATAAGTATATATTTATATTTTACATACAGTTTTAATTATTGGAAAAAGAAGCATATTCCATACTTAGAACCAAACATACCTCTTGGCAATGCCAATTTAGCGTACTACAGAAAATTTGGTCAAGAACTTGCAAAACTACATCGAAAATTTCGTGCTGGAAATAAAAAATATGGTGGCTTCTTTATGGCAACAAAACCGCTACTTCTTATCCTCGATCCTGACTTAATCAAATCGATCCTGATAAAGGACTTTCAATACTTTTACGATCGTGGTATTTATCATAACCAGGACGAACCAATCACAGAACATTTGTTTGCGATCTCTGGCCCGAATTGGAAGAAACTGAGAACAAAACTAAGTCCGATATTTTCACCTAATAAGTTAAAAACAACTGTAGAACTAATTAAGATTAGTGCTACTGATTTCGAATTAAGTTTAAAAGATCGAAACGGACCAATTGATATTAAGAAGTTATGTTCGATGTTTACAACGAAAGTGATATGCAATTCGGCATTTGGGATTGAAGATTCCAATGAGAAATTCTACGAAATGGGTAAGGATTTGATAACTAATAATTTTGCGCAAAGTTTGAAAAATCTTCTAGTATTCAGTGCGCCGAAATTAATGAAGAAATTTAATTTGAAATTTATTAAAAAAGCATTCGATAAGTTTTTCTCGAATGCAATACGAAATGTTGTAAATTATAGAGAACAAAATAATATAGATAGGACAGATATCATGAATTTGTTGATAAAATTGAAGAATAATAAATCTATCGCAGATGATAATAATATAAATAAAACAATTGAAGGTATAACAATGAACGAATTAATTGCAAATTGTTTTATATTTTTTGTCGGCGGATGGGAAACATCAGCTTCCGCATTGACTTATTGCATGTTTGAATTGAGTCAAAATTTATATATACAAAGTAAATTAAGAAATGAAATTAATACGGTATTGAAGAAATACAATAATCAAGTTACCTATGAAGCAATTATGGATATGGAGTATTTAGAACAAGTTATTTCAGGTAATAAAGAATTTATTTGCTCAATATTATTGTAAATGCTTAGTGCATTATTGTATAGATGACGTTGGTGGTATTTATTACTTCGCAATTAGATCTTTTCAATTTACTTGGCATAAAAGTCAGCCAGACAATAACACCTGTATCAGTGTCTTCGGACATTGATCAAATCACCATACTTGACGAGCTCCTAAAGAGCGAAACACGTGTCTATGGTTAACTGGCCAGTCATTGATGCATAGCATATTAATTAATTTCACAGATACACTTATAAACATTTATTTGTTCAATGTTTATAATAAAGAATCTTTCAGAATTCATTGAATTAAAATAAAAAGCTTTAGGTTTAAGTTCTGTATAATTTTTAAATAAAATTCGACGTTTCGATATACTCAGTGTATATCAAGAAAAAATATAATATATAAATACAAAAATAAACAAAACATAGAAACAAGCTACTAGGTAACAAAATACAAGTAACTAGATTATAAAATTTATAAATTATTAATTAAAAAAAGGTTAAATCAATGCTTTTACACTGATTGACGGTATCTTTTTCTTTCAAAATTTCTTTTCTTCAAAATATGTTAAGTAATAATTAAAAAATTAATTGATGTGAGTAACGAATAACGTTAGTTATAAAGAAACTTATACATATATATTATTTAATAGGGCCATAAAAATATGTAATAACAAAATTACTAATCTGTGTAATAATACAGTTAAAATTATAAATCTACTAATATTTATTAATAATCGACGTTTCGACGAACTCAACGTACGTCTTCATCAGGAAAAATTATACAAATGACATTTACAGTAAATAAACAGAATACAGAAACAAGTTACTAGGTAACAAAATAAGTAACTAGATCATAAAATTTATAAATTATTAATTAAAGAAAGCCAAACTTTATTTAAATCAGTTACTAGTCACACTAATTGATGTTATCTTTTTCTTTATAATAATGTTTGGCGAAAACTAATTTCTGCTTAATGAAAAGAATTTGTGCCACACCCTTATGGGTACATGGCGTGACTGTATATACGCACAGTTTAAACTATTTATCTATTTATAGTTTGAGCTGTTTCAGAAATAATAATAAATTTTAGCATCGATAAAATTAGTAGTTTGGCTAAATAATTTTTTTAAATTTATTTTTAGAAACATTACGGAAATATCCGTCTGTCGTCGCTTTAAACAGAAAATGCATGAAGGATTATAAAATACCAAATACTGATGTTACTATAGAAGAAAATACATTGATTTTTATATCGACATTAGGACTACATCATGATGAAACATATTTTCCAAATCCAGAAAATTTTGATCCTGAAAGATTTTCAGAACAAGAGAAACAGAAAAGACATCCTTATAGTTTTTTACCTTTCGGAGAAGGACCTAAAAATTGCATAGGTATTTTATTATACACATATAAAAATCGTATAATATTTATTTAATAATTTTTGGTATTATTTTAGGTTTACGATATGGAATTTTACAAACAAAATGTGGAATTATTTATTTATTAAGAAAACATAAGTTTTCACTGAATTCAAAAACAAAATTACCTTTAGAGTTTATATCTGAAGCGATTTTACTGAACCATTATGGTACGATTTGGTTAAATGTTGAAAAATTGTAATATTTATTAATATTTTTAAAATAAATATTAAAATAAAACAGCTTTAGGTTCCAGTTCTGTGTTAATATTTATTAATATTCGACATACTCAACGTCCGTCTTCATCAGGAAAAAAAGATACAAATGACATTTATAGTCAATAAACAACAAAACATAGAAAAACAAGTTACTATCGTATTTTCCCGAATATAACGCGACCCCGAATTTAACGCGACCCCGAATTTAACGCTACACCGAAATTTTTTATAAAAATGTTTAGAAAAAAAAAATTAACTAGATCATAAAATTTATAAATTTTTAATTAAAGTAAGCCACTAATTGATGTTGTCTTTTTTAAAAAAAAATGTGAAGGCACTGATTTAAATAAAATTTGGCTTCCTTTAATTAAAAATATATAAATTTTATGATCTAGTTACTTATTTTGTTACTTAGTAACTTGTATCTATATTCTACTTATTTACTATAAATATCATTTGTATCTTTCTTCCTCATGAAGACTTATGTTCAGTTTGTCGAAACGTCAATTATTAATAAACTATAACCTAAAGCCGTTTTATTTTAATATAATGAGATCCGAAAGATTTTTTTACTATGTTAATTTTATTTTTATAAAATAAAACGGCTTCAGGTTTAAGTTCTGTATTAATATTTACTAAAAATCGACGTTTCGACGAACTCAACGTCCGTCTCCGTCAGGAAAACTGATACAAATAATATTTATAGTAAATAAACAGAATAAGGGAACAAGTATCAGTTTTCCTGATGCAGATAGACGTTGAGTTTAACACAGAACTACAACCTAAAGCCGTTTTATTTTAATATAATGAGTTCTAAAAGATTTTCTTTACTATGTTAATTTTATTTTTGTTTTTATTAATTCCGATTATCAATCGCAAACATGTTGCAAGGTCATGAATACAAATAAATATATAAAAAAATCAATATTTTATATGCTAAAATAATAAAAACAAAACATGTATTCTTGTTCATATTTTTACTACTTTGACTGCAAGGAAAAGTAGTAAAGCGTTTGGTACGGTGTCTGTAACATTTTCAAAAAAAAAAAAAAATTGTATAGAAATCCTTCATATAGCCTGTAGATGACGAATCTGAACTTAGTTTATGAGGGTGTATGTGTGTGCGTCGTCAGCTCGCTCGCTCGCTCGCTCGCTCGCTCGCTCACTCGGTCGTCAGACAAAATTTTGTGATCGCAACTCCTCCTAGACGGTTCAACCGATTTTAATGAAATTTTCAGGATAAATTTGTCTAGTGCCCAAGATGGTCAAGTGGTTTTAGTTTTTTCCAGTGATGCCAACTTTCCGAGAAAAAAATTACTAAAGTTTTTAAAAATTCATATTGGCTACGTTATTTATCCGATTTTGATCAAATTTACAGAATAGATTTCCCTAATGCTCCCATTAGTTATATAATTTTATTAATATCCAGTGTTGCCAACTTCCCGAGAAAAAAATTACTAAAGTTTTAAAATTTTTATTATGGCCATGTTATTCAACCGATTTTACTCAAATTTTCACAAAAGATTCTCCTAGTATTCATATAATTTATGTAATTTTAACAAAATACAGTGTTGCCAACTTTCCGAGAAAAAAATTAGTAAAATTTTTAAAAATTTATTTTGACCATTTTATTTAACCGATTTTAATCAAATATTTATAAAAGTTTTTTCTAGTGCCTAAATAAATTATGCAATTTTAACAAAATACAGTGTTGCCAACTTATCGAAAAAAAAAATCACAAAATTTTAAAAAAATTCATTGTGGCTACATTATTTATTCGATTTTGATCAAATTTTCAGAAAAGTATCTCCTATTGCCCACATAAATTATAATATTATTAAAATACAGTGTTGCCAACTTTCCGAAAAATGTCAAAGTAGTCTATATATGGGTTTACCCATATACTTTTAATCTTGTTTTTATCTTTTTGCATACTTAATCAGGTAACTTTCCACACACACAAACATTAAATGTTATTATAAAAACCTCCAAATTATGATATTTTATTAGATATTTGCAATCATATCGTTGAAGAGAAACAAACGTTCAAATTTCAGATGATAAAAAAATATTTAAGTAATTCTTATCAATAAATATAATATTTATAATAATTATAAATAATTATTAAATTATATATTTATTTATCGTAGAAACGTAAATGAATAAAAAATAATTCGCAATTCATAATTTAAAATTAATGATTAAAATTGTATAGTCTAATTAGTTTTGTCTCAAGTGACGGTTCTATGATTTTTGTTTATTAACAAGAAAGGTAAGCAATCATATATTTTATTTGATTTTTAATAAATTTTAATTATATTACTGTTTAAATGTATTTTTTTAAATAAACAAAATCTCTGCTTAACTGCTACAAAATGCAGATTATTTCAGTTAAAAATATTTAATACTATTTTAGCCAGGGCTTAAATTATACCAGAGTAAATTTATAGAAAATATCGTATTGGTTCGTAAAATTATTAAAAATATGGGCCCGTATTCTCACTTCACTTTTAAAAGTGATTTTTGACAAAAGTGGTTTTGATGTTTACTTAAAATTACTTATAAATTACTTATTATTTGAATTTTATAATATTAGATCTAAAAATATATATTAAAAATAGAAATAAGACATAGAAGTAAAAATGTATTTTAAAGTAAAAAATAAAAGCGCTTATTCATAAACAATAGAGGTGAGAAACGGATTTCGGGTTGTAAAAAAACATTATATTTTTTAACAAAGTAAAAAATCTTTTAGAACTCATTATATTAAAATAAACAGCTTTAGGTTGTAGTTCTGTATTAATATTTATTAATAATTAACGTATTCTAAGTACTTAACGTATATCATCATCAGGAAAAAAGATACAAATGACATTTGCAATAAATAAACAGGACATAGAAACAAGTTACTAGATAATAAAATAAGTAACTAGATCATAAAATTTATAAATTTTATAACCTAGTTACTTGCATTTTGTTACCAAGTAATTTGTTTCTATGTTCTGTATCATTTTTTCTGATGAATATGTACGTATTAATACAGAACTACAACCTAAAGCCGTTTATTTTAATATAAATTTTATTTAAATTAAAGGTAATTTTTTTCTTATGATTTTGTACGAAATATTTTTCTTTGTTTTGTCGTATTAGTTTTTTAGTCGCACAATAATTTGAAAGTGGTATTCTGATTCGTCAAATTTTCGATTTTGAGTTTTAGTTTATGTTATAAATTTAAATGTAAAATTTATAAAAGTAACATAAATAATTTTTAGATATATTTTAATTCATTTATTTAGATTTGTTTGATGACAAATGCAACTGTCCTTAAACCGGATTTAGTTGAAATTCTTAATAAATATGATAATAACTGAATAAATATATTTATTATCACAAATGAATTATACTGCAAATAACAATAATTAAAAATATGTTTGCAATAAAAACAAACTTTGTTAATTAAATTTTTTTCGATAAATAATTTTATATATTCTTTTAAACTTGAACTCTACTTGACACGTGTTAAAAAAAAGTAATTTCATTTTAATCGTACTTCTTACTTACATGTGTTTTTAATAATTAATTTAAGTAATTACTTAAATATAATGGCTTATGTTCAATTTCTTCAAATATATATAATTAAAATTTATACATCTTTCCACCAGGCATACATATCTATTTATTATATGTATATAAACAATAACTGATTTTGTCAAATATTCTGTGTGAAAAAGTTAGTCAAGCCTTAATGTAAGTCATTCAAATTTTCAAGTTTTTTTAAACAAATTTAGAAACATATTAAAATTTATTTTTTTTCAAAATTTTATCTTTTTTAAGATAGTAAAAAATCTTTTAGAACTCATTATATTAAAATAAAACTGCTTTAGGTTAAAGTTCTGTATTAATATTTATTTAAAATCGACGTTTCGACGAAAGTGAACTCTTCATCAGGATAAATGATACAAATGACATTACAGTAAATAAACAGTACATAGAAACAAGTTACTAGGTAACAAATAATTAACTAGATAATAAAATGTTTATAAATTTTTAATTAATGCAAGCTAAATTTTATTTAACTCAGTATTTAATATTAATATTAGCAGCAGATTGGAAAGAGAAGCAACAGAAATTTATAAAGAAAAGGACAACAGCATTCACTGTGAAAGCATTGAGTTAAATAAAATTTGTTTTCCTTTAATTAAAAAAAATCTATAAAAATTTAATGATTTGGTTACTTACTTGTTACCTAGTAACTTGTTTCTATGTTCTGTTATTAACTATAATGTCATTTGTATTATTTATCCTGATGAAGACGGACGTTGAGTTTCGTCGAAACGTCGATTATAAATAAATATTAATACATAATCTAAATGCAGTTTTATTTCAATGTAATATATATGTAATAAATATATTGTTTAATAAGAGTAGAAAAAGTTTTTTTTAATTTTAAGATACAAAATAATACAAAAAAAAACTATTAATAATAATTTTTTTAAAATGATTTCAGATCTACGATAAAAATGTGGATTTTAACACAAAATATAATTTACTATT
This sequence comes from Clivina fossor, assembly GCA_963966155.1. Classification (NCBI taxonomy): domain Eukaryota; kingdom Metazoa; phylum Arthropoda; class Insecta; order Coleoptera; family Carabidae; genus Clivina; species Clivina fossor. The sequence goes on from OZ014566.1 coordinate 7,497,621, forward strand.
CAACAATTTTAGTAACAACTTTAGTTATAATATTATTTTTCTATTACAAAAATGCATTTTTATATTGGAAGAAAAACTACGTTCCATTCTTGGCACCAAGATTTCCTCTAGGAAATCTCAAACCAGGCTTTCTTGCAACAACTTCGCAGATAATCAGCGAAATATTCCTCAAAATGAAGCAGAAGGGTGTAGAATTTTGTGGATTCTACATTTTTGCAATGCCCGTTTTTATGCCAGTATCACCCGAAATGAATAAAAACATATTAAAGAAATATTTTAATCACTTTAACGATAGAGGCTTTTCTTTCGATGAAAATCAAGATCCAATGGCTGCGAGTGTACTAACATTTTCCGGGGAAAAATGGAGGAAAATGCGCGAACAATTTTCACCGAATCTAACAGCGGTGAAAATTAAAAGCATGTTTCCACTAATGCAGCAATGTGCAAGAGAATTGGATGAACTTATTGAAGAAAACATGGATAGAATTGATTTACTAGATTTTATGAGACGATTTACTGTCGATATCATTTGCTTATGTGGTTTTGGTGTCGAGGGTAATTCGCTTAAGGATCCAAAATCCATTTTTTATCACCAGGCAAAACAAGTATTTGCTCCTACGATGACAAATGCATTACGATTGACAATTTGTCATTCTGCGCCATTGATATCAAAAACTTTCGGCATTTCCTTGTTTGATCCAAATGTCACCAATTTCTTCAAAAATATTGTCCATAAAACAATCGACTATCGTGAAGCAAATAACGTAGTTAGAGAAGATTTTATCAATATGATGATACAGCAGAAGAAAGATATGAGTGATGAAAATCCAAATGTAAATACGCAAATTGCGGCACAGTGTTTTATTTTCTTTGTTGGAGGCTTTGAAAGTACATCTACTACGTTACTTTATGCGCTGTACGAACTTTGTTTAAATGCAGATATACAAGACAAAGCACGCGATGAAGTACTGAATGTACTTAAAAAGTACAACAACGAATTGTGTTATGATGCGTTGCAAGATATGAGATATTTAGATAATATTGTCCATGGTAAGTTAATCGAAATTTTCTACTCTTACTAAACAATATATGTATAATATTATACATGTATTACATTAAAATAAAACTGCTCTAGATTAAAGTTCTGTATTAATATTTATTTATAATCGAGGTTTCGACGAACTCAAAGCCGGTCTTCATCAGGCATAATTATTTAAATAAAAAAATTTAATATACCACGTTTTTAACACGGACTAAAAAGTATAAAATAATTTTTTCTAACCCAATACAGATTTATAACCCCATATAGAAAAACGTGGGGCAACGACAGCTACTCTCTACACTCCTTACTATTATTGCTATTATCTATTGCATGCATCCCATGTTTTTCTCTATGGGGTTATAAATCTGTATGGAGCTAGGAGAAATTATATTATACTTTTTATTCCGTATTAAAAACGTGGTATATTAATTTATTTTTATTTAAATAATTATTTTCCGCTTTTTAATCTCGTCTAACTTTAACCTAATTAATTATTTATCATTTAATAATTATAATTTTATTAATTTTAATAATATAATTATAATTAAGTTAATTAATTAACTTTAATTTAATATTTCTAATATTATTAATTAATGATCTAATAAGTATGTAAAATTGCTTACTTTCTGCAAATTACATCACATACTTAAATACTTAATGTAGAATTATACATATATTGTTGGTATAACTTCTTAAATTATGTAAAAGTACAGCTTGTATATTAATATCTGTAATAATTCATCAAAATAATGAGACTTACGACATATTTTGTGTAATAATACTAATAAAATATTTTAATTGTAGTTCATTCATTTCTAAATACATCCTTTATGTAAATTTTGAAATGTAAATAATTATACCAACAACAATATTACAAAACTAAACAAATTTTACCTATTTATGGAAAATTCTTGACAACAAATTTACTTAAGTTCTGTAAATTTACTAAAAAAACTATAATATTACATAGATATGTACTTTTTCATCCCGTTAGTAATATCTTATTACATAATAGTAATATAGTAATATCAGATATTATGTATTTTTAAACATTTGTTTAAAATTACAGTAATTATACCTAGAAATACTGGGCATCATAGTGTCTCATGGTTTGTAAGTTTGTATTATATGATGGAGTGTAACAGAAATTCTTTTCATTCAAGCAGATATGGGTTTCCGTCAAACTTACCCTTAATAATTGTCTTATTTCAGAAACCTTACGTAAATATCCAATAGCCAGTATGTTAAATAGAACATGTACGGAAGATTTTCATATTCCTGAATCAAATACAGTCATCAAGAAAGGTACAAACTGTATAATGTCTGTGCTAGGAATGCATCATGACGCTGAATTTTATCCCGAACCTAAGAAATTTGATCCGAAACGATTTGGCGATGAAGAAAAAGAAAAACGACCAGCCTGTAGCTTTCTAGGATTTGGAGAAGGACCACGTATTTGTCCAGGTATTTTTTATATATTTATTTTATTTGATTTACAAGTAAAATAAGTGACATATTTCTCTATTTTGAAATATTCGTAAAATACAGCAAAGTAACATCAGCAAACTACCAATTTCGGTACCAAAACTTAATCAAATTGAAATATCTGCGTCCGAAACTTAAATATAAAATTTCTTGAATATTCCTTCAATTAACTCTGCACGTATCCACAAAAACAGTTACTTTGAGCGTAATTCATGCTTCTCCGTAAAAATCTAATTTGATATGACTACAGTAGATTTTACCAAATATTTATGTAATTTTTACATGTTTTCTGAATGTAATTTTTCATAAAAAATGTAACATTACGTAAATTATCACAGTAAAATTACAAAATGTTGTTAGTTTTACTGTTAAAACCCATTTAAAATTACATAAATTTCAGATATGTTTTGTACAGTATTGGAATAACAAATATTATGAAAATGGCATTAGTTTTTCAATTTTATTTCCATTCCAAGTGTTCCCACATATCAAAATCACTATTTAAAAAAATCCCATACATATTCTCCATTCTAAATATACCTAACAACCAAATAGAATACCTATAGTTTATAGTGGATTCTGGATGTTTAAAATTGCAACGTACAAATTGTTCAAAATATTTTTATTAACATTAATTTTGTTTTTTCTTTGCAGGAAGGAAATTAGGTACAACAGTTACAAAAATGGGAATTGTTACAATTTTAAAAAATTATAAACTTAGTCTACATCCGTCTACGGATGTACCTTTGGAAACGCAATCACTTGGTGTTTTATTACTTCCAAAAACAAATGTTTTAGTGAAAGCAGAAAAAATATAAGAGAGAGACTTAATATTTTTTTATTTCAATTTTATTGCCATCTAATATATTAACTTAAAAAGAAATATTTAAATGAAAAATTATATTTTACTTAATTATTTATTGTCAAAATAAGGTTTTTTTACTAATATAAAATTGGTACATTTTAATTAAAAGTATTAATGGAGCATCGATTTTTTATTGTTGTTTATTGTATTTCTTGTAAAAGTTCCCAAAAAAATGTTAAAAAACACCTAAAAAATCGATGTTATAAATGGGAATATCCCCTTAATGTATACCCCATTAATATCTATCGTTTCTTTTTGGTTATTAGCAATTTTAAACTTACGTTGTAGACGTAACGTGTTATTTATAATATCTATTTATTCGCTAACGATATTAGTGAATCAGTCTGATTCTCTAACAAAGTTGCTAAGTTTTAACAACGTTGCTAAAAACTATAACCAATAGAAACAAATATAACAGTTCTCATTTTAATTTTTTATTAAGTGTCAGCTAGTATTATTGGCTAATGTTGTTGGCAACGTTGCTAAAATTTAGCAACTTCGTTAGAAAATCAGGCCGTATAACTCCTCAACTCTGATGTCATATTTCCGCGCGTAAATTAAAATTTTAGCAATTAAAATATATTTTTCCTGAGCTTATACGACACATTTCGAAAAGAAGATAAAATGTGTGTCACATGTTTTTTATGTAAAAAAAAAAATATTACATAAACAATCCCACATTCAGATGTAATAAGTATAATATTGCAAGTTCTTATATAAATAAATATAAGTTTTCAAAATTTAAAAATTATTTTATATAAAAAAATAAAATAATTATAATTTTACTAATGCTTTATATTCTATAATTAATGAACTCGAATTTCTAATGTTTGCTCTATATATTATTTTTAGAAAACTGTATAATTTATGTAATTTAACGAAAAATAAAAATGAAATTTACGATATTATTAATACACTGTTAGAACAAATTACGATTTGCTGCCATAAATTTACATGTAATTTTACAAAATTTATGTTTTAACCGTTAGAGTGCGGAGAAGCGCGATAGCGCTGCATTCGTTCCTTGCGAAAAGTGCGATGCAGCGCTATCGCGCCGTTATGTTTAGTGTGAGTTTGTCCGATGGGTGGTGTACATGTGTTCTGACTTCCCGCGCTTTTTGTAACGACTGGTGTTTTTTTTACAAATCGGAATTATTTTAATTCGATTTTGCACTTTTTTTACATGCCACATACTATGATTTCGAATGTGGATTCTATGCATAGTGACTAGACGGAGAATGAGATGTCGGATACAAGTAGTGATGACAGTAGTGTTATTACGTATCGAAGAAAAAGACTAAGAGTAGAAAGTGAGTCTTCTGACTCTTCTGCTTCTTCAGGAATAGAGGAAATGCTGACATTTACCAATATTCCTCCGACAAAACAGTTTTCCAAAGTAACGAATAATTTTTTCGAGACGCCTTTACCAACATAATTGTTGAGATTTTTTTTTATAAATTTAATTTTTGTAAGAATATTTCTAATAGATATAAAAATTATTAATTGTTATTTATATCACACTCCTATAGTTTAATACTTTATCTGTATAATAAAAAAAGAATTATTAAAATTGGTTGATATTTGTCCAAGATAGAGCATTTTTTATACACCACTTTGTTTATTTTTGAATTATTCAAAATAGCCATAGCACTTTAGACACAGTTTCTTTAAAAACGCATAGCACTCAAACGGTTAAATTAAAAATTACCAATGGTAAAAGATATAAAAATTTAAAAAAAAATTTAAAAAAAATTCAATAACAACAATAAATTATATATTATTATATGTAGTTTTACATTTTTTCTAACAGTGTAGTAAAAAAAAATAAAAATAAAAATAAATTTTGTTTATTATGTGAAATTTTTGTTGTGTAAGATCAGATTTTTTTCTTACATTCAAACTTATAATAAGATAACTATAATAAGTACATTAACAAATTTATTACATAATTATGTACAAAAAAACAAAATAGTAAACGATTTACACAATATATACATTAAGTTTTAAACATATTTAGTAGATTACTAATTATACTCGAATTATCATCGTCTTTTAATCGCAGTTCTTCATTTGTTTTCAATTCACCTATTTCTTCCAGCCAACTAGATTTCGATTCAAAAAATGTTGTCCAATTTTCTAGAAAATATAATCAAATAATAATAATAATAATTGAATCCTCACCTATAATCTAATATTAAAAAAAAAAAACAAAATAAAATACCATAAAGTACATCTATTGAATTTTGAGTTCCATTGTATTCCGAAGGCAATAATTTTTGCGGAATTAATTTATTTAAAGACTCTAAATTTTTGTGTGACTGCACCTTTAAAACAAAAATTATTATTAAAATAAAACTGCTTTAGGTTCTAGTTCTGTATTAATATATATTATTAATCGACGTACAACTTAATTTTTCCTGATGTACGTTCGATTATTAATAAATATTAATACAGAACTACAACCTAAAGCCGTTTTATTTTAATACAATGAGTTCTGTATAATTTTAATTAAACATTTTTTTTTATTTTATAACTTTTATTTCTTTTAATATAAAGTTCTGGAAGATTTTTTACAATGTTGATATTATATTACTTACTCGATTTGATAATTTTTCGCATAAAATTAATTTCGCCATACTAATTAGGGCGTGTCCAATAAAGGGCATATTTAGAAAATGTATTCCTTTTATTCTGTCTGAATATGCTTTCTGAAAATTAGTAATTTTAGTCTTTCTACACATTTTATTAATATATAAAAATTAGTAACTAGTATTCAAATATTTCTTTTATTCATAGGAAATATATAATTTTATTTCACAAAAATATGTAGATTTGAAATTTACAATGCGAAATAAATATACAAAAAAAATCTTGATTTAAAAATAAAATTAATTGAAACGAAAAAAAAAAAAAATTAACACAATAATTTTCGCCACCGAAACATTCATAATGGCTATGATACAAATTCTTTATAAAAATAAGAAGATATGTCTAAACTTTACTACTTAATGTAATCGATTTTCTTCAAACTTTACATACCTTTAATTTTGCAAATTTTATGAATATAAATCGCGAAATTTTAGTGCAGAAATAAGATATTTGCAATGTTAAAACTTATTCTGAAAACGCGTTTTTATCATAGGTTATACGTAAGATGAATTGGTTGTACCATTGATTAAATCTTTAAATTAAATTAAATCTTTAATCAATGGTTGTACTTGACATATATGATGGCGCTCATTACAGGATAGGTAAGGTAAAGAGGTTTATTTGTTAATGTTTAGTAAAATTAAAACAACGTGAATAATTTTTAGTTGTTTTTAATGTAAAAAATTAATAATAACAATATCTGATAGTAGTTATGTAAACATAGACAAAAAATGGCAGCAGTTTTTCATCATTCAATATGTTGAAAACAAATTTTTCAAATCAGTTATTGTAATGAGATTTTTACGTGGGGTATGTGGTGTAAATAGGAGAGATCGGGTACGAAATAGATTATTGTATGATAAGTGTGAAATTGAAAAAAATGTTGTAGTAAAAGTTGGTGTTAGTCAGTTAAGACGATTCGGACATGTTGATCGAATGTCTAATGAACGTTTGGTTAAAAAGATTTATTTGAATGATTTTGATGGTATACGTTTGCGTGGACGTCCGATGAGTAGTTGGAGTGGTATGATTGAGAGAGTGGCTTGCGTGAGCGAAAGTTTCCAAGTAGTAGGAATAAAAGAGCATGTATGAGAGGAATTATGAATGTGGATGAAGCGAAAGTTGCTTGTTTGGATAGGAATGTTTGCAGGAGACTGATTATGGAATGATGAAAAGAGTTTGTGCCACACCCTGTTGGGTACATGGCGTGATTGTGTATGTATGTATGTATGTAGTTATTGTAAATATTATTTCTGCACTAAAATTTTGCGATTTACGTTTACAAAATGTGCAAACTTAACGGTATGTAAAATTTGAAGAAAATCGATTACATAATCGTAGAGTAAAGTTTTACCGAAGATATTTATTTGTACCTCCATAACAGTGTAAATTTTCCGCACCAACATGGGATTAACTTTAAGTATATGCCCCAATCTTAAGCCAGTCAAATCATAAATGTAGATTTCACCAACGGCTGTGTCATATTTCAAACGTACGTCGAAGAGAGCTAGAAGAAATCGGGCATTTTGTTCTAGACAGAATTTCGATGGATCCGTGTCTAAAAATTTTATTAAATAGACACGTTCTAAATTCTCTGTTAGATGAGGTAAAGGTAGAATCATTCTGCAACGAAATTTACATATGTTTTAGACAGAAATTTTCAGTTAGAACCGATTTATTCCATATAGTTAGCGTTTTTAGGTGTTTTTTTCTACATTTTTTTTTTGGAAACTTTTATAGCAAATACAGTGAACAACAATTATATCATTGGAAAGTGTATTTATTGAAGTTTTTAGCAGCTTTTTTATTTCAAAAAAATAAAATTTTCACTTAAATAATGGCGTCAAAGTGATTATAACAAAATTTAGATTTGCAAATGGTGGCAGATAAAATTCGCGTTCTACATTTCTGAAATGAAAACAAATTATATGTTACTACTTGTAACAGTAGAATGGCTATGTGAGTTTTATATCAAAATTTACTAAATTTTGAGTTTCAGTTGTTGTTGCGTACAGGTGGCTACACTGAGAAAAATAGATATTTAACAAATTGTATAATAATAAGTAGATATTTATTTGAAATATACGAGTATGTTTACTGTATTCACAAATTTATACATTTTTAAAATCTACTCACATATATATTTTAATACTATATTTCGAATTAAGACTGTAATACTATATACAAATTGATGGTATTAAATTTTTGTTTTTATTATATTTATAGTTAATTTTTCAATATACTTATTTTGTTATTTTTAATATCTTGTGTTTGTGTCACCTTTTTAAATATAAATAGCGTTACCGTAACTATCCATTTTTCTCAGTGTAGGTTAATAAACTTTGTCGCGTGCCATGACCTGCGTAACAATATCCAGGTGTGTATGACGTAATGGGGGTGTGTTTCAGAATTAAAAAACTAGGTAAATGCAGGTGTGAGAATTAGATGAGACACGTGTCAGTTATGACTCATCAGCACGTGCAACACAATGAGGTTAAAGGCACTAGGTAATAGGTTAATAAACTGAATTAGGTTAAACGCGTGCCAAGACATAATGCAGGTGCTTCTATGACTCATAAGTAAGTAAACTTATCCGCGTGCCAATAAATAATAGATTAATTATAGGTAATAAATTAAAAAAACTGAATTAGGTTGAACATGATGCAGGTGGCTGCTTTTATGACTCATAGGAAAATAAACTTATCCGCGTGTCAATAAACTTTAAGACAACACACTAGGAATGGAATTTGCTAAGGGTTACTGGACTTGTTTAATTTATATATTAGTTATACATAGCCTACTTGTATTTAAATTTTCACAGAAACGTTTATTTAAGTCATTATGTGGAAATACATAATTAGTAATCCTTTTACTGCTATGAATTCATTGGCAGACATTGAAGCATGTATTATGTATGATTTCAAACTTCCATTGGAACCTACAAAATGTATAATTTTTACATTTATTTTCAAAATAGCGGCCTTCTTAAAAAAGAGTGCCTAAAATTGACCCACTTTTTTTTTTGGTTTAAGGATAAAAATTATACATTTTGTAAATTTCAACGAAAGTTACTAGTTACATCTAATTTGTTTTTGATTCAGAAATGTAGAACGCTAGTGTTATCTGCCACCATTGGCAAATCTAAATTTTGACATGTTCACTTTGACGCCATTTATTTAAGTAAAAATTTGATTATTTTGAAAAAAAAAACACTGCTGAAAACTTCAATAAATACACTTTCCAACGGTATAATTGTTGTTTACTATATTTGTTGTAAGAGTTCACAAAAAAATGTTGAAAAACACCTAGAAAAATCGATGATACAAACGCAAATAAATAATAAAAGATTATGACAAAAAAATTAGATTAGTAGATTCTCAATCATTGGGGTTTAAATACCTATATAAAATCATTGATTATATAATATATTATTATTATATATACGAGTAGTATTATAAAATCAATGTTAAATTGTAAAAAAAGTGCAAGGATCCTATTAAAAATTGTGGTAAAAGATTGTCTAATAAATAACTTATTAAATAAAAATAAAACAGAAATATGTGTATATTTTTAAAAATTTGTATTTATATATAAACAATTGGCAATATTATTAGATTTGTTCTAACCTATCATCAAATCAGTTAGGGATCAGTTCAGAACCGTTTCAGGCATGCGCACAATGTACAGATATATATTGAAATTTACCATTCTGCGCGTGTTTCGTAGAGCTCTGAACTAGTTCGGAATTTAATTAAAAATATCTATTAATATATCAAATTTTTACTTATAAGTAAAAAATATAGGTATAATATCATGTTCCTTTTGTTTTAATTAAAAAAATTTCATTGCAATTGTTATTAACAATGCGGCTCAATCGCTCAATGGTCTAGGGGTATGATTCTCGCTTTGGGTGCGAGAGGCGAGGCGAGAGGTCCCGGGTTCAAATCCCGGTTGAGCCCAACTTTTATTAATATAGTCAAACTAAGTAAATTTGTGTTATTAGCAAGCTGAAAAAAAAATAAAAAAATATGGGGAGATAAATGGATAAATGCGAGAATGAATGTCCCATATGTTCATTCTGTTTTTTTTTTAAATAAATTTATTTTACTTAAATTTTGTATGTGATACTAAATATGCAAAACAGAATATAAAAATACATCCATTTTTTAAGCAATTCGTTATAAAGTCTAGTATTCCCAAATTTTGGAATAAATTTATTCTAGGAGTAATTTTAAAACTAACCAATTAAATATTGTCATGTATAGTGAAGATATATTTTTATCCAATTACATATGATTTTTGAATTGTGAATAAATAAAAATTGAAAATACATGTCCTAAAAAATTATAAAGTATGCAATATTTTTAACAAAGTTTATAAATTCATTATCTTTTTTTTATTTCAACTTTTAAATGTATGCACTAGTTTTTCAAAGCTTATAATTAAAAAAGAAAATATAATAACAATAATTATAAATAAAATGAGTTTAAATGCACTTTCTCTACTTGCGTTGGGAAATTTCCCGACAAGCGGCTCAATGGTCTAGGGGTATGATTCTCGCTTTGGGTGCGAGAGGTCCCGGGTTCAAATCCCGGTTGAGCCCATTTTTTCCTTTTTTTTTTATATAATTTGCAATTCCACCATGAAATTTATTTCAAATAATAGTTACTTTTAAGCGATGGTGGTGTAATGGTCAGCATAGTTGCCTTCCAAGCAGTTGATCCGGGTTCGATTCCCGGCCATCGCACTTTCTTTTTAATAATTTTAAATTTTACTACATGTTTATTCAAATTAAAATTTAAAATCTTAACAAAACTCATTTATTGAATCTCACTATAAAATAAGTTTAAAATTTGTTTTTTTTTTTTTAACTAAAAAAATATATATAATTTTTATAATGACAGTGACTGAATTCTTTTATCAATTAATAAACAAAGAACAATTTTTTTAAAAGTCATTATATTGTTCGATTTCTTACATTTATTGTAAATAAAATCATTTATCATGACACTGACATGAGTAACATTGAAAATATTAGTAGACAAGCGATATGATAACTTATCTAAGATTTTTTTGACAAAAAAGTAAATCAGTGAATTAAACATATCATTTAGAAATATCAATAATTTATATTTATATAAATTGTATTCATTTCAAATTGTTTTAAATCAAATGAAATACTTATGAGTAGATATTCCGATAAGAAAATGTTAATTTAGTATCTATTTTATACAATACAATATTATGTACATTGTAAAAATGTAATGTATATTTATGTAATTTTACGTAAACTATTAACAGTAAAATAGGAATATTTTGTAATTTTTACTATGATAGTTGACGTAATATTAAATTTTTTCTGTAAAAATACATTTATAGAATATGTACATTTATATCAATTTTTTACAGTATATGATACAATATCTACTAATGGAGTATTTGCATATTTTTTGTTTTATATTAATTTTTGTTTATAAAAGATTAAGTAAATTAATTAGTTAGTTTTTGGAAAATGTAAAGATTTAATGAACTAAAGTGTTAATGAACTTGCGCTAATTTTTATAATTATTTTGATAAAAATGTTTACATTAATATTAATAAAATATTTTAAGCTGCGTACTCATTTGAGCACGAATACGCATGAGGCAGGTCGAGGCCGTACGAGGCAGTTAGTGTGGACGTCGTTCCGAGGCGCGGCACATAGGCTCGAGTTGTTCGCCGCACAGCCTCGGAGCGAGCCATTTGTTGTCGGTCCATCAAAGGGATTCGTGGCTCAGTGTGGACGTGCTTTTGCATATACAGCCGCGTATTCATTTGAGCACGAATGCGCATTAAATTTTATCAAAAAATACTGCTTTTTTGGTGATTTCTTTTAAAATTTCAAAGAACATCATATATAAAAATGGAATGGAGCCAAGAGTTGTGTTTAGAAGTTATACATAAATATAAAAATATGGAAGTACTATGGAATCCTATGGAATTCATTGTGACTACATTATTTATTCGTTTTTGATCAAATTTTCGCTCAAAGTTTCTCCTAGTGCCCACATAAATTATAATATTATTAAAATACAGTGTTGCCAACTTTTCGAGAAATGTCAAAGTAGTCTATATATGGGTTTACCCATATACTTCTAATCTTGTTTAATAACTTATAAATAAGTATAAAACTAGCACAAGCCACAGATAGTTGTTCGTCCGACATTTTCGCTGAATCTAGGCGAATAGATGGAACACTACCGCGGCAAGCCTCATGCGTCCTCATATGGGGAGACATTTTTTTCAACTCGAGGCATTCGGTGCGGCCTCGACTTGCCTCATGCGCATTCGTGCTCAAATGAGTACGCAGCTTTATGATTTTTTTTTTGTTTTTTGTTATATTTATAACGTTCATTAAATTTGAATTTTATTTTATAATAGTTTAATTTTAATTATTTCAATACAATAAGTTTTTAAATCATAAAATATTTTATTGAGAAATAAAATAACGATAAAGTTATATTTATTAAAAACATTTGATTAGTTTCACAAATTATTTATTCACTCTACGATCGTAGAGTGAATAAATAATTTGTGAAACTAATCAAGTGTTTTTAATAAATATAACTTTATCGTTATTTTATTTCTTAATAATTTTTTAAAAATGTTTCATCAAGAGCCAACCACAGAAAGTGTTAACATAATAAAATATTTTGTTTAAAAAAAAAAATTGAAAATATTACTGTATACTCACGATTAGCATATATTCTGTATATATTTTAAATATACTTACAGTGTATCCATAAAATTTTTCATATTATCACAGTTAGGACTTCGATCTACATAAAATTCTGGTACTAAATGTCTCATAGAGAAATACATATCAATTTTACTTCTAGCTTTTTCGATATTAAATTTGTTTAATTTCAACATCATTTCTAGGAATAATTTATCTGAAATTTTAATTATTGTTATTTAAATAAATTCATCTACTTTTATTTTATAATTAAATAACAATAAATTTACAATAAAAAAAAACGGCTTTATTTAACAAATATTTGCAATTATTAAATAAATTTAAACATGGTAAAAATTTTTCCAGAACTCATTATATTAAAATACAACGACTTTAGGATATATTTATTTTTATTAATAATCGACGTTTCGACGAACTCAATGTCCGTCTTCATCAAGAAAAATAATACAATTGACATTTACAGAAAATAAACAGAATATAGAAACAAGTTACTAGGTAACAAAATAAGTAACTAGTTTTGTTTATTTATTGTATATGTCATTTGCATCATTTTTCCTGATGATGATGTACGTAGAATACGTCGAAACGTCGATTTTTAAATAAAATTATTACGGAACTATAACCTAAATCCGTTTTATTTTAATATAATGAGTTCCGAAAGATTTTTTACTACGTTACAATAAAAAAGGTTTCCGATTAAGTTATGTATAAATACAAATATTATTTATACAAATTTGAATCTGGAAGTCTTTTTATTCTAATATAATGAGTTGTTATAATGTTTATAAATTTATTAATATAAATATCGACAAATTATTATAAATAATAAAATTACTTACCTATGTTTTGAGGTAGATGAATTTGTGTTTCGTACCATTTTTTAAAATCTTTCAAATTTCTTTCACCATCTTCATCAGTTTCATTATAAAACTCTATAATACGTAAATTTTCTTCCTCCGAAATATAAAATATATTATCGTTCGACATTTTTAACATATGAATTACTTCAACTAGATACACTCAAAACACTACTTCGAACTTCAAACTGAATTGAATTTTTATTTTGTTTATAACATTTTTTTTTTTTAATTTCAATGTTATATGTAAATTAACTTCTTATCTTAGTTTTTGTCTTCTATAATTTAATCACATGAACAAAAATTTTGACATATTTTTATTTCACGACAATATTTATATTGATATTTATTAACTTAGATGTATTGACATCGTTCAAATTTTAAATTATGAGAAAATTTTGATTGAACGTCAAAATATATCTGTTTTCAAGAGTCATCTACTTTTAGATAACTTACATACACAATGTTAATCTTGTGTGATAAAAGTGTTTATATAGTCTGAATTCCCAAATACATATTTCTATATATTACTGATATTAATTATTTGTTTACTATAATTGCAGAAAAATAACAAACAAATTATAATCATAATTATACAAATAAATAATGGAATTTATAACCCCATACAGATTCCTTCCTAACCACTACAGATTGTCCTGAAAATTTGTGATTGTAAATTTTTAATAGCTATGACAATACTTGTAAGATTTAAAACAAAAAACGTGGAACGCATGCAATAGATAATAGTAAGGAGTGTAGGGAGTAGCTGTCGTTGTGCCCCACGTTTTTCGATTTAAATCTTACAAGTATTGTCATAGCTATTAAAAATTTACAATCACAAATTTTCAGGGCTAGGAAAAATTATTTTATACTTTTTATTCCGTTTTGAAAACGTGGTATATTTTTTTAAAAATTTAAATAATTATTTTCTGCTTTTTAATCTGTATTTTCTGTATAAAAAAATTGCTAAATACACGAATGTATGGAATTAATATTTCTAATATTATTAATTAATTAATTAGTTAATATTGCACTGTCAGCCAGTTCTGAGTTATGTTTCAAGTTTCAAGTCTCTAGCTCATCGGGAAGTTAGTTTAAAATCGATTGCAAAATTTATATCGAACAGAAAAACGAACAGACAGGAAAAAAAGCGAATTAATAAAAACGTGTTAATAATAAATATTTATTGTAAAAACTGTTTAAATATGACTTTCTGCTGCATAAGCAATATGGGAATGTAAATATCAATATTTTTTTTAAATTATTTTAACTATAAAATTTAGTTAAAAACAATAAAGCTAAGCTTCCACCATCAGTAGTAAAATTTAAAAATCTTAATCAATAATCTAGAGATAATTAGAAATAGTAATTATTAAGAAATATTTTAGTTTATTACAGTATTGTAATTGCTACGCAACTGATGAGTACCTATTAAATGTCAATATAAGTTTGAGAATTAGTACTAACGTGAAGTTACAAAACTTAAATAAGGAAGATAATATTACTAAACAAGGTCAAATTTATTCATTACATTTCATTACAACTGTAATTTACTCAATTTAAAATATGCAATTAATTTCCACTACAAAAGTAATGTCACAAATATGTAATTAACTTTGTTTTTCTCATATGTATTTAATACATTATACAGTTTTGTAAAAAAAAACCATGTCTATTTTTTAGTAAAAAATAATTAATGTTTATTTTTAGTAAAAAATAACAATTTTTATCCAGAAAATTGAATTGCGTATATTGTCAATGTTGTTATAGCAGAAATCATCTAAAAATTATAAAAGAAATTAATATAATTATTATTTAAAAATCATTTGTTTATGAAAAAGTGCTTTTATTTTTCTACCACTTATCAAATATGAATAGTATTTATATTTCTGATATATTTTTTCATATCTAATATTGTAAAATTCAAATAAACTGATTAAAATTGCTTGACAAGTAATTTTTAGTAAATATCAAAAGTAATTTTGACAAAAAATCACTTTGAAAAGTAAGGCACTTTTTGCAATTAGTAAACATAAAACTTTGGATAGTAAATTTTATACATAAAATTATAGTTTAATATATCGATCACATTATATTACTAATAATTTCTATTAATGGTTGTTACATTGTCCTATTCTGGCGTTAATTCATTTTTTTTTTCAGCGTGCATAAGGAATCACACCCGATAAATAATTTTATTTCTTACCGATGTCAAGTAGGAAATTTCCAAAATGTAAAGTGAAAAAACCGAGAATTTCATTTTATTGTGATACATTTGTAATGAACGAAAATTTATCTGAAAAAAAATTATGCATTTTTATAACTAAACACTATATAAGATATTAAAATAAAATAATAAAAATACCAAATTTTTTATTTCATTATTATTTCGTCTTAAATCATGCAGCAATGACGCTGTTTTATTGCCCTGAAATTAAATCAATTAAAATAAAAAGACTTTTCAGAAAATTATTAAAAATATTAAAATAGTACACCATCCTCATATAATTTTGTTTTATAACAATACGTGATAATTATGTACAGATTGGTTTTTAGATTTTAGAATAGAAAAAACACTATACATATATTTGTATTTTATGAAATAGGCAACACTACAAACTTGCTTGTAACATTAGTGCCTATATATTTTCTCAAATGATAGTGGAACGTTTTTTACCTATTGAACCAAATTTAATACAGTTTTATAACCGGAACAAAATTTAACGTCCCATTTTCATTTCTATTTTTATTTTTATTAAATGAAATATTTCTTAATATAGTACAATATTTTTCAGAACTCATTATATTAATATAAAAACTGTTTTAGAATTAGATTCTGTTTAATTATTTATATAAAAACGCTTATATATATACCCCAAAATACTATCTTTTACGCTCTTTAACATGCGTTGCAGTTTTATGTGTGGAAAATAGGAAACTTTAATATGTTTCCTTGAAAAATATCTCCCTATTTAAATAAAAATAATATTATAAAAAATCCCAAAACCACACTTAAATTAAAATAAAACTAAATACGTATTTCGGAAGCTAAGCTTCCATCTTCAGTAGCAAATAAAATCTACAAAAATCTTACCTGTGATCCAAAGTGCTTAAGTGTTTATGTACTTTGAATCACAGGTAATATTTTTGTAAATTTTATTTGCTACTGAAGATGGAAGCTTAGCTTCCGAAATACGTATTTAGCTTTATTTTAATTTAAGTGTGGTTTTGGGATTTTTTTTAATATTATTTTTATTTAAATTTCGCCACAGTAGATTATTTTCTAATCTTTTATCTCCCTATTTTGTCTTTCGTGAAAAATGCTAGAGATAGAAATTTATAAAGAAAATAATAACATCGATCACTGTGAAGGGGCACTAAATTAAATAAAATTTGGCTTCCATTAATTAAAAATCTATAATTCTTCTGATCTAGTTACTTATATATTACCTAGTACTAATGTCATTGATAAATTTTGACCTGATAAAGACGAGCGTTCAGTTTCGTCAAAACGTCGCTTTTATATAAATATTAATAGAATTTTATCCTAAAACTATTTTTATATTAAAATATTTCTTACCTCATTTGTAATTAAACTAGTAACTCCAATAAGAGCAGACATTATAATTAAATTGTAGAACGTGTATACAATCGGAGTAATAGTAATTTGATTTGACATTGCATTAATAAAAATATTGAAATTCGTTAATGTCAGAGCCAATGAACAAAAAGTGATCGAACAAAATACATTTAGCTCCGTAATCACATTGAATTTTTCGAATATTTCCACTAACTTAATATAACAACGAAATATCTCAAAAATATAATCAGTATTACTGTTCCAATCCCGATTTATAGCAACAAATCTTAGATAAATATTCATTCCAATTATTGTAAATAATGAGTAGAACGCAAATTTTGTTAATTCTACAAAACTGAGTAAAATAACTTGTATTTTATTTCCGTTACCAACATGCAAATTTGCTGCTGCACAAATTAATGAAATGATTACGCAAAAATAGACAAATATCTTGATTCGTTTATGATTTACTGCAACAAGATTAAACTGTTTCAGTTGCTCATCAATTAAAAATAACTTGTAGCAGATGTTATATAATTCGATATTATATTTCCAGATGAAAATCAATAAGTTGGAAAATAAATTTAGAGCGTTGAAGCATCGTAGGAAGAATGTTAGAAACAAAAAAATTAAATCGAAATTTCGTTCGATAACGTATTTAAATCGAAATGTTACATATACATACGATGAGATAAATATTAATACAAATGTTGAAAATAAACATTTTATTTTTAAACTGAATTTGTTGAATTTTAACGGAAATAAGAAAAAGAATTGTAGAAAATATTGTAAAGGTTTTAATGTGTCGAATATATTATTTGCCTTCATCAGATACATTTTGTAATGAACTAAATCTTTTCTAATTTACATATATATATATATATATATATATATATATATATATATATATATATATAATTTACTAAAATGATAATTACTTGGAAAAGATATGTTTGTTTTAATGATAATAATGTACATATTACATTTTTTTTATTAAATATTATTTATAATTAGGGTTATATTATTATGATATTGTACTTTTGTATAATTATATATATATATATATATATATATATATATATTTATATATACTTTTATATTCATTAAAACCACGGATGTAAAGTCGTTAAAAAACTCGGTTGGTTCCGACTCCGAATTTATTTTTATCAGACTCCATCTTTTATTTCAATAATGACTTATGTTTTAGCATAGGTATTAAATAAACTACATTTCGTGATTATAATATTACATAGTAAACGAAATAAAAAACATTCACAAAAATAATCTTACTTATGGGGGTAAATGTCTTTTTCGGTCTAAAAAATCGACTAATTTTATGATGTTTTTTGTCTGCGAAACTATAAAAGATATCAAACCGCGATTTTCAGGGGGTGAAAGAATAAACTTTGAGCTTCTTTCAGGAATTTTTATTTTTACTTTCGTTGGAAATCGTCCAAGTTATAACCCTTTCTTCGAAGCTCTGCAGTAACATTTTTTCCACAAATATTTATTCGAGACTTAATCGTAAATCGATCCAAAAACCAAATAATATATCATACTTCAAATGTGCATTTTGATTTTTATTTCAGATGAACAAAGAAAGAGTTATCATTGTTACCGCACAGCCGTCCGGTTTTGTAGAACTTTAAAGAAAGAATTAGAATTCGGACGATTTCCAATAAAAGTAAAAATAAAAATTCCTGAAAGAAATTCAGTCTATTCTTCTTCCGCTCCCAAGAAACCGCGGTTTGATATCTTTTATAGTTTCACAGAAAAAAAATTGATAAAGTTAGTCGATTTTTTAGGCCGAGAAAAGTATACACCCCCTTAAATAGAATATATTTTTCAAGTAAAGTACTCTCGCTTACCTCCCAAACAATCAACGAACAAATGACAGCAAACCATGCTATCACATGTAGATGATAGAAAAAGAATAAAATATCGGATATTATCGATTTATTAAAACTGATTTTTACCACTATTATATAACAGGTGACACTCAGACTAAAATGACTAAAAAATATTGTAAAAAAGACCGAAGCCATAAAAATCCAATTGAAACATCGAAATAAATCAACTAGTTTCTCACGGATGCAGCACAAATCTTGCAATAACTCAATTCGAACAAAATTCGTCATTCTCAATTGCAACAAAACTTTGTTTATTATTGCAAATCTTTCGTATAATATATAACCAATTGTTATGCATATATACATTAATACATTTTTAAAAATTGCTGAAAAATAACAATATAATTTTACATTACACGTTTCGGCAAAATATGTGTGCATTAAAAAAGTTACACAAATAAAAAACACTACAAAAACTATTACAATCACTCTGAGTTTTCGAAAATCGAGTTTTTGATTCAAATTTTGCAACTGTTTATCAATTGCATCTATATTCGCAATTAATTCGCATAATTTATAATTATACTTTATTCCGAATATGACAATATTAAATAATATATTTGCAGTATTTACGAATAATAATAAATAATGTAAAATCATTAATACAAATCGGATATTAGTAGTAAAGTCACTAGAATAATAATATTCTTTAATAGCGAAGTAAAATAAAATAACGACAAATATTAGTAAAAATATTGTATGAGATATATAAGTTTTTTGTTTACGTTTACGAGGATTTATTAGTATTATATTAAATATTGTTGCTATATAACAAAATGGTTTAAAACAGTCGTAAATATTATTAGCTCTCATTATAAATTTTAAAAACAATATAATGAAAATAATTAATAGAAGAAAATAGTTCTTTCTTGAACTAGTTTTCAAATATAGTTGATTAATTTTGTACACAGTAACAAATTTAATGTAAATTTGAACATTTATTTAATACTAAACTTAAGAAGATTTTATCAACACGTAAAAATTTAAAATACACCAAAAATCAAAGTCAATAAGTTTTTTGGCAGATCTGACAAATCCACGCGTGATGTCGCAATTTAAAAACACTTTTTGACATAAAAATTCTAAAACGAAGTTCAAATATACCGTAATAACATATTAAAAACCCGGAACATTTGTATTATTATTTGTCCATGAAATAAATTCACAAACTTTGCATATTTTCAGAGCGCTCACTTGATTGTATAGATTTGTGACAAATATTCAATTGTTTTACATTTTATTACGATAAAAATCAATTATTTAATAAGATCAATGCTTTAATACTATAAAAAGTGTGTATATATACAATTTAACACAAAATATTTCTTATGATTTAACGAGGAATATTGTTCAAATTAACGAAATTGGTGTAGTAAGTAACGGCACCTTAAAAGTGTAACTGGGACACTGCGGTTGAGAACCATTGATATAAATATATTTTCCATTATAATAATGAAGTTTACCTCTTTATTTACCTATTAATGATGATTGTTTTTAATCTATAATTAATTGATTTTCGTTTCAAATATATTTCAAATATATTAGTATTCTAACTCTACTAATATAATCTAGAGACTTAACCTGTCCAGCATTGCATAGCCAATTAACGCGTCAGTGAAAAAATATATACCAATTTGACAAACTATTCACCAAAATCAAAATAATCTATGATTCAAATCTGTTCATTGCTTCCACCGCACTCTATGCGTATATTTAATGAAATAGTTTAAAAAAATCAAGTAGTAATAAATTAAAAAAAAAAAAAATGAAATAAATAATTTTGTAAAATCGAAATTTTGACGTGTGTCAACATCAGTAAAGATGGCATAAAAATTTTAACTGCAACTCCTTAAACAATAGGAGAATAATATATTATCAAAATTAAAATTTAAAGTTTTACGAAAATGTTTTCACGAAGTTTGAAAAATCTCAAAGAAAAAGTACATCAACTGAAAGAGTCGAAAAGAAAGGAATCAAAAGAATCAACAGACACTGAAGCACAAGATAATTCTGAAAAAAGTTTGTTTTTTATTTTAATTTTTACCACTGAAATATAGTATATATATTTCAGTGATTTTTACTATGAATAAGAAATATTTTGCAATTATAATTTTTTTTTTTAAATTGTAACAAAATAGAAAAGATTATCACATTTGAATAGGTTGTTTTGTAAAAGCCAAGTTTAGTCTCAATTTTAACTAAGATTTTTGCGATCATCTTAACGAAATATTTAGTTAATATTTAATAATTTAATATTTTATTTTTATTTATTAATAGTAAATGAGTCGTGCAACAATTTTGTAGTTATGATTAAATTTGATTAAATATATATATATATATATATATATATATATATATATATATACAGTGCGATATTTTTATCTCTGAACATATGAACTGAATTACATATAAATTTCCTACGTTCATTTAAAAAAAAAAACACTTCAAACGCATGGAGACATCCCTGATAGTTATGCAACCAATCTTACATAATGTGACAGTTATTTGAAAAAAATTAATTACTTTCAACAAAATATTTAGAAAGCATTAAACTATTCGCATTATTTCAAGAAATCTGTTTAAAAATGTATAGTATTATTTAATAATTATTATTTATAAATTTAAGTATTCAGCAATTTTCAATAAATGACCATATTCTGTTAAATATTTCATTTTTTATTCAAATAAACATCTTATTACGTAAGATTGGTTGCATAACTGTCAGGGATGTCTCCATACGTTTGACGTGTTTTTTTTTTTAAATTGAACATAGGAAATTTGTATGTAGTTCAGTTCATATGTTCAGAGATAAAAATATCGCACTGTATATATATATATATATATATATATATATATATATATATATATATATATATATATATATATCTAATGATAATATTTCGTAAATAGCATCAGTAACGACACTATCAAATCATGATTCATTCATAACAAACAAATCGCTGAGAATCGGGGCAATAACTCCTGTTCCATATACATTTAAAATTCCAACCCCCGGACCAGAAAAAAATCTTGAAGTTCGAGCAAAAGCACCCCCATTTCATCTACAACTGGATCATACAATTGGCGTTCTATGGTGTTTATTTTCGCCAGATAAATCGTGCAAAAAGCATTTAGGTATTGGAAAATTGCAATGGGCATTGTATTTTTTGAAAGGCATCAAAGTAAGTTTGATTCTAATTATTAAAAAAAATGATAATGTTTAAAATAAAAACTGTTTTAGGATTCTGTTTAATTGTTTTATAAAAACGACGTTTCGACGAAAGTAAACGCTCGTCTTGATGAAGACTAGCGTTTAGTTTTGTCAAAACTTCGTTTTTATAAATCAATTAAACAGAATCTAATTATAAAACAGTGTTTATTTTAATGTAATCAGTTCTGAAAATATTTTACTATGATAATAATGTTTGTTTATAAAGATATGTATACACCAAAGAAACATACTTAATTACTTTTTCAAATAAATTTGATTAAATATGTAAAATAAATATGTAAACAGAAATTTATATACATATAGTACACATAAACATTTCTGTAAGCGTTTTTAAGTGTGGATAGTCCTATCGAGATAAAATATTTAGGGTATATAATATTGTAAAATTTGTTTATATTATTAGAATTAACGTCGCCTGTCCTACCACCCTGTGCATAATGAGTACAAAGAGAGAAAAAAAATCAAAAACAAACTGGAAAATTTTTTTAATTCAAATTTAATTCAAACATCATTTTTTGCTTGTTCTACATTGGCACATATTATATCTCTGAGAATATGCACCGCGGATGCATTCAAACAGACATAAAATTAAATATTACACGTATAAAATTATATATGTTATATTTGCATTTATAATAGATATACATAAAAATAATTAATAAATTCTTTTTTCGAAATTAGAAAAAATAATACTATTTCGAACTTTTACTAAAATTATTTGGTATTCATTTTATATTTAGTTTACTTTCGTTTGGAACGCTCGAAGAAAAAATAGTATATGTCAATCAGAGTAGAATGCCTCTATTTGTGTTTCGCCCATATTGTTTAGCCTCGGTAGCAAATATCTGGTCTCAATACAATAAAAATCGCTTTCTACTTCTCGTCACATAATATACTATTATTAACTTGTGTTATATTACAACTGGTTTAGTATCTTTAAAAACAGACACAGTCTATGTTAATGTTTATCTATATTTCATATTTATTATCTTTTAATATTTACACCGCTTTTAATTGAAACAAATACCAACTTTCGTCAACATAGGGTAACTTTTAGTCGCTGTTACTGTATGTTGGTCAATGTTCCTTTGGTAAATACACCCATCTTAATAGAATTATAAAATTGAATTATGAACTAAAAATACAAATTTGTTTAAATTAGTCTCCAATAGATGGTGAACGATCGGCAGATGTTTTAATAGCGATTCGTGTAATCGAAGAAGCACTTCTCGAATGTTATGCAAATTTACCGAAAAATAAATCCAGTCCCGAAACAAATACAGCTGTTTTGACAACTGTACGAAGCAATACGAACAAACGACCGTCAAACATTAGCGGATTAAATATTAAGTAGGCATATTTACTGTACAATGTTACTTTCCTTACATATAAATTACAGTATAATACAGGGTGATTTATAACAAGTTTACCAAAGTTTAACAGTTTGTTAGATAGGTCATTTCAAGTGAAAAAGTCATATAAATATAGACTCTATTCTATCTGGTTGTGCAACTAAAAGAAATTAAAGTTTTAAAATAAAACGGCTTCAGGTTGTAGTGTATTAACATTTATTAATAATCGACGTTTCGACAAACTTAACGTACGTCTTCATCAAGAAAAAAATACAGTACATTTTCAGTAAATAAACACAACATATGAACAAGATACTAGGTAACAAAATAAGTAACTAGATAATAAAATGTATAAATTTTTAATTAAAAGAAGCCAAATGTTATTTAAATCAGTCCTTCCTTTAATTAAAAATTTGTAAATTTTATGATCTAGTTACTTATTTTGTTACCTCAATAATTTGTTTTTATGTTCTGTTTATTTACTGTAAATGTAAATGTACGTCAATGATTAATAAATATTAAAACAGAACTACAATCTAAAGCCGTTTTTTAAAATAATGAGTTCTGAATTTTTTTTATTAAATTAAAGTTTTATTAGTGAAATAGTAAATTTACTGTGCCATTAATAAAACATTAATAAAACGTTATTAATTACCCTGTATATACTTAGCCCCGATTGAATAAAGCACTGTTAACTGAATCAGACACTAAATTATAAACTGCCCTTCAAATTGCCTCATTGACATACAATGCTTTGTGTAACCGAGTCTTAAAAAAATTTTTTTTTGTTTGAAATATTTACTTTAATATATATGTATAATAAAATATGATCTTACTGTGACGAAAAGTTAATAAAATGAAATAATTTCCCTTAAACCACAAACTATAATTAAAAAAGCTATATACGTATTTCAAAAGCTAAGCTTTCATCATCAATAGTAAAAGATAAAGCTAAAGTACTAATCGGTGATTTAAAGTTATACAACTATACAACGTACCCAGTAGTCAAAGATCACATAATAGATATAAAAAATAAATATTAAAAAAATTGAAATTCATTATTATGTATTTCTTCATTTTAGATTCTAAAATTTATAAAATGATTTTAGTGACAGTGGCTTCAGTGTAGAAAGCTTAAATAAACTTATTCCTCGGATAAGTAGTCCACCAACATCATCTGACAAATTTTCATTAAATCAAACCAAATTTGAAGAATCGCTGAATCATGAATTCTCTTATTTAAAAGAAGAACTGCAAAATCTAAGGTAATATTCATTATAAAAGAACAAGAAATTTTAATTTTACATGTAAAATTATTTTTAAAATTTTGCAATTATTATATTAATATATTAAAATAAAATGATTTTAGATTTAAGTTCTGTCGTAAAGTAAAATTTCAATAACTCCTACAAATTTACTTCTTAGCTCCCAATTTTTTGCATATACACACAAAATATATTACAGACAACTTGCAATAATCAAAAGTAAGTTACAGACTATGTGGGGGAGGGGGGTTGGCAATAAACCATAAACTTATAAATTACTTGTGAAATTCGCTTATTGATTTATTAAAATATGTAAAAAAATTGTAATAATCAAAACAAACTTTGCGAGGCAGCAATAAGCAATAAACTTATAAATAACTTATAAATTTGGCTGATTGATTTTCTAAAATATGTAAAAAAAATCACCTAAAAATCTTTTAATCAGTTACATTAAATATGTTGTGCGTCGCAATTTAATTTTAAACAGATCTGATTTATTTCTGACGGTTAATGTATGCATGTGTTCGTTTTAGCTATTAGCTAGTCGAAAAGACTAGCTTATAAAATCGTCAATACGGCTGGCTGGCTGGCTGGCTGGCTGGCCGGCCGTGTCCAAAAAATACGATAAATACCAGTGTTAATTATAAGTATGAAGGAAAGCTCGTAGAAAGCTGAAACTTGGCAATTAGATAGTTCATACCAAATAAAAAATTAAGTTCAATTTTCAGATCGCAGTGTTGCCAACTTTCCGAGAAAAAAATTACTAAAATTTTTAATACGAGTGTTAATTATAAGTATAAAGGAGAGCTCGTAGAAAGCTGAAACTTGGCAATTAGATAGTTCATACCAAATAAAAAATTAAGTTCAATTTTCAGACCGCAGTGTTGCCAACTTTCCGAGAAAAAAATTACTAAAATTTTTAAAAATTTATTACGACCATGTTGTTTAACCGATTTTGTTCAAATTTTCACAAAAGATTCTTCTGGTATTCATATAAATTAGATAATTTCAACAAAGTACAGTGCTGCCAACTTTCTGAGAAAAAAATTACTAAAATTTTTAAAAATTTATTATGACCACGTTATTTAACCAATTTTAATTAAATTTTCACTAAAGATTCTCCTGGTGCCCGCATAAATTATGCAATTTTAACAAAATACAGTGTTGCCAACTTATTGAGAAAAAAATTACTAAAATATTAAAAATTTATTGTGTCTACATTATTTATCCGATTTTAATCAAATTTACAGAAAAGTTTCTTCTAGTGCCCACATAAATTATAATTTTATTAAAATACGATGTTGCCAACTTTCCGAAAAAAAAAATAATAATTTTCTAAAAATTTGTTATGCCCGCATTATTTATCCGATTTTAATGAAATTTTTACAGAAGATACCCTTAGCGCCTATAATATTATATATTAGCAAAATACAATGTTGCCAACTTTCGGTGAAAATTTTTTTTATTCTTATTTCTTATCATTTATGTGATAATATCAAAGTGGTCTATATATGGGTTTACCCATATACACTTCTAATCTTGTATTTTAGCTAGTCGAAAAACTAGCTTATAAAATCAAACCACATTCGACTAGCTCCATTCTCGCTTTGCGAGAATATTATTCTGATTCTATTGCCTCCTAGACTTAGATCATTCATTCGATTTGCACTAAATTTTCAGGGCACATTCAGTTAATGCCCAAGATAGATATGTAGGTTTATTTTTTCCAGTATTGCCAACTTTCCGAGAAAAAATTACTAAATTTTAAAAAAATTTATTACGACTACATTATTTATTCCAGATCGATTAAATTTACAGAGAATATTCTTTTAATACTGACAAAAATTACAGAATCTTACTGTTGAACAATGTTGCTATCTTTCCGAGAAAAAAATTATTAAAGTTCTAAAAAATTTATTATAGCTGCATAATGTAGCTATAATAAAAGTTATTTGTGGAGTTTTATGAACCGTTTAATTGAAAAATTAATAATTCCTAGTGAAATTAACAAAATCAAACTAATCCTTCGCCTATCTTTTAAGGAATAGTTATACTTTCTTTCAAAAAAAAAAAAAATTGTTTTTGAAAACATGCTGTAACTTATTTTTAATGCAAATTAATCATATAAAATAAAAAAATTCATACTTAATATAGTTTATGATTTATAGGTAGACATAAATAATATTGCACCTCAATACAAAAAGTGTCTAATTCTTAGACAATTTGTTAGACAGAATAACAGAATTGTATTGAACTTAGGCATTTTTCAATAAAATAAACAACATATTTCTAAAAAAAAATGGACATCCGAAGTACTCTTTTTTATGGTGCTTTCCTCATCAATTTTAAACTACAAACGCCTCAAATTTGTCATAAAAATTGTACTTAAAAAAAGTCTTTTGTCGGGGCCCCTAAGCACGTGCTTAGTTAGCTTATACCTTAATCCGTCACTGGCTACAGGGCCGTTCCTGGCGGGGGTGCAAAAGGTGCATCCGCACTAGGGCGGCCAACCGAAAGGGCGGCCGTGGTCCATTTTTAGCCTCAAATTAATAGTAAAATAAATCATGTTAATTTTTAAGGGCGGCTATTTCTTTTTTGCACCTGGGCGGCTATCAGTCCAGGAACGGTCCTGACTGGCTACATTATCTATCCGAGATTAATCACATACTACTGATCACATCACTAATAATTAACAAATATTCATTATTATTTTGTTTTTTTAAGATCTACTGCAGCATTCTTACGAAATCGTCAAAACACAAACGAACCATCAAAACCATTGCAATCGCAGAATTATGATAGCGCATTAAACACATTGTACAATTGGCGTAAAAATCAAATAGAAAAATTAGAATACCAATTAAATCAATTAGAACCGGATACAAGTCCAAATGCAGAAAATATCCGACGTACGTATGAATCATTATTGTCAAATAATTTACAGCAAATGCAAAAAACTGCTAATGAAATTACAGCACCAACTATGCCTATTGTTGCACAAAAATTACAAATGTTTAAAGATTTAGGTAAAGAATTTTACGATAAATAAATTTTATATTTAATTATCGAATTTTTATTTCTATCTCTATCAATGTATTAAACTTATACTTAAGGTGACCAATCGTCCTCCTTTAGGGAGGACAGTCCTTCTTTTGTAGGTTCTGTCCTTTCTCGAAAAGTGTCCTCCTTTTCGGTATTTTAAAACTAATCTGTTAATATCTGTGTTCAGAGATGCCAATTACCGTAAAATTCAATATGAAAAATATTTCTTGCAGTGAAACTTCCAATATATTGTTAGAAAATGGTATATTGACAAAAAATATTTATTCAATGAAAGAATACTCGTTTAATTAAATAATTAAAAGAGATGTAAGCATAATTAGTGGATTTTTGTTTGAATAATTTTTTTTCTTAAATTTTTTCGTCCTCCTTTTCATTATAAAAAAATTGGTACCTTACTTATATTAAAATAATTTTAAATGAATTACTCACCAATTTTTTTCTTCAAACATGTCCACAACTTTCTGGAAGTCTTTGTATATCTTTGCAGTTTAAAATCACGAATTATGTCTATCACTATAATGTCACAACTACACAACTGATACTACAAGTTCGGTTTTAACCTTAAACTGTAGGTATAGAAAAAAAAAACACTTTTATTCTAAAAAAAAAACATAACCAAACTATGTAATAAGTATTTAGCCAAACATGTATTATCCTTCGCCAACTACGTTACAAAAATATAACTGGTCAATGCCCTAAAATCAGCTGATCGATACTAAGGATTTTAAACTTTAACTATTGTATTAATAAATATTGTATTAATTATTAAATATTGTATTAATTAATGTCGGTTTTAAGAAAACGTAACCTGTTATATGAGCAGGAATTAAAATCACCCAAAAACCTAGCTTGTAGTGTTTAGCCAACATAACTGATATCACGTTGAACTCTAATTACTTAGCTGATTTAAAAATTGTCCCGTATAGAAAACGGATTTGTCCCGTGCCTCATTTTCACAAAATTGTCGATTCACGGAAATGTACAATTTACATTTACAACTTGTAAACGTAACTCAATTAACTGAATAGTTAAATTGCATAAGCGATTACAGTAATTAAACAAAATAACACGCACAAATCTTGTTTTACACTTAAAATAACTTGAAACACACCTAATGCACAATAATTTGTCTATATCTGATTAAATTATTAAAAATCTAATCACAGTTTTGTTTAACAAGTGAACATCAAACATGGCGTAAGGTTATAAATTATTTTCTTATTAAACAAAACAAATGATTAATTTCATATAATTATATCACTTAAACAGTTAACAGTTGATGTTCCAATTCTGATTAAAACACTGATACATATGGTTATAACAATAACTTCACATTACAAAAAAATAGAATGCAAATAACATCTAATTATTTAAACACGGTCGTCGTAAGACGTCAAGGGCTCCATCGGTTCCACTGGCATTTAGGTCTCCTGCATAGCTCAAGTGGCGCCGCCCTAGTGGTCCCGCGCAGTATACTTTTGAGTTGGTCAGCTGATAGAATAAATTATAAATAATAATATTATTATTAATAATAATGTAATATTATTAATAATTATTTATTTATTTATCTCTGAAAACACTTAAACTTATTGTCCGAAAACCACAAAAAATTGTCAGACATTTGCAGTAAAATACTGTTTATTATTTGTTATAAATAATTAACGCTAATTATACTTAATAATAGTTAATTTAAAGTATTACAATATGAATTTGACAGCAATCCCAATTCGTCAGCATCAATTCAGAGTGGCATTTATTTATATCTTTTAACCAATATTTTTTGCATGAGCGAATCAAAACATGCAAATCTAAATAATAACAATAATGTATTGATTTAAGTATATAGATTGTTTCTTATTATTGATTTCATAGATCTACGTTGAATAGTTATTGTTTTCATAGTATTGTATGATTCCACATAAATCGCTTCAGACAAATTTGAATTTGTTCAAGGCATTTTTAAATCCGTGCAGGAGGCCTGTAGTTCTTCTTATAACTCATTGACGGCGCTGTCATCAATTAAAATATGTATACATTTTTTTAAATAATAAAATTAATAATATACAATAACAACATGTATTTTAACTATATTTATTATATATTAAATTTTATTTATAAATCTTTTTTGTTAAATTAACTTTCAGTTTTTTCAGTTGCTCATTTAATTACAAGTTCCTGCAACCATATATTGCATTAAGTGTCACTGATGTATTGTGCTTTTAATTTAAAATTATTATATATATTTCGTAATAATCGCGTACAAAGACTGTAAAATATCGTGAATGTGTGTTATTTTATAATCGTGAATGAATATAATTTAATGTAAGTGACAATTTTATTATTTAATTGACAGTTTGCAGTGTACAAGATTCTATATTGAAATTCAGGTAGGTAAGTGACATTCATTTATTTTACTAGCTAATAAGAAAATTCTGACATGTATTTGTTTTTACATGGTGTTTTATATTAATATTTTGTTATAATGTAGAAATGTATGTTCGGTAATGCGTAACATTGTCAAAATGTAATTTTGAAGATTTTTCAATAACGTTTAATAGCTGATATAACATTTCAATGTGGCGATTAATATAGTTCTTCAAACCAATATTATTGATATTTTTTTTTTTTTTAAATTATTTTGTTAGGTTGTAATGGTTCTAGTAGTAAAAATATGACAGGGTAGAAAATATATTGAGAATTTGGTTCTGAATACACGTATGTATGGAGGGTCACATATATTATTTGATTTTTATTGGAATCATATCTGTAAATTTTCATATAATATTTTTGTTAAAAACCATATAATAGACACCATATATTGAGACAAATTGAATGATATTATTAGATCTTTAAATGTTTTAACCAGTTTCAAGTAAATCATTTAAAATAATGATAATAATAATAGCCTTTATTTAGCTCAAATGCTATACAAAATACAAAATAATAATATAAAAAAATGTGAATCATATTTTAAAATTTCTTAAATCTATTATAAACATAAAAATTTTTTATTTAAATAATAATCTTTAAGTTAAGTCTAATTTCGAATATTTTTAATTGTAAGTTCTGAAAACTATCAGGTAACTTATTATTTATATACAATTTTGAACAAAGTGAAATCGTAAGGAAAATAATTTAATATTTGTTTTAACTTATTATATATTTGCATTCCTTTAAACAGTAATGTATTCTGATAAATTAAAATAAATCTACTATTGCTGAACATGTATTAGAATAATACCTTCATGATGTAAAATTCGAAGATACTGTAATAATTGCTAGACCAATAAATATTAACAGCAGATTGATAAGAAAAGGAATTGAAATTTATAAGGAAAAAAGGTAATATTAATCACTGTGAAGGCATTGAGTTAAATAAAATTTGGCTTCCATTAATTAAGAATCTATAAAAACAAATTATGATCTAATCACTTATTTGTTATCTAATTAACTTGTATCTTTGTATTGTTATTTACTGTAATGTCATTTGAATCAGTTTATCCTGATGAAGACGAGCGTTGAGTTTCGTCGAAACGTCGATTATAAATTAATTTTAATATAGAACTTGAACCTAAAGCAGTTTTATTTTATATAAAGTGTTTTGAAAGTTTTTTTGCTATATTAATCAGAATAATAAATCAATGAAACTTGTGTATATAAATTTTTATAGATTTTTAATTTGTAAATAAATTTCTCCTGTAAAAAAATGCTGATAGGATAGGCAATATAATTTCATATTGAATATTTAGTTGCATATGTTGCCATCGGAAATGTAGTTCTCAAGAAATAAAAATAAATTTTTATCACAGTTACAAATGTTTTATTATGAAAAATAAATTTACAAAAATCTTCGTTTACAAATAATACATAGTTTGCGTTTATCTTACAATAATATAGTATGTAAAATTACATTACAGTATTAAAATGAGTTGCCTCATTTTTTTTTATATTTCAGAATATAACACTTAGCATTAAATAATATTTATAAAATTTATGTATATAAAATAGCTTATTTTAACTTAGTATTCGACTAAAAAAATATCTATTAATACAAGCTTTAAATGAATCGGAAAGGCTTCAAATAAAATTTCGACTTTTTTTTTTCAAATTTTATAAAGCCATAGTTTTGTTGAATTTTTTCTCATAGCTCCTCAGGTATTTGTAGGACACTTAGTATATAGAATAATTTATACATTAAATAACTAATATAAAACTAATCTAAAATTAGATATTATATATTAATAGTATATGTGTTTTTAATTAATTTTTACATTATTGTTAGAAATACTATTTTCGTTTTAGCAAGTGTGTCTGATTACAAGAGGCAAATTTTAGTAAATTTTAAGACACACTGTATTAATTTTCGTTCGTTCGATTTGTAGATTCTACTGAGGAGGGGATTTTTCGATATATTTTTTTCGAAAATCTGAAATCGTACAGTCTATATAATGCCCCCTTTCTAACATTTAATTTACCCGTCATTTCTATGAAAAAGACACTATTAAATTTTCAAAATTTAGTTGATAAATTTTAATATTGTTTAAATCAAATGTATTGAATAAATAATGGGTATAGTGTCTTTTAATGTATAAATAATTTAATTAAAATTTTAATATTTATTTGCCGGGTGCACAGTGACATTCTTGTCCTTGTAATTGTGCGTAAAATCCTCTTTCTTCGGTTTTAAGGTCATTGATAGGTCGTTGTAATGTCGACTCAATCCAATGTGTATCAACCTTAGTGTAGCCGGCAACTTGAGCTGCAGGATTGCAGCCTGTATCCCAGCTGTAAATACCTGCAAGGGTGTATCGTCCATCGCCTTTATCGCAAGCAAGAGCACTGCCAATATCCACCTAGCAACGAAAAATAAAATTATGAGCAAGTGTTTAAGTTAGTTAAAGACGAGGGGAAAAACTACTTCTTCAAATTTTGTACACCTGATTTTACAAATTTCACGTATGATTGTTGAGATTGTAGTCATTTTTTGTTGATTTTACGGATTTTATACGAAATTTCCAGGATTTTACCATGATTTTATGATGATTTTAAGGGATTTTAATAAATTTGTACACCAAATTTTACAAGTGGTTTCTCCCTCGGTAAAAGGTTTGCAGATAAGGTCCTGGAAGTTAGCTCCTCAAGGATACCAAAAATGCCAAATTTAAAATTTTTGTGCTAAAAAAAATAGAATTCCCGGTTTGAGGCTAGGTTAGGTTTGGTTAAGTTTAAGTCAAATCGAAAGTTCAATTTTTTTTAGCACAAAAATTTTGAGTTTGCCACATAAAAAGCACATAATTTTGTCATATTTTGTTTTCACTTTTGACATACTTGAGGGGCTAGTTTCCAGGACTTTTGCAGCTACAATTCCTGAAATACTTACTTCACAAATATCGGCTTGAGGTTGTGTAGGAGCACCGCAGACACAATTTGTGTTGTACAAATGCGCTGAATCGCTATGGTATTGCTGTAATTGTTGCTGACATTGTTGGCCAGGAAGAATACCCACTCCTAAGATGTGCATTAAACTATTTTGGATGTGTACTGTAACAGAAAAATATTTATAATATTACGTTCAAAGTTCTAAACAGAAGAAATTATTTAAATAACACTTTTTTAATATACCACGTTTTTAAAACTGATTAAAAACACGTGGTATATTAATTTTTATTTTATTTAAATAATTGTTTACTGCATTTTAGGCTTGTGTGTGTGTGTGTGTGTGTTCTGTATTTTCTGTAGTTTCTGTATGAGTTGTTTGTCTGGATAGGAATGTTTGGAGAAAAAGTAATTGCGGGATAGTGGAAAGAGTTTGTGCCACACTCTATTGAGTACATGGTGAGGTTGTGTATCTATGTTAATATTGTGAGCTATGTTTAATGTTTCAAGTCTCTAGCTCATCGGGAAGTTAGTTTAAAATCGATTTCAAAATTTATACCAAACAGACAAAGAGACAGGAAAGAAACGTGTTAAAATGGACTTACATTGTAAGATAGTTTTGCCCCAACCGGTGGTGATACATTTGGCCTTTTGGAATGTTCTGGCAATATCTTCTTCAGGTGCTGGTAGACATAAGGTATCAACGTTACGGTCCAATCGGAATTTCTCGGTTAAGATCAATAAGGCAATGTCGTTGAGTCGGTTTTCGGGCCTGTAGCCGGGATGACGAACAATTGCTGCCACCTTGTTAATTTGGAATGGTTTTGGTTCTTCGTCGATTCCAAGTTTCCATTCGCCACCTTTGACGAGGACATCGTTGGCTTGTAGACTGGAAAGAGTTTGAAAATTAATTCTTCGACGCCAAATCTTAACTGTTTTATACGTGTTATACTAATTGCATAAAACGTTAACTGATTCTATTATCAATTTTACGATAAATAGGTCAGTAGAAATTAAACCCAGATTATAACATTGTTTTAGAAATAGATCATAAGATTAATAAAAATAATTACTTTTCAACACAATGAGCGGCAGTAAGTACAACATCCCGTCGAATAATGGCGCCACCACAAAGTAAACTTCTGTTTGAGTCACGGAGAACCATAGCTTGCCATGGAATTTCGCCAAAATTAGCGTCAATTGGACCGGGGCCTGCGGGTTGTGCATTCTGAAACATTTTTATAAAATAAAGATATAGGAAATTGTTTTCATTTATCAATAAATTTAGCATATTGTCACTCTAATTAAAATACTGTTTTTACATAATTTTAGCTCAGTTAGTACCTCTGATGATAATATATTTAAATAGAATGAGTAAAATAAATATTTACAATATCAATTAACGTACTTTTGTGATTCAAAATCTATTTAATTTAACAGTTGGAAATGAAACAGTTAATTTTTATGTAAGGTTTTTAGATTGAAAACAAATATGCTATAAAGGATATTTGATTAATTACAAATAATAATATACACTTAAAAAAAAATATAAATAGCGAAATTACAGAAAAACTATAGTAAAATTTTACTATAAAAACTTTGTAATTTCATTTTACTATAAATATTCCGTATTTATATCTCAAAATTCTGTAATTTTTAACATAATTCATAATAATCACATTCAATAAGTAAAAATGACCTAATAAGTATGTAAAATTGTTTACTTTCTGCAAATTGCATCACATACTTAATGTACAATTACATATTGTTGGTATAACTTCTTAAATTATGTAAAATTACAGCTTGCATATTAATATTTGTAATAATACGTCAAAATAATGAGACTTACAATTAGTACACATTTTATGTAATAATACTAATAAAATATTACATATATGTAAAATTACAGCTTGCATATTAATATCTGTAATAATTGTAAAATACATCTTTTAAGTAAATTTAAAAATGTACTATTCTATCCCGTTGGTAATCACATTACATAATGTTTGTAATAGTTCTAATATTATGTATGTATATGCATCATAGTGTCTCATAATTTATAGGTAAAATTAGATATTAATTTTTTTAGAGTGTAAATAAAATTAAAACTTACAGGGTGTCTAATTCCGCAAGTTTCAGTATTCAGTTTGGAAACGCTAATAGGGAACTTTTGACTGTAATCGGTTTCTAGTGGTGGTTTTGCGTCAACTTGTAGGGGTGGATTAACTTGACGCGAATCAAAAGGGATGCTAGGAACATTTACAGGATAACCGACAACTGCATTCGGATTGTTCGATGGTGAGCCGAGCTGATTTGGTTCGTAAGGATTGCGTGGACGAGGTGGCTGTACTTGTGGACGACCTTTAACGCCTTGATTAGGACGATTCACATTTGGTCGGGTGTTGCTGCCAGCGCCTGAATTATCTGGATCGAATAGACCTAATTGGGTCGATGGCCAGGGATCTTTGTAGTCGGGGTCACGACAGCATTTACCGATTATTCCTGATTCGGGATCTAGACATTCCTGAAAGAAATCATATATTGTAGACATGTTATATTGATTAAGAAAGTTTTTACACCAGTGGTTGCCAATATTTCGTGTTAAGTAATCGACTAGTTCAAACAATTTATGATCATTATTTTCTTTTTATAAAATTATTTATTTGGTATTATTAATTATAATAAAGACATTACATGCTTTTGTAAAATATTACCAGGTCTCCATAATTATATGACTGATACATATTATACACATTTGTACTAATGATTTCATAAAATTATTAAATTATGTCAATCAGAAAGAAAATACAAGTATTAAAGTTTATACTAGTTTATAACTTGTTATAAGCGGATAAACAGTTCAAAATTTGTATCAGATTTTAATGAAATTTGGAAGCGTAATTACTTTATTTGAAACTGACGTATTATAAGAGTAGCTGTAAGACTAGTTACATAACTATGTAATTAGATTGACAACTGTCTTTAAATCGCCTCGTTCACTATGTTTATCTAAGCATTTGAAGACGCTTAAAATTAAAATCCGGCGTGTTTATCATTTATCTTTGACTTGAAGGTTTGAAGCAGTTTGAAATTTTAATCTTGTTTATTTCGAAGATTAAAACAAGATTTATTAATTTCAAGCGGCTTTAAATGCGGAGATAAATGTAATCATTGATTAGTCGGTCATTTCATAATTATAAAACATTATTAGGTTGATTTGTGTTTAAAAATTTAATTTATAAGTTTTATTTAATAAATAATTATTAAACACGGATTAAAAAGTATAAAATAATTTCTCCTAGCCCCATACAAATTTATAACCCCATACAGAAAAAAGTGGGGCACATGCAATAGATAGTAGTAAGGAATGTAGGGAGTAGCTGCCGTTACCCCCTCGTTTTTCTGTATGGAGTTATAAATCTGCATGGGGCTAGGAGAAAATATTTTATACTCTTTACTCCGTGTTAAAAACGTGCTATATTAATTTTTTTATTTAAATAATTATTTTCTGCTTTTTAGTCTTGTTTAACTTTAAATTTAACCTAATTAATTAATTAATTAATTAGTATTGTATTGCATCATCCAGTTCTGAGCTATTTTTAAAGTTTCAAGTCTCTAGCTCATCGGGAAGTTTGTTTAAAATCGATTACAAAATTTGTACCGAACAGACAAACAGAAAAGAAAGCGAGTTAATAAAAACGTGTTAAAAAGAGATTTACTTTATAAATTTCTCCAGGATTAAAAAACAAAAAAACAAACAAACTTACAGTTAACGGCACTCGGTTAATTTCTTGTTCGGGAGTCAATAATACTCTGCTTGGACTAATAACACCTTCAGCAGTACAATAATCTCCTTGCACGCATTTTAATGCAGCCGCACAGCCTGGATATGGTGTTACATTCTCTTCGAACCGGGTAGTTCTTCCGGTAGTTGGTGGTCTTACTCGCGATATATCCGGTACATTTTCACCCGTTATAAGTGGTGGAGTAGGTTGTTGATATTTTGGTGTACTTTGTGATATTACATTAACTCGAATAATTGACGAGTCTGTTCCTACTTCAGTAGGTGGCAAATATTGATTATTGCCATCTGATGGTGCTGGTTCACGGTTAGGATCTACGGGAGGAAGGTAACCATTGTTATTTGGTCTGGTTGGCTGCGGTTGTGGTTGGTACGGCTGTGGTTGATAGGGTTTTGGTGTTGGTCTTGGTTGTGGTTGATATGGCGTAGGTTGTGGTTGGTATGGCGTTGGTTGTGGTTGGTATGGTTTCGGAGTTGGCTGTGGTTGTGGTTGATATGGTTTAGGTGTTGGTTGATATGGTGTAGGTTGCGGTTGATATGGTTTTGGTGTTGGTGGTTGATATGGTTGGTATGGTTGTTTAGTTGTGGGAACATATACTGGACTGGTATTAGTATCCGAAGGTGGTAAATATTCATTGCTTTGTGTTGGTTTTGGAGGGGGATAATATGGCTTCGGTGATGTTTGATATTGGTTGACTGTTGGTCTGCCCGGAGGTGGAATCAAATCAGGACTGTAGCCGGAAGGACTTGGGGAAGGTGATGGACCTGGTGGTAAATATGCTGGGCCTCTGATAGTTGAAGCGGATGACAAATCGTTGTTCACGTCTTTGTAAGTTGGTGTATATGATGCACCTGGTTTCAAAGTTGATTCACCACCGTTTGGATAAACTTCGAAGGGGTTGCTAGATCTTGGAGTTGAGACCTGTTAAGTGAAATAAATAAATAAATAAACATAATAATATCTATCATAATGTTAGAAAAAGCAAAAGAAATTGTTTATGTAAACGCATAGATAAATATAGTGCAAAGACGGACCCTATTTTCTGAAAATTTGTTGTATATAGAGCTCAAAATCTCTCCATTATTCAAGATTATAATCATCTGCTTTTAAGGCATTGATCAACTAAAAAGTGTTTCATATAATTAGCCAAATTACATAAACAAAGAATGTTTAGCTAAGTAAGTGAACATAACTGGTCAATCTTCCAGAAACATATGATTAAAACTCAAAATAATATAGCAATTTTGAACTTTTTATATGCTATACCTACATCTTTCGACTTTTTTGTCTTCTTGTTATATTTTTAATTATTTAATTATTTTACTGATTAATGTTGATATTTTGAGATTTTATAAAAAAATTATAATAAAAATCAGATTTTTGTCGAAAAAATTAGAAAAAACTTGATTTTCTTTTTGTCTTTTTATTTTTTAATTTTAAAAGTAAGAGTTTATTAATTTTTTTTATGTAACTGTTATGAATGTAATATAACATATATACATAATTATTTTTAATTTTATGTTAGGTAGAATGCATCTGCAGTAGCATATCCACAGAGACATATATATTTAAGAGTGCCAATGTAGTACAAACAAAAAACAACAATATTAGATTTAAATTTGAATTAAAAAATATATTCCAATTTGTATTAGATTTCTTTTTCCTTGTACTCAATGCGTACATGATATTAGGGCAGGCGATGTCCAAATTTTGAAATATTATACATCCTAAATATATACCGCAATAAGATCGCGATTAATCGTTAAATTTTGCGACAAAACAAAACAGGTTCACACACTAATCAAAGACGCTTCAAGAAACGGTTATTTGTATGTATATAAATTTTTGTTTTAATATTTATTTTGTGCTAGATATATCTAACTATTTTAATTAAATAATTATTAGAAATCAAATTTATTTAAAAAAGTAATTAACTAAAAATTGATTTAAATCATTAATTAATATTTAAAAAAATCAAATGATTAAAATCAGCCAAACCCTGTTATTGAGATGTATGAAGAATGTATGAACAAGAAAATAAAATGTAGAATTTAATTGTTTAATTAACAAAATAATATTATTCGTACTTGTCCATTTGGTAAAATATGCGTTAATCCCGGATTAGGCGATGAAACTTGTCCATTAGGCAATATATGTGTTAGACCCGGTTTAGTTGTACTTAACTCTCCATTAGGCAAAATATGTGTTAGACCCGGTTTAGATGTACTTAACTCTCCATTCGGCAAAATATGTGTTAATCCGGGACTCTTCACTTCTGGATTAGGTCTGATTAATCCCGGCTGGCCTGGTTTGTACGGTACTTGAGCAG
Source organism: Clivina fossor (assembly GCA_963966155.1). NCBI lineage: Eukaryota > Metazoa > Arthropoda > Insecta > Coleoptera > Carabidae > Clivina > Clivina fossor. The sequence continues at coordinate 7,537,165 of OZ014566.1, forward strand.
GATGATCTTCTTCTGGTAGAATATGAATCAGTCCGGGACTGGTACCGTCTTTACCTCCGAAAGGAATAGTCTGTCCCGGTTGATAGTTGCCTCCGCTAGGTGTTTTCTGTCCGGGATTGTATTGGGAAGCAATTCCGCTAGCTGCTGTCGGATTTGCACCGTGGCTACCGAAGTAAGTTGTGCTAGATGAGCCAGTGGATGCGGCAGAACTTGCTGAAGATGCTGTGTGTTGGGAGTTGGTTGTGTAGTATTGATTGCCTGGTTGACTACCTTGAACAGTTGGTAATTGGAGATTGATGTCCTTGTGGGGTTCGCCTGATGCACCAGGAATACGGCAGCATGTTTCAGAGTTGACATCACAATATTTGTCCTACGAGGATAAAATTTTATTTAATATTTTGTTCGTTTGTTATTAATGTTATATTAATTAAATTAATATAGACAGTACATAGTTGTAGATTCTGAATCAAATATTTTTGAAAACAATGATTGAACAATGATTGTATTGAAGTTGTACAATATTAATTAAAAAGATTTTTTCATGCATTGAAAAATTATTTTCCTAATTTTACAAATAAAAAGACATTAAAGACATTTTTAAACTAGCTAAATATATACCATTAATTTTATCGTCTTATTTATTTCAAATAATTTTAGAAGCATATCAATAAAAGCAAAACTGTATAAGAAAATTAAAAATTATTTTCGGATCGAATGCATATTTGTATCTACTGTAGAGTCCTGAAGAAGGCAATAGTGATTGCCGAAACGTTGGCATAGTAGATAATAAAAATATTTAACTAACTGAATTCCGTCTATTATCATTTAATATATGATACTACTATTAGTATTATATATTAAATGGTTTTATTTATTATTTATAAAAATTTTCCAGTCAGCTATTTTCCAATTTAATACAATTGTAATGTTCAAATATAAGGGAAAACTGTCTAAAGTTGTATTTATTCTAATTCTCAAGAGCTCTAAATATTTTGACTCAACTGAGAGACCCAATAATTTATTGATACATTATGTAAGATGCTTGCTTATTTGTTTTATTTTATATTAGTAAAAGCACTATTTGAAACTAACAATAAAAATGATTTATGACCCATAATCACGAAATGTTAACAATAAAACTAACAACAATTTCTCAAACTAAAATTAATTGCAAATTGCTTAAAAGTATCATCTTAAACGCTATTACAGAAACACTATTTGTAATAAATTTTAAATCTTAATATTATTGCATTATAAATATTCAATTAGCGAAAAAACAAAATTTATGTTAAAATTAAATGTAAGTAATTAATTTTTTTTTTAACTATGCAATAAACTAATTGCATAACACAAAGAAATGAAGAGGATTTTTTTCTGCTGTAATCATTTATATTTTGTCATGAAGCGTATGAAAAAAAATCTTACTTTTATTTTTTTTTAATGATACAACATTTAAAATGTAAGAAAAAAAGTCTTTTTTATGCAATATTATAAGAAGCATCAGTATAAGGTATGCAGATATATTACGGAGATAGAATGTATATGTGTGGTACGCGGGGGCCGTAAACTTTCACGTTAGCTTTAACTTTACGTCTTAAATTTAAGTCTACCTGTATATGTAAGTGAGCGCGAAGATATATTATACATATAGATATATTTTTACTTTCTGTTTTGGTATTTAGGTTGAAAATTAGCCTACGGCAATGTCAAGGACGTTTTTTGATTCCTTTTTTTTATTATATTCATTCAATTTCACTTTCTTATACGAATTCGGTTTCACTATCGAAATTATATTTATTTCAATTCGAAATATTTCGATTATATTATATATATATATACTGAAAATATATATATATATATATATATATATATATATATATATATATAAATATATAAACTGATTCATATAGCTGATAACTTGGTTTCAAAGTGAATAATGACTAATGACTATTTGTTAGTACTATATTGTAATGTGCAGTAGAAATTCTAAATTCTGCAGTGGACCGGTGAGAAAATTGTTTATCTCTTGATTTTTTTCCAAGTGATATGAATAGAAGAGCAGATACGAGAGGTATCATAAATGTAGATAAAGAAAAATTTGAATGTCTGGATAGGAAATGTTTAGTAGAATTTAATTTGGATATATAATTATATATAAATAATGAATGACTGCTGTGAAAATGAGATTTTTACGTGGGGTATGTGGTGTGTAGGAGGAATCGGGTACGAAGTAGATTAGTGTATGATGAGTGTGAAATTGACAAAAAATGTTGTAGCAAAAGTTGGTGTTAGTTACTTAAGATGGTTCGGACATCTTGAGCGAATGTCTAATGAATGTTTGGTTAAAAAAATTTATATGAATGATTTTGAAGGTATACGTTTGCGTGGATGTCCGATGAATAGTTGGAGTGGTATGATTGAGAATAGCTTGCATGAGCAGAAGTTTCCGAGTAGTAGGAATAGAATAGTAGTAGGAATTTAAATTGGCTTGTTTGGATAGGGATGTTTGGAGGAAACTGATTTCAGGATAATGGAAAAAGTTTGTGCTACATCCTTTGTACGTTATAGGAAAAAAAATGATATTTAATAATTGTAATAAAATTGCAAATTTGTTTTTGTTTGTATATAATAGATATAGAATCAGCATTTGAAATATCTGATGAGACAGCATTGTACTTTGTAATTTTACATTTAATATTATCTTAATAAATAAAATAAAAATTACAAAATCATTTTTGTTTGTACAATAGATATAGTTGTAGCAAAAAATTTAAATTGCATTTGAAATATCTGATGAGTCAGCGTTTTTGCTAGAATTTAATATTGTATAGTCGTAGAAAAAGTATAGTGTCACAGAATATCTATTTCTCGTTCGTATGAATTCCAGCACAAGTCTTGGCGAATGCTGCTAATTTTTATATTTGTGGGGAAATTAGTACCATTCTATGCTGGTTGTACAATATATTATTTCATATTTCAATTCCAATGTATATTTAAGTAATTTTACTTAACTATTAACATTAAAATAGTAGAATTTTGTAATTTGTACTGCGATAATTGACGTAATATTTTAGTATAAATATAATATAAATTTTTTACAGTGTACTAAAGTTGTTGTATTCCATTATAAAGATACCGTGTAGTTGGGAGTATATGATTTCAATATATTTTTTTTTGATATCTGAAATGGTTGCTTAATTTAGTATTCGAAAAATAAATCAAAATTGTCATTAATATACATAAATAAGTTGCTTTTGAAATAAAAATCATCGGCCAACGGGCGTACGAGAGTAAGAGAGAAGAAAAAAAATGAGTAAATATTGCAGAATCTTATGACAAAATTTATGTCGGTATTTATCAATAAAATTTTATAACGTTGCGACGTGCACTATGCTATGGAATGGAACAGACATTGAAATCATATTCGCTAACCTGTATTTTAAAGGTCACCCGGTGAGGTCAAAAGGTCAACATACCAACAGTGATATCACAACAAATTAGTTAAAATATATTTATAAATCGACAATCTTGTAAACAGTCCATCATTTAATGATGCCAGGCAAATTATATACATATGTGAAAGAGTAAATTTTTTTCTTTTTTTTGCGTAATAACTAAACCAATCAAGCATTTCTTAACATTTCTCTATATTTTCAAAATCTATTTCTTTCTTTCCATCAAACTTGCACACATTTCAATTTTGAAACTGTTTACGCAAAAATTTTGATTTTATATTAAGTGCTAATATTTTATTTTTATTATTAGCTTTAGGTTTAAGTTCTGTATTAATATTTATATATAATCGACGTTTCGACAAACTCGACGTTCGTTTTCATCAGGAAAATTGATACAAATAATATTTACAGTGAATAATAGAACATAAAAACAAGTTACTAGGTAACAAATAAGTAACTAGATCATAATTATTTTTTTTTCATAAATTTTTAATTAATGGAAGCTAAATTTTATTTAAAACAGTGATTTTAAAAATCTATTTATTTCTTTCCGTCAAACTTACTCACATTTCAATATTGAAACTGTTTATGCAAAAATTTTGATTTTATATTTAAAATAAAACGGCTTTAGGTTTAAGTTCTGTATTAATATTTATTTATAGTCGACGTTTTGACGAACTAATCGTACGGTTTCTTCAGGAAAACTGATACAAATGTTATTTATAGTAAATAACAGAACATAGAAACAAGTTAGAAGGTAACAAATAAGTAACTAGATTTAATAATTATAATTATATAATTAAATTTTTCTAATATTATTTGCATTATCATCTCTTTAGCTCTCGTCGGGAAATTAGTTTAAAATCGATTGCAAAATTTTTATCAAACAGATAAACCAACAAATAGAAAAGAAAGCGAGTTAATAGAAACGTATTAAAAATATATGAATTAGAACACGATATATTTTTCACCTATTTTCGACGCGAAACTGCAGGTGCATCGTTATTAGTAACGTCAAACTCTCATCTATGTTATGAATTATCATCAATAACAGTTTATACAATCATTAGTTATTAATAATAATTAGTAATAACGAGTTAATTTTTTAACTGCAATTTTGTAACAACAAAATACCATAAATAATTTTTGAGAAAAACCTACATTTTGTGACATCATCTGAAATAGGTAGCTAAGCCATCATGGCAGTTATTTATTTACCCACAATCCTGTATGCGAACGCCTACGATTTTCACACTCTTATATATATATATATATATATATATATTAATTCTTTGTATAGGATAGGTGTCACTAGTCTCGCAATTTAAATGTTATAATAATAATTGAATATACAATGTGGGCGAATATTAACTGCACACTATTTATAAAAGAAGAAAAATTATGATGTCTTCTATAAATAATAATATTGTCTCGAACCAAAATGCAAATTTCTGCTATGTAAATAAATGGAATAATATTGAGAAATTTTAATTATTTCTCATTTATTATTGTTACCCGCGAATGAAGTTAAGTATCTCTATAGTTGTAACGTTACAATATATATATATATATATATATATATATATATATATATATATATATATATATATATATATATATATATATATATATATATATAAATCATTGTAAGAACATGTTATATCCTTGGGCTTTAATAGTATAATAAAGTGTGTCCAGGAAAGAACTTTATTATGTTTGAGGGAAATTTGTACCTAAATTTTTTTATTTAAAATATAATATTTAAAAATATTTGCGTATTAACTTTAAGCAATGGAACATAATTTTGTTAAAATAAAATGGCTTTAGGTTATAGTACGTACGTCTTCATCAGGAAAAAAAGATACAAATGACATATAAAGTAAATAAACAGATCATAGAAACAAGTTACTAGGTAACAAAATAAGTAACTAGATCATAAAATTTTATAAATCTTTAATTAATCGAAGTCAAATTTTATTTAAATCAGTTACTAGTCATACTGATTGATGTTATCTTTTTCTTTATAAATTTCTATTGCTTCTCTTATCAATCAAATGTTAATATTGTGGGGTGTTGCAATTATTACAGTATCTGCATATTTTACATCATGAAGATATTATAACGCATGTTCAATAATAGCAGATTTATCTGAATGATTTAGACCGTATTGACATCACATATAACAAGTTTGGCTTTTACTATATTTTGCATTTGGTATAGTTCTCTTTAAATATATAAATAGCTATAGAATTATTAAATAATATTTTGTTGATAGGTAAGCTATGACATCATAAAAATATGACGAAAAACGTTAAATAGTTTGTCTAAACGTATGTTTACTTTTTACTTATTCAATAATATTGCAACTCTGTCAAGGTCGAAACAACTATTTTTTTGCTTGAAATTAATTTCATGTTTACAGTTTATAAAGTAAACAAATTATACTGTATTTATTTAATACATATGTGAAAAAATTATGTGTTATTATAGATGATTTTTAAGAATGAAATAGGAAAATAATTTCTGATATTTTAAGTAATAAGTATTAATTTATAAATTTTATAATCTAGTTACTTATTTTGTTACGTCTAGTAACATGTTTCTATGTTCTGTTTATTTACTGTAAATGTCATTTGTATCATTTTTCCTAATGAAGACGGACGTTAAGTTCGTTGAAACGTCAATTATAAATAAATATTAATACAGAACTTTAACCTGAAAATTTTTTTACCATATTAAACTAAATAGTATTTTTTATAGAAATTTAAATTCAGAATTTTGTTCTTTACAAAAATAATTTAGTAATTTTTATTTAAAAATTAAAAAACTAATGACCATGTTAGACATTTGTGGTAATTTTATTTTACACACTATACAAAAAAAAATTGTTCAATATATATTTGTTTAAAATTATTCGATTATTAATAAATATTAATACAGAACTCTAGAACATAAAGCCGTTTTATTTTAATATAATGAGTTCTGAAAGAACTATGTTAATTTTTTTGTTAATAATTATATTAAAATAAAACGGCTTTATGTTCTAGAGTTCTGTATTAATATTTATTAATATTCGAATAATTTTAAACAAATATATATTGAACAATTTTTTTTTTGTATAGTGTGTAAAATAAAATGCTTTAGGTTAAAGTTCTGTATTAATATTTATTTAAAATCGATGTTTCGATGAAACTCAACGTCCATCTTACAGTAAATAACAGAACATAGAAATAAGTTACTAGACGTAACAAATAAATAATTTGTTTCTATTTTTCTGTTATTTAGAGTAATGTCATTTATGTATATATATCATTTATCCTGCTGAAAATGGATTTTGAGTTTCGTCGAAACGTCGATTTTCAATAAATATTAATACAGAACTTTAACCTAAAGCAGTTTTATTTCAATATAATTATTAATAAAAAGATGTTTTACTATGTTAATAATTATTGAATTTTCAAACAGATAAGCGGATTTATATTTAAGTGGTAATAATATTAAAAAGTCCGACATGATATGTTATAAAAACATGGTTTTATAAGTTAAAACTATTAAAAATATAAAAACAAAAATACTGTAAATAAAATTTTAATATCATGTTTGTTTAATGACCAATTTTATATGTTTATTTTTCAAATAACCTTTTCTATTTATACTGTTTTATAATAGTTAAAGTCTTCGATTATGTACATAAGTTATTAAATACTTAGCTATTTACATCAAAATATTGGTTAATTCAAACATCTTAGTTACTGTATAATTTTATATTTTTAATTCTCTTCAATTTGTAAAATAAAATTTCACGATAAGTTTTATGAAATTTTAACTACCTAATGAGAAAATTATAATACGCAATAAAATTATGTTACAAGTTATTACAAATGTTGTAAAAAAATTAAAATTATTGAAATTTTGTTTTCATGATGTACATGTTTTTAAGTATCTTGTTACTTGTTACTACATTGCAATGAAATTTTTAAAATGTTTTTCACATATCTTTTGCAGTGAGTTGCATACGAGAAACAAGTTTTTAATGTTATAACGTTGATATTACGTGGATTTATTTCGATTTTATTTTTGTGTGGTTTAAAAATTTCATGTAATTTTAAATAAATTTATTTCATAAATAAAAATTTAAAAAATCTATATGAATGATTTTGAAGTTATACATTATTATTGAGTCATATCGGAAAAATTTTCCAAATAAAAGTTGTTAGTATCATAACTTGTTTAGCAACTTTTGTTAAATAGTTTTTTTCGAAATATTTCATTTCTAATTTAATTATTTATTTTGTTACCTAGTAACTAGTTTCTATGTTCTGTTTATTTACTGTATTTACTGTTCGTCGAATACGTAGAATAAGTAATTGGAGAATAAGGAAATATCTATTATTTCCGAGAATAATTTATCAAAGTATTATTTAACTATAAAATAAAAAAGTTTTAGGATATCAAACTCTGATACGGATTTATTATAAAATATCAAAATATTATGTAAATAAAATTCAACGAAATGACAATTTCTATTGAACAAAGGACACCTCCTAAAATTTATGTGCAATTATACATATTAATATCTAGTAGTAGATTTGAAAAATCAAAATTGCAAATTGACAATTAATTCAAAAAGAAGACTCAAACATCTAAATACGGCCTTCAGCAGCAGACACAGTTACTAATCCAATCGACATTCTTTAACACACCTTTAAATATAAAATAAAAATCATTTTTTATCGTGTGGTAATTCCATATGACTAATATATTAAGGTAAATACGTCGATATGTGTATGGTAATGTAATAATTATTTGCTTGGAAAGAAATTACTTTTTGTGAAACATATCGTATACTTGACATTGTTCGGATTTTTACACGAAATTCACTTCTTTTGTTTTTATTTTTTGAACAGCATGAAACAGTTGAATAACGATTAAAACAAACGCATTTTTTGAATTTTAAAATCGGATTGAATAGGTGCGTTTAAATATATGTATTGAATACTATATTAGAATGGAACTGACTAGGAGACGTCTCGAAGTGTTGATATTTGTTTTATTTCAAAATAACGAATATATATATATATATATATATATATATATATATATATATATATATATAATTTAAGTAAGTAAATCACGCCATAAGGCTAAATAGTATAGTTTAAATTGAATAAATACCATTAATTAATTGAAAATTAAATTAAAAATTTGTCAACCTGTATCGTCTGGGAATCGAACCCAGGACCACTATGTTTCCGGCACAGCGCACTTACCTTCTGCAGGTGAATTTACAAAAATTATGAATACTTTATATAGATTAAAAATTTCAACTTCGTCTGTGTATTGTTAGCTCAGAAGGTAAGAGCGCTGTGCCGGAAACATAGTGGTCCTGGGTTCGATTCCCAGACGATACAGGTTGACAAATTTTTAATTTAATTTTCAATTAATTAATGGTATTTATTCAATTTAATATATATATATATATATATATATATATATATATATATATATATATATATTTAAATCTACCGTGGCTATTGCAAAACTGTCACCGCAATAGCACTATTATGTAGCACTATTACTATTATCTATTACATGCGCCCTATGTTTTTTCGTTTTAATCACAATTAATCACAATCACAATTTTTCAGGACAATTTGTATGTGGTTATATATCTGTATGGGGCTAGGAGAAATTATTTTATACTTTTTAGTCCGTTTTAAAAACGTGGTATATTAATTTTTTTTAAAATTTAAATAATTATTTTCTACTTTTAGTCTTGTGTGTGTGTGTGTGTTCTGTATTTTCTGTAGTTGTTTTATTGTAGTTTCTGTATTTGGAAAAAAAATATTTGCTAAATACACGAATGTACGGAAATCGTGAATATGGCAGAAGATAAAAATTAATATTTCTTATATTATTAATTAATTAGTTAATATTGCATTGTTATCCAGTTTTGAGTTATGTTTAAAGTTTTAAGTCTGTAGCTCATCGGGAAGATAGTTTACAATCAATTGCAAAATTTGTACCTTATAGACAAATAAACAAACAAGCGAGCTAATAAAAACGTGTTAAAAACGAATTTTGTTAAATTTATTCATTTCTGAGCTTGTAGTACTTACTTCAAAACACGAACTATAATAAAATTATAATTATAATTAACGTAATAAATTAGCTAATAAAATGATAATAAAATTATACTTTAACAAATTTAGCAAATTAACTAAACTACCAACAAAACATAAAATTTTGTAGACAATAGAAAAATTATTTAAATTTTTATAACAAAAAACACTATTTCCAGAAAAAAGTAGTGGCAGATGTTCATGGTAAAATGTCAAAATTTAAATAAAATATAAAAAAATAAAACAATGACATATGTATCTATAATATATAATATTTTTTTTCCTCAAATACGATAAAATTTTCCAACTTTAATAAAAAAAATCTCGTGTTAATTAGAAAAAAATTAAAAGTCAAGGATTTTATTCAAAAGTGTCATCTTCAATTTTGGATTTTGTGAGAAAAACTGGTTTAAAACATTTTAAATCATATTTTTTGTTCAGTATGTCATTTTTATACAGGCTCCATTCTATTTTTTTTTATCTATATTTTTAATTTATGATCATCAACAAAAATTAACGAAAAACGTCGAAAATCGATTAAAAAAAAAACAATTAAGTCTCCGATTACCAGATTGGTAAAACGCTAATAAATTAACTGATTAGAATAAAATAGAAATTAATTTTAAAAACAAAATGTCACATTTCTAAAAAATGTAAATTTTTTTTCTGATTTCGTTGATGAATAGAAGAAGTGTGTTCGAAATAGCCATCTGTTTAAAATGCAAGTCGTTAGTAAAAAAGTTAAAGTTCAGCTATGTCATTTAACCAGTGCAAAGTTGTAAACACATTTGTTATCAGCTCGATAGATTCCGGGTTTCGATATTTATTATATTCTTCTCTCGAATTTTTAATTAATTCCAAATTCTTTCTGCAAATTCTTGTTTAAATAAATACTAAAATATGTATAGTAATCCTATTTTATTTAAAAATGAGATTGAATTATATGGGTCTTTTTATCTTCTGATTAATAAAACTAAAATATTTGTATAAGAGTATTTTTTTTCCTTTCAAATCGTTTAAGTATTATTTAAAATCTTTATCTGTTAGTCAGTTAAGATGGTTCGGTCATCTTAAGCGAATATCTAATGAACGTTTGGTTAAAAGAATTTATATGACTGATATTGATGAAATTGCATTTCTTTTTGAATACAAATGATAAGATTTAAAGAGAAAAAAAAAATAACTCACCCCATCTCTAACGTTAAGCAATCCTTCGCCATTGTTATTAACAACTCCGTTGTTGCATAAATGTTTCTTGACACAAATCAATCCTTGTCCGAAACATTTGATTGTCAATTGTCCGCTGACACCTCCGTTTCCATGTTGACCAGTTGTAGTTTGACCTTGACCGCCATAACTACCAGCCGTGCTAAAGGATCCACCAGTTGAACCACCAAATCCTCCACTTGTCGTATGTTGGTTACCGCTGGTGTAGGCCGATTGTCCTCCAAAACTTGTCGTACCACTGTAGCTACCTCCTGCGGCAGTCGAGTGTTGAGCACCGCTGGTATAGCCTGGTGTTTGATCTTGTTTAGGACCACTTGTATAGGCTGGTTGATGTGTTGGAATTGGCTGAGTTTGTCCGGGATAGGTAGTAGGGATTGGTTGACCTCCGTAATTGGTTTGGGAACCACCGAAATGAGTCTGGGTACTTCCTGAGCCAGGATAAGTGCTCGGAATCGGCTGGGTGTTTTGTTTCGATCCACCGTTGCAACCACCTTTCACTCCTGAACAACCTCCTGTATAACCAGTGTTTTCGAAAGATCCACTGAATGAGCCCGCTGATCCAGAACCATGTACAGAAGATCCAGAACAGCCTGCTTGAGTTCCAGCACATCCACCAATTACAGGAGGAAAACTACTACCTCCAGGTAAGAAGGGATTCTGTCCACCAGCACCTGCTGATCCAGAACCATGTACAGAAGATCCAGAACAGCCTGCTTGAGTTCCAGCACATCCACCAATTACAGGAGGAATATTACTACCTCCAGGTAAGAAGGGATTCTGTCCACCAGCACCTGCTGATCCAGAACCATGTACAGAAGATCCAGAACAGCCTGCTTGAGTTCCAGCACATCCACCAATTACAGGAGGAATATTACTACCTCCAGGTAAGAAGGGATTCTGTCCACCAGCACCTGCTGATCCAGAACCATGTACAGAAGATCCAGAACAGCCTGCTTGAGTTCCAGCACATCCACCAATTACAGGAGGAAAATTACTACCTCCAGGTAAGAAAGGATTCTGTCCACTAACACCTAAATCTTGTGGATTACCATGTTGAGTATTGGTCTTACAATCTTGTCCTTTGCAATTGGTTGTGGTTATAACCGTTTGTGGTTTACCACCTGGACAGTTGTTACCACTGCAACTGCTAACTGAAATACCTTGATATTCTCCGTTAAGGAACGGATTTTTGGAAATATCGAAAGTACCACTTCCGTAATCTTTATTAGCGCCACCAGCATTGAAACTACCAGCGCCTCCAGCATTGAAACTACCAGCGCCTCCAGCATTGAAACTACCAGCTGAACCTCCAGCATTGAAGCCACCAGCTCCATGGCCGGATTTGTCGTTTACATTATAGCTTCCAGAGTAGCTACATCCATTCGAATTGCATCCGTGTGATGGCAGATTATTTGGAATGGGAATATTGAAAGGTCCCGGTAAATTTTCACAGTTTCCTTTCAACGAGCAGCGTTGGAAATATTCGGAAGCTGCTTTGAAGGGTGAGTCTGGACCAGCCCACCAGAATGGTGCGGCGGCGCCACCACCAATGGCACCAGCTCCCCCAAAGGAACCAGCTAAAGCTGAAGCACCGCCCTTGATGGCGTTATCAAAGGAACCGACACCACTACCAGCTCCTGCTCCAGCGAAACCTCCTGCGAAACTGTTACTTCCGCTGGCACTACCTGAATATGCATGACGGGGTGTTTTTACGCTGTCTGCTGATGACAAAGCCAGCACGCTGGCTAATAACAAAGGGATGAAGAGGCGCATTACGGTTCTTTTTAAATCTGGAATTGATAAATTTCTATTTTAGTTATTGGTTTTTTAAATATACATAATATATTTAGTTTCGATTTGACAGAAAGAAAAAAATCAAACATTTTAAAAATAGTATTTGAAGTTTTTCTTATGCTAATTTAAATATAAAAATAATGTACTTAATTAAATAATAATTGTGCATATTATTTGATAAGATTAACTAGTTGTTTTTAGCTTCTAATTTTTTTCATTAAAAAGTATTTGTTTCAATATTATTTTGATATTTAAGCATCTCATTTATTTATAGCTTGAAAAGCAACAAATGAAAAAACAAATTATACAGAAATAATTATTTTTAGCAACAAAATTTTTAAAAACAATTTAATAATAGGATCAATAAAAAACGTAATCAATCTTGACATTAAAAATGCAACATTTTAAATGTCTATAAATAGTAATTTAGCGAAATATATCTTCTGATACGTCTATTTTAACTAATAAAATTTTAAATCACATTTTTTTTCTCTAATTTACAATTCAAATTTAACAAAATTTGCAATATAATAAATTTTAAAGAGTTAGTCGTGAAAAATATGGCTTTTTATATTGTATAATATTTACATTTAATAATAATCGCTAATGATTTTGAATTTTTTACTAATTAACTTGTATTAATCTTCCACAAGATTCTTTTTGTGGTATTATTTATTTATTCGTTGAAATTATTAATTTAATAATTTAATATTCTTGTTAAGCGTTTAATTATATTTTTACTTTTTCTTATTGTTAATAAACTAGGAAATCCTAACAAAGTAAAAAATCTTTTAGAACTCATTATATAAAATAAAACGTCTTTAGGTTTAAGTTCGGTATTAATATATATTAATAATCGACGTTTCGACGAACTCAACGTCCGTCTTTATCAGAATTTTTAATTAATTAAATTTGGCTTCCATTAATCAAAAATTTATAAAAATTTTATGGTCTAGTTACTTATTTGTTACCTATAATAACTTGTTTGTATGTTCTGTTATTTATTGTAAATGTTATTTGTAACTTGTTTCCTCATGAAGACGGACGTTGAGTTCATCGAAACGTCGATTATTAATAAATATTAATACAGAACTTAAACCTGAGGACGTTTTATTTTAGAAAATTCTAATTATTAAGAAAATTCTAATATTAAGAAAAAAAAAAATACGTATAATCTTTGAACAAAAACAAATAAAAACAGAATTATATTTCCCGAAGCAATTTAGAAAAACTATATTTGAGTTTTCGGTTAATAAATTTAAATCTAACTTTATCGTTTTTTGTTTGTTCTACATTGAGACTCTTAAATATATACATACATATCGTTCGTTTAGAATTACAAGGGCGTAAGCGACATTTTTGAATAATTTTGCATAACTGTTGTAACAAGTTACTTAGTGTATGAGGAACGTGTAAGTATTATTATTAATTTAATTTTGTCAGTATTTCATTATTAAAAATTAGAAATTACAAAGTCGTATGTTTTTAATTTTATATTTGTTGGGTTAACAAAGTCGTATCGGCTTTTATAATGAGACAACCGTATTTCACTATTACAATTTATATCGGTGCGCGCTAAGATTTTATCCACAGCTAGCTGGATTCACTTGAAAGTTCAGCGATATCTTGGTGCTTGCTTGCTGTGGCTGGGTTTATATAGTCCAATCACAAACGTCTAATTTTTTCTGGATGTTCTGAGAGAATGTACTAGTCGCTTTGAGACGGCAGACGCGGCGGTACTGTACTATGTCTTGCAACAATATTAATGTTAATACCCATTGGCGAACAAGTACTGTATTTTAGCAATTAATAGTGTTAATACGTATATACTAACGTTTTTCAATGGCAAATTTAGTGAAATTGGTACCATATTCTGATTCTGAAAGTGATCCTGAGTACGAAGATAATATTCCACTTGCCAATCTTATGAGAATAAGAACGTAAGTATTGTTTAACTCTGTTACCGATATTTCCATTGAATTGTGTTTTACTTTTAGACATGAGAGTAATAGTAATTCAAATCCATCTCAATTATCAGAAACTATTTGTTTTCGTAAAAGAAAAGTCAATACTCAAAATTGGAAATCTGTAGCTAGAAAAAAGGCCCATGATGCCGGTTTGGAATATATTTCTATCAGAAATAAAATCGTTCCTTCAAAGAAAATTAAATCGTGCAAAAATTGTTTGAAGTGCGTTTTCAAGTGCCAAATATTAATTAGTATTGTTGAACGAAAAACTATTTTTCAAAATTTTTACACTTTGCAAGAACATGAAAAAAAATTGTTTATAATTTCAACCACGGAAAAAGTGCCAGTAAAAAGGCTTCGACAAGAAAATGAGTTGAGCCGCCGAAAATATACATTCCGTTATTTCATGAACGTTGGAAATGCTAGAATACAAGTCTGCAATTTTTTTTATTTAGGAACACTATCCATTAGTGAAAAGAAAGTATACAATACGCATTTAAACAAGATTAGAAGTATATGGGTAAACCCATATATAGACTACTTTGACATTTCTCGGAAAGTTGGCAACACTGTATTTTAATAATATTATAATTTATGTGGGCACTAGGAGATACTTTTTTGAAAATTTGATCAAAATTTAATAAATAATGTAGCCACAATGAATTTTTAAAAAATTTTGTGATTTTTTTTCTCGATAAGTTGGCAACACTGTATTTTGTTAAAATTGCATAATTTATTTAGGCACTAGGAAAAACTTTTATGAAAATTTGATTAAAATCGGTTAAATGAAATAGTCAAAATAAATTTTTAAAAATTTTACTAATTTTTTTCTCGGAAAGTTGGCAACACTGTATTTTGTTAAAATTACATAAATTATATGAATACTAGGAGAATCTTTTGTGAAAATTTGAGTAAAATCGGTTGAATAACATGGCCATAATAAAATTATTAAGTTCTGAATTACAAAGTCGTATCCGCCACAAATAAAGTAAATAACAAATATCACAGTAACAAAGTCGTATGTGTTTTTTGATTTAGTTATTTTTATCGGATAAGACCAGCAAATGGGTGGATTCTTGGATAAACCTAGTTAATGGTTTTCGGTAAGTACTGTAGCAAAATCTCAATTTCATTAAGTGGATCAATTAAAAAATAATGCCCAGACAATTTTTAAACTTGAAAATCTCGCAATAGTAAATAATGTACATACGACTTTGTAATTCTAAACGAACGATATGTCTCTGAGAATATGCTACCGCAGATGCATTCAAACAGACATAAAATTAAATATTACACGTATAAAATTATATGTGTTATATTTGCATTTATAATAGAAATACATAAAAATAATTAATAAACTCTTATTTTCAAAATTTAAAAAAATCAATGTTTTTGAAAAAAATCAGATTTTTTAAATTAAAAAAAAAAAAATCAGAAACAGCTCAACTCTGAATGAAAATTTATATTACTCGTTTTAAATTCAAAAAATGGAATATATAAAAAAAATATGGTAAGAAATTGTGCAATAACATCTAGAATGATATTTTTCGCTTTTTAAAGAATCTGAACAGTATAAAAAATTATAAATTCAAATTTAAGAATCTGTCGCTTATATAACACATCAACTGTTGAATACATAGCCAACCTCTATGTCTTTTATACGCGATAATATAGGTTCTTTACTACATTTCATTTTACTGTTAAGAATGTATTTAAGAGATTTTTTTTTGACTGTGGGCCAATCAGGCGAGAATTGCATCATACATTCTCTCTTTCTATATAAAATTTAATTTATGAGATTGTCAACTTTTTTTCATCAGTTTGACTTTTGCTGTAAGATGAAATAATGAATCTATTCAAATTCTTTATTTTGAAATAGTTTTTCAAATAACAAATAATATCGAAACGCAGACAAATACAGCTATTTTAGTTAATTCGAATTGAATGACTAAATTTTAGATGATTTAATATAATAAAAAAATCTTTCAGAACTCATTATATTAAAATCAAACGGCTTTAGATTTGGTTCTGTATTAAAATTTATTAATAATTGACGTCGATTATTAATAAATATTAACACAGAACTACAATCTGAAACCGTTTTTTTTTTTAGATTATTTATTTATAATTAGATGATATTTATAATAACTTTAGTTGTTTTATCCATATACAAATTAGTTGAAATTAAAATAATATTTTTATGACAATCTAGGGCTTTTCTGAAGGGCTTTCAAGTATGTTCGGGGTCGGAACATATGTTATCACAATCGTTGTTGTTTATTTGAAGATTATAACAAATAATTATTTAAATAAAAAAAAATTAATATACCACGTTTTTAACACGGATTAAAAATTATAAAATAATTTCTCCTAGCCCCATACAGATTTATAACTCCATTTATAACAGAAAAAACGTGGGGCAACGACAACTACTCCCTACACTACTTACTATTATCTATTGCATGAGCCCCACGTTTTTCTATATGGCGTTATAAATCTGTATGGGGCTAGAAGAAATTATGTTACACTTTTTAATTCGTGTTAAAAACGTATTTGTTTTTTTTTAATAATTATTTTCTGCTTTTTAGTCTTGTTCAACTTTAACTTTAACTTAATTAATTAATAAGATTAATTATAATTTAATAATTTTAATTTTATTAATTATAATTAATTAACTTTAATTTAATATTTCTAATATTATCAATTAATTAGTTAATATTGCATTATCAATTATCAATATTTTCATTCATATTCTCGTAATACTTACTATATTTTTTTAGCAAAAATACGGATTTACAAATTCGTTATATAAGTAAGTATTTTTCGAGGAAGTTATAAAAATTTCACTAGACAAGATCAACAAAGTTCATTGTCAAATTTTGCGTTTTAACTTTATAGTTAATTATAATTATATTTGCATAGCTAATTAGCTACCGAAAATCCAACGATAAATATAAAAAATTAATTAGTACTATGCAGGTAGAACATAAATTTTTCTAAATAACCTTCTGAAAAACAAGACCAAAAAAAAATGTTTGAAAAGAAATTAGTTCAAATTTATAAACAAATAATATTTTGTTTCGTAAACTAAATATTTATAAAATAAAACGGCTTTAGGATATAGTTCTGTATTATTTTTTATTAATAATCGATGTTTCCTGATGAAGACGTACGTGGAGTACTTCGAAACGTTCATTATTAATAAAAAAAATTACAGAACTATATCTTAAAGCCGTTTTATTTTAATATAATGAGTTCTGATAGATTTTTTACCATGTTAAATATTTACAATTTTCAAATAAAACTGCTTCAGGTTAAAGTTCTGTATTAATATTTATTTAAAATCGACGTTTCGACGAAACTCAACATCCGCTTTCATCAGGATAAATGATGCAAAATGTATAATATTAAATATTAATACAGAACTTCACCCTAAAGCAGTTTTATTTTAATATATTGAGTTCTGATAGATTTTTTACCATGTTAAATATTTATAATTTAATCGCAAGTAATAGAAAGATTACATAAGATTAATTATATCTATAATCAGGGAATTGGAGTGTCAATTTTTCTTGTTGCGGCTTCAACTTTTTACATTAAACAAATATAAAACCATGTAAACAAAAAGATATTTTTTTTTACCTTTTTTATATTAAAAATAACGCCACTAACAATTTCCATTATCTAATGATCGATAAACCGAAATTCGCTAGTCATAAACAAAAAATTCAAATAAACTAACAGTCAAACAAACGAACAAAACAAAAGACAATATAATATTGAACACTTTTAATACAATATTACTGACACTATGTGAAAAATATGATAAACTGCATTATTATATTTTTGATTAATAAATTCATCATATTGCATTTGCAATATATCAAATAATTAGTAACATTTTTTTGTGAATTTTCTATATTTAGTTACTACGTAATATTATAAGCACGGAATGTATTTTCTGTAGTTAATTTAATATAATAAAACATAAAAATCATCAAATTAAAAGTTGGAATCGGAGTCGAATAAAAACAAACAAAGTTGAATACATCGAAACGTCGATTATTAATAAATATTAATACAGAATTTAACCTTGTATTTACTCTCTAGATTTTTTATATTAAGAAGAGGAAATAAATTTAATCTTGCGGTATTAAAAAAATAGTTATAATTATTATTAATAATAATTTGTTGCTAGGAGAATAAAATTTACTTGCGAAGTAAATTTATTGTCTATGTAATTTCCGAATAATAAATAAAAAAAACTTACCAACAATTATAAAAGTGAGCACATCCAAAATCGAACCACAATAATTGTGAAAATACAAAAGTGCACTTAATTCTATAGATATTATAAATAAATTAAATTCGAAAACCCCCCTTATCACTATTTAGAAGAATCTACAAGACTATTATTATTACTGAGTTTTGATCTGTTAAGTTCATGTGTTTACGTTATTATCGGCGCCGTTTCAGCGCGTCAACTGAGATGCGAATTGCAGTACGCCGATTGTTTTATATCGGCGTGTGGCACCCATCCGCTTTGCGTGGATTTTTGCGCGTCTCTTCTATGACGTAGATCTCAACAATCCTCTCTTCTTCCCTCTGCTTGCTACCCCCCTCTCCCCACCAACGCTAAACCGATTTTGATTCTGAATCATCAACGGATCAACACAACCTCGCATATTTACACCAAGTTGCTAAAACTAGAAGTGGCTTTGTAGTGGTAGAATTGTAATTAATAACGTTTGGATACTGTTGGTTAATTATTTGGGAATTTTTACTTTGATGATTGTATGAATGTATGTGTGTTAGTGCGTCATTATTGAGAGTGAGATTCATTTAGAAAGAGATGAAGGGATTTTATTTAGTTTGGTTATAAGAATTTGAGGATTTTTCTTGAAATTTATTTTTCGCTTTTTTATCGTCAAGGTTATCCTTGTTAATGGAGCAGTATTTTTAAATATTAGCAATATTTTGACATGCATTTAATGTAACAATATTATATAATCTATTGCGGTACATAATATTAAACATTAACTGCTGTGAATGTGTTTTTGTTCAGTTGTTCTGTATATTATTATATATGTATATAATTATGAATGTATACATATTTGTATCTATTGTAGAGCCCTGAAGAAGGCAAATAGTGATTGCCGAAACATTGGTCATAGAAAATAAGACTGAATTTCTTCTATTACTTAATATTTATTTTTATTAGCTATTTTGATATTCAAATTAGATAATATACATTTATGGTTTTTGTACCATAAACATTTTGTTTTGTTTTATATATTGTATACTTTTTTTTAATAATTTTCTGTAATTGCGTATTATGTCTGGTGAAAATAAATTATTATTATTATAAATATATAAACACGGTAATGATTGTGAAAGTATACGTTTGCGTGGGTGTCCGATGAGTTGTTGGAGTGGTATAATTGAGATTGTTTAGCGTGAGTGAAAATTTCCAAGTAGTAGAAATAAAAGAGCATGTATGAGAGGTAATAATTTTCAATATGGTCGCTGGAGATGTTAGATTAAATACACTCGACCGTGCAGTCATATTTAAGTAGTGTGTATAATATAATAGTGTGTATATATAATGTACATTATTGTACTAATAACATAATGACCTCTTTCTAAATAGGCAATATAGTAACATAAATCAATGTTTTAATACTCTTGAAGAAAAAGATTGTTTTCATATAATTTAATCATTGAAAACAGATAAAGAACTAGCAGAAGAATCAATACTTAGTATATGTAACAATAAACAAATAATTTATTACATGTTGTTATTTTTAAATAATAAACTATACAAAAATATTCAACATAAATAAAATAATGTATGTTAATCTGTCATTGAAGTCTCTAGCAATTTATATTTACGTTCAAAATTATAAATAAATAAAAGAAAATATTGTTGAAAAACTATTTTATTACATATATACTTAATAAATATTACAATATATTGAACATATAAAAATAAATATTATTAAATTACATAAAAATGCATAATAAATATACAATTACATATCCTAATCTATAGTTGAAATCACTTAATGACTTTTCAGTATATATAATTACATAGCGAATTTCTATTTATTGTAAATTATACATAAGAAACTTTACACCTACTACAATTAAATCATGTTTATAATTAAAATTAAGCAACTACCAAATAATTAATTAAACTTTTTTCTCATTTCTATTTGTCATTTACGAAAATATTTAATTATTTTTAATATTATGCACTTGTAATATTTGGGTGTGAATGATTTGAAATCCGCTATAGATTATATAATATTATTTATAATATTTATTAATTTTTATATAATTTTTTTTTTTTTATATCTTTAATTTTATATGCATACATACACAATTACGTCATATATTCAGAAGGATGTGGCATGAACTTGTTTCACTATTAGTTTTCTCAAAACATTCCTATCCAGACAAGCAACTTTAGTTTTATCGACATTTATGATACCTCTCATACATGCTCTTCTATACCTATTACTTGGAAACTTTATGAACAAATAAATGTTCATAAATGTATCTGTGAAATTAATATAATAATATTCAAATTGATTAAATCACCATACTGACGAGCTGCTAAAGATCGAAACACGTGTCTATGGTTAACTGGCCAGTCATTGATGTACAGCTTAAGAGACCGATTTAATGATTGAGTAACTTGTGAAATTTTCGGGAAAAATAAAATCTCAACATTTCAGTATTATATTATTTTATATTCCAGCAATTATGTGCGTACCACATCAGATTTTTCACTCGTATAATAATATTAAATAATATATTTACTTAGCAAATTCAATCCGATTAGAATTTCAAAGTTATCAATATCGGAATTTTTATTAAATAAAATTTTTGACCTCTCTCACCTTTCTAAATATACTTTTCAATATAATCAAAATAATCAAAACAGATTAAAAAAAAATCGAACTTTCTCTATTACATTAACATTAAGATTATGTACTTATACAGTTCAAATTAAATTAATATCAGCTTTAAATAAACATACAAAATACTTATTTTTTAATTGAAAATTACTTGCAATTTTTTTTTGTTGATACTTTTTTGTGTTTCCATGATTGAACATTGTTTGTAATTGTATGACAACATTTGTTTATTGTTTTTTTAAATAGATGTTAACAACATTTTTTTTGTTGTTTATATTATAACAAATTTACAATAGAATTAGTGATGCTTGTTTGGTAATTTATATGTATAGATTTATATATTGTATATTATAAAAAATTGAATTTTTAACTTTAATGTTAAAAATAATCAATGAATATTAATATATATATATATATATATATATATATATATATATATATGATAATTAGTGAAATATTTTTTTTTAATTATTGATATAATATATCTGAAGCAGAAATTGTTCTGTTGAAATATAGATTTAAAAAATTAGGAAATTGTTTTTACCTTAACATAGTAAAAAAAACATAATGAAAACACAATCTATGTGTCTTTGCCTTTTGTGAAAAATGTTACTGATAAAATTGATATAATTTTATAAGAAGAAAGAATATCAAGAAAGAATATTAAAGTTTCTTATTTTTCACACATAAAACTACAATGCATGTTAACGAGCAGGGCCGGATTTACAGCTTGCGGGGCCAACAAGCACGCGGTAGGGATGGGGCCCCTATCTCTACTTTAAAAAAATGTATCAAGCAAAAAAGGTCTTTTATAGTTTACTATCATGATTATGCAAAAAAAAAGGTTGGCCCCCTTGGATTGGGGGCCACAAGCACGTGCTTGTTCCACTTGCACGTAAATCCGGCCCTGTTAACGAGCGTAAAAGACAATCTTCGGGTATATATAGAACACCTTGTGAACGCGGTAGTTTTATGTTGGCCAGACAGGTAGAACTGTTTCTACTAGATTGACAGAAAATAACAGAGTCAATACGTCTAAATCATTCCGTTAAATCTGTTATTGCTTAACATGCGTTAGAATATCTTCATAATATAAAATTTGAAGTTACAGTAATAATTGCTAGACCAATCAATATTAGCAGCAGATTGATAAAAGAAGCAATAGAAATTTATAAACAATCACTTTGATTGCACTGAGCTAAATAAAATTTGGTTTCCATTAATTCAAAAAACTATACATTTTTATGATCTAGTTACTTATTACCTAGTATCTTGTTTCTATGTTTTGTATTTAGATGATAGAAACAGATTTTGTTTATCCTGCAGAACAACGCATCGTGTGTACACAGTATCAATAAATATTTGTTAACAATTTGTAATTAAGTAAAGTATATTTAACATCGGTTTAAGACAATGCAGCTCTAACAATATTAGCTCAGGACTAACTAAATAAACTGAAATACGCAATAAGTATACATGTTTAAAAATTAGAAAAAATTTGTCATTTATCATAGGAAAATTAATTTTTGATTTTACAAGACTAATCCGCCATGAAATTTCTATTTGCGGAAGTAAAAACATAAGCCGAAATAAATCACAAACATCCGAAAAGCAATTATCAAAACAAATCATAGGAGTAATTCGGACCTCTGTATTAATAACTAGTTTCCAAAATATAATGAAATAAATTGCTAAACACACGCAACAACATAAGTATCAGTTAGTGTTGCTGCCACAGAAATGGTTGTGCATGAACTTTGTGACCCAACTGCGTATCGAATTTCACACCCATAATTTGAAAAATATCTTAGCACAATAGCAAAGATAACTTGGAAATATTTATTTATTTGCATATACTTATTTATATTTAGTTAAAGAAACGAGATGTGTTTGTAGGTATTGACGCCATTAGCAGGCGCACGGTTATGTAATAACTTAGAAAAGATGTTTTTTCTTTTTACTTAATCAAATTTTTCTCTGTTCAGCTTTTAATGTCATTTAGACAACAATGTTATTATAAAGGCTGTAATGTCAAAAAGGTCTCTCTTTTTTACTTTAATTCAATTTGTATTTTGCGTTTTCATAGGTTTATGGTGGCTATGCATTGAATATATAGGGTGTTATTGAAAATATATTGTATTAATTTAATATATATATATATATATATATATATATATATATATATATATTATATATATATATATATATACAGGGTGTTCGTTTGCCAGGTTGATATAGGGCAATAACATGGAATATCGATAATATGCAGAATACTTCTTTCTGAAGTAAAATTCGGAGAAATACTTAGAATACTTAGAATACTTTTCGATAGGGAATAAAAAGTTCTATAATTTGGTTTTAGTTTTAATTTGCTAGCATGTCCCGTTTGGGCGCCAGAATTTTTTTTAAAATGTTTTTTAGAATTTTCAATAATTTTTCCTGCTAATTCAGTATGAATTAGAGAAAAAAGTTACTTACCTATTATGTAGCCAATTTTTTCCCCTAATTTACTGAATTTTTTTAGATTTTTTTGAACAAATTTTGAAAAAAGTTATATTTTTAATAAATTTGAAATATAACTTTTTTCAAAATTTGCTCAAAAAAATCTGAAAAAATTCAATAAAATAGAGAAAAAAATTGGCTACATAATAGCTAAGTAACTTTTTTCTCTAACTCATACTGATTTAGCAGGAAAAATTATTGAAAATTCTAAAAAACATTTAAAAAAAATTCTAGCGCCCAAACGGCACATGCTAGCAAATTAAAACAAAAACCAAATTATATAACTTTTTATTTCCTATCAAAAAGTATTCTAAGTATTTCTCCGAATTTTACTTCAGAAAGAATAATTCTGCATATCCCATGTTATTGCCCTATATCAACCTGGCGAACGAACACTTTGTATATATATATATATATATATATATATATATATATATATACAGTGTGTTCTCGGATCGAGTTCACTATAGGTGTAATTGGCAAAAAATTTAAGAATTTTATATTCATGTTTTGGGATTCCGGCCTGCTTTGTCTGAAAACAATTTTAAGCATATTTTTAGTTTTTTTTTAAAATTAAGGCGGCCAAGGAAAATGTAAAAAACTATTTTATATTCAGGTAAACTACTTTTTTGGTTAATAATACGGCATAATGTTTTCGAGAAATATTGTTCAGAATATGAAATTATGGCTCTGTGCAAAATTTTTAAAAAAACTAAAAATATGCTTAAAATTGTCGTGTAAAACCAGCATAAGTAAATTTTATGTATGGAAAAACTAATTTCACATAATTAAATGTCTATAGTATGATTTACATAGTATAATAACTGGAGAAGTATCCTGTATAAAGCTATTAGATATAAATTTAACTCTTCGTGATATGAAACTGCAGTTAATGTACATAATATCTTTCGCTAATTTTTTCATTCGATGAAAAATTATGTAATTTCTGTAGTTGTTAAGAATAGATTTTCTTTAGGAAAAGTCTGCTATCGTATTAAGTAATTTGTTTCGACTTAATTGAAAATTTATGTATCTATTAACATATTAAAATGTTACTATAATAAATATATCAAGAGGGAGCATATTTATTTATTAGTAACTTATAATTGGAATTTTATTTAGTAAATTTACTTATTGTTAGTTTGACAGTTTATTTGTGTAAATATTGCAAGATTGGAAATATTTCTTCAAGCTATAGTTATATTTATATAGTTACATTTCCAAAATTGAGGTTATATTATTTACAATTTATATATTCAGGTATGGAAGTAATTATTTTAAATATTTTATCAAATTTGATTCTTATTTTATAATAAAACATAGTTAAGAATTTTTCAGAACTCATTATATTAAAATAAAACAGCCTCAGGATTAAGTTCTGTACAATTTTATTTTAAATTCAACGTTTCGGTATACTCTATGTATATCATCATCAGGAAAATATTCAAATGACATAAATATTTTAATAAACAAGCAAAATATAGAAATAAGTTACTAGGTATAGTAAAAAATCTTTCAGCTTTCATTATATCAAATAAAAGGCTTTAGAATTTAGTTCTGTATAAATTAACAGTATGTATTAACAGTAGATTGATAAGAGAAGCAATAACGGAACTAATAACTAATAACGGATTTCAATAAAATTTGGCTTTCTTTAATTAATAATTTATACAATTTTATATAGCACATCTGAGATAGTATACTCTATTATTATCTATGTAAACAGATTTATTGCAGTAGAGTAGAGTTCTCGGGTGCAAACATATGTCAAATTTTTTTATTTTCGAACGAAAGTTGTTGAGATTGTTAAGTAATTGGCATTATTAATTAATATTTTGTTTTAATAGGTACAAAAATTAAATGGGCGCAAGCTGAACGAACTTTGAACTAAACTCTCCTCTACCAAATTTCTAGCTTTGTGTAAATCGTTACTCTACCAAAATCAGTAGAGTAGAGTGATTCGGAAAAATGTATGCTTTACTATATATATATATTTATATATATATATATATATATATATATATATATATATATATATATATATAAAATGTATAAAATTTTAATGGAAAGGTTAGGTGTTTGAATCAAATTCTCATTAAAAATTCTGTGTCAAGCTTTCGGTGGTATTTTTCACCTTTTTCAGAACTTGAAAATTTATTTATGAACTGAACTAACTGTACAGCGAAATAAGTTACAGTGAAATAATATTAAAGAATTATTATAACTTACATGTTCTTTTTAGAAAATTGAGAAACAAATACATAAATAGTATAGCAATTATAAAATTTACAGATGTACAAATCTTGAAATCGATAAATAATTAAAATCAATTTTATTAATAAGAAACAATCTAATAAAATTTCTATTCAAATATTAAAATAAATAAACAATAATCAGAAATATAATTGGTTTTTATCTTTTCATCAATATTTTATACATTATAATACATTCTAGTCGTGATTTTTTTATTATATATATGGATTTATTTATTCTTATATAATTACAATAAATTCTTTTAATCGGCGCTTAAATTATTAAACATGATTCATTTGTAATTACAGTTTGTTAAAAATATTTTCCGATTTTCCTTAAAAAATTAATATTTATATCATATTACAATAAACATACCCATATAGGAAATGAATAATATTTTTTTTAAATATATTTATATACTTTTTCAAGAAAAAGATAAAAAAAAATTATGTAAATTTTTAAAATCGGTAATACGAAGTGGGCTGGAGCAAACAAATAATAAGAAATCATTTCTTTGGATTACATCATTTGGTCTGTTCTATTAAGTAAGAATATAGTGAATTCGAAGCAATTCGTGTGAGTCATAGCTTTGCATCCTGGTCTAACTAAACTTATATAGACGAACACTTATAGTAGATATAATACATATATAAATAAGTCAATGTATATTTTTTGCTTTTTTTCTTTTCAATGACTTTAAGAGTGTTTAAGGTCAGAAAACTAAGCTGGAATTACCCAAAGTAACATTGACCTACAATAATACAATAATATCATTAATTTATAGATAGATTTTTTTTTCATTTACCTAGAAGATATATTTATTTCATTCATAATATTGTTAGCTGTTTTGGTATATTGTCTGTCGATTTCATACGTTATTTTTGGTCACATTGAGTTTATTTTGGCAATATTTATTTGTTTAATAAGCGTTGCTGTTATAATTTTAATAGTTTCGGAAATATAAATTCTAATTTCGTTCCAATATCCTTATTACTAATAATTCAGTTCAGAAACTTAAACTTCAAACATCATTTTCACGTAAGTAAGGTTTTGTGATATGGAACAAACAAAAAATCGACGGACGAGATATGTTTAGTTATTGTGATCATGTCATAAAGAGCAGATTATAAAATATTAATAGGAATATTACAGGTTTTGTAAATAGGATTCTAATAAAATAAAAAGGCTTTAGGATTAACTTATATATATTTTTTCGATATACGATTACTCTACGTATATCATCAGAAAAAAATATACAAATGGCATATACAATAAATAAATAAAACATAGACACGAGTTACTAGGTAAGAAAATAAGTAACTAGATTATAAAATTTATAAATTATTAATTAAAAGAAGCCATATTTTATTTAAATCAGTTACTAGTCTCACTGATTGATGTTATCTTTTTCTTTATAAATTTCTATTGCTTCTCTTATCAATCTGCTATTAATATTGATGGATTGCAATTATTTTAGTATCTTCGAATTTTAACATTACGAGTATTTTCTAACGCATGTTATGTAATAGCCGATTTATCTGGATAGTTATGTATTGACCTCTTATATTTTGACAATATATATATATATATATATATATATATATATATATATATATATATATATATATATCAAACATTTCGGATTTGGACTAATAGTATTGTAGATAATAATCAATTTTTAGGAAAGTAGTCAGAAAACGGGTAGGTGTAAATCAAAAACTCATTTATGATTAATTGTCAAGCTTTCATTGGCAGTATCCCATCTTCTTCAGGACATTATCAACTAAAGTTTTGTGAAAACGCACGTATGAAGTGATAGTTAGCAAAAATTATATTCTAACATTCGTAGTTCGTATAATTGGCAAGTTGTATGCACAGAGATAAACATGAAGCACATGTAATATTATATGTACTTCATATATATATATATATATATATATATATATATATATATATATATATATAATATATATATATATAATATATATATATATATATATATATATATATATAATATATATATATATAATATATATATATATATATATATATATATATATATATCTGAAGATTGAAGAGGAATTATATCTTTTATGCTCTTCAACATATAATAGCAATTTTATGTGTGGAAAATAGGAAACTTTAGTATTCTTTCTTGATAGAATTTTGCCTATTTTATCGGTAACATTTTTCACAAAAGGCAAAGAACCGTAAATTTATTATCAGGCAAATTTTCAACAATTGGTCTTCTCAATTTTATATAGCTTTCTTGATAAATTATTTATCATAACTGTTCATTAGAAATATATCTTCAAGCTATTTTTTGATATTCATCTTGAAGTTTATCTTTTTATTTTACTACTCTGAAAAGATTCTTTAGAAATTTATTATTATTATTATTATTATTATTATTATTATTATTATTATTTTCATATAGTGTCGATTATTTGTATCATTTTACAAAAATATCAGTTACAGAAACAAAGATCACATTTTTTGTTAATACAACACTGCATATATTAACAAAATGTTATTACCTGAAAGAATGCAACAAATATTTGGTAATTTCATCAATAATTTGTGAAATTTTCATTGATTATTCATATTTTGAAGAATATTGGCGTCATCAAGAATTCACACTCTTGTCATCACATTAATGTTAATGATTTTGAAATATTTTTCTAGTCATTTTTTTATTTTCTACCGGCGATCATTATGAGTTTTTATAGTATTCAATAACATCTATAAAAGAATAATTACCTTTTTTAAAATCTATTTTTCAATTTTATTATCACGGCATTAGGTATGTTAAACAAGAAACGTTTAAGATAAGGAATTTTATAAATCTACGATATTTATTGCTTGTCGAAGATGGAAGACCTCACATTTCGATATGTTTAGCTAATCTAAGCGAACAGAAATAAATTTTAATTTCGGTAAAAGTTACCTTATTTTTTTATTGTTATATCCTTGGAGACTTTACAACTATATATTTTATTTTATTAGATATTAATTACAATTTTATTTATTTTCAAACATTTATCTTTCTTTGTATAAGTTACTGTATTATTTTTTGGATATCAAAGTATCTTATATTAACATACACTGTAAAAAGTTTTTCTTTAATTTTACAATAAAAGTTATGAGTAACAAAGATGCCATGGATTATTATGTAATTTTATATAGAACTTAATTTTACGTAGCATGTAATATTTAACGAAAAATTATGTAGAAATAATTTACTTTTTATGTAAAATATTTATATAGGTATTTCAATCTATTATTTCATAAAACAATATATATATATATATATATAAACTCATGAGTTTATCATGACCAGTCAAATAAACAAAATGCATTGACATGTCGTAGTGGCCATGTAGCTCAGTTGGTAGAGCATTAGGCGCGAAACCTAAAGGTCCCGGGTTCAAACCCCGGCAGGGCCAATGCATTTTTCTTTAATTTAAAAATTGTCTAATGTTTAATTAGATAAATAAATATAAAATTAATGGTGTTTAATGCAAAAAATAAAAATAGTTAAACATTTACACCAAAAGAATTTATAAAAATTAAAAATATCATTGCTAGATGTAAAATATTTCAACATCGTATTTGCCTGGATAAAATTCATGAGTTTATCATGACCAGTCAAATAAACAAAATGCATTGACATGTCGTAGTGGCCATGTAGCTCAGTTGGTAGAGCATTAGGCGCGAAACCTAAAGGTCCCGGGTTCAAACCCCGGCAGGGCCAATGCATTTTTCTTTAATTTAAAAATTGTCTAATGTTTAATTAGATAAATAAATATAAAATTAATGGTGTTTAATGCAAAAAAAAAAAAAAAAAAATAGTTAAACATTTACACCAAAAGAATTTATAAAAATTAAAAATATATATATATATATATATATATATATATATATATATATATATATGTAGAGTCAGAGTATATATATATATATATATAATTATGTAAAATTACATAAAATTATAATTAAATTTTATTACATTATTTATTGTAAATTTCAATAAAAATTTGGATAATTACAGAAACATTATGTAATTTTATGTAACACGTAAAAATAAGTACTAAAACTATCTGTAACAACTACAAAATTTTCATGTTTTTTTTTTATGAAATAATAGATATTATATACTAACTAGTATAATCAGATATGTGTTTATGTAAATTTTTTTTTTATTTTTTCTGTAAATTTCCATAATTAATGAAATAAAGTTATTTTATATATAATTTTATAGTAAGTTTTATTATAAAAATGTATGTAAATTTACAAAACTTTTTACAGTGTAATAAAAAATCTTCCAGAACTCATTATATTAAAATAAAAAGGCTTTAAGATTAAGTTCTGTATAAGTTTTAATTAAAATTTGACCTTTTGATATTCTCTACGTATATTATTTATATATATTATTTTGTATAATTTTTCTTGATAATGATGATTATATATATATATATATATATATATATATATATATATATTATATTTATATTTTATATTAATTTCACAATACAATCATGAACTTTTGTTCAATGTTATTATTATTATTATAATTTAACACATAAAAATCAAATTTATTGAATGATTCCATTCTAAACTTCGAAATTTGTGAAAAAATTACAAACAATAGATGAACCAAAAATATATTTGATGTATTAAGAAAAGTTGGCAATACGTCTCTGTATTTCTAACGGCGCGTCGCGCGTCGTCTAAAAATTTAAGTAACAGTTGCGCCAATATAATTCGAGAAAATTTCAACACATAATAAATTAATTATCATAGCGACCGATCGAAAAATTATTTAAATAATTTTTGACTCATGCATTCTGATGTGAAACTAATGAAAAAAAATTCTCCAATCTTGTCACATTAGCAAAGACAATAATTTTTATATTTTTATGACTCTTTAACGCCAATAAATTCTTCTTAGCCAGATAAGTTTTTTATGAAGATAATCTAGACAATTTATTCAAAAAATGCAGATTTAATTTTTGCGCAAAATTTAATCGTGTTTTCCCACTTTGAAATTAATTTTTGCAAATTTGCAAAATTTGTATTTTATTATCTAGTTTCGTAGTTAGTTTTTATAATTAATATATTTACAAAAATTTGAATAAATTTGTTAAATATTTTTCAATAAATATCGTATACATTAGATGCTTCTTGAATATATTTTATTGAATTTATAGATTGACTTTTTGATAATTCATTGATAATTCATTGATGAGACACATTGTTTATATAATTTTGAGCAGTGGCGTAGCTAGGGTGGGTGTCACCCGGGGCGGAGGTAATGGTGTCACCCCTATACTTAGATGTAAATTTTTTTAGAAATCTTATAAATTAAGGAAAATTTAGATAGTTATACAATAACGCAAAAAAACAAAAACAATAATACAATAAAGTAGATCAAATAAAAAAAAATCAATTATAATATAGTTTACGTTTTATAGGTAAACAAATAATATTGCACTTCACTGCAAAAGTAAGTGTCTAATTCTTAAAGAATTTGTTAGAAAGAACAACAGAATTGTATTGAACTTAAGCATTTATCAATATAATAAACAACATATGTCATCAATTTTAAGCTACAAACGTCTCAAATTTGTCATAAAAATTGTACTTAAAAAATGTCTTTTGTCGGGGGCCTTAAACACGTGCTTAGTTAGCTAATACCTTAATTCGTCACTGCTTATAATTATATAGTTAGTTAAAAGATATCTTCTGAATGACATATTATAATATATTTCTGCTATATTACATCAAGGAAATGAACTAAATACATGTATCTTAATTATAACTGCATATGCAAATTAAAATTCGCAAATTAATTCAAACAGACCACTAAGTTCTAAATTTAGAAAGATTATCACTAACGTGACATCAATCATCAGACATCAGAAGGCAATTCTACTTCATTTATGAACAATAGAAAAATTTGAAATTCATATTTCTATTATACGTATAACACAATTTGTTTTTTTTTTTACGAATATTAAATATTATTTATTTAATGTAACATAAAAGAAAGAAAAAAACAAATAATGATATAATGTTTTGGTATTTTAGCATCTTCAAAATTATTGTTTGTTTGATATTTAAAATATAAGAATAGAAAATTTTGAATTATTATTTCTTGTTTATTTTCTATGCTTAATAAATTTGTCAAAACTATTTATTTAAATGTCGTTAGCATTTTAAAAATTTTGTTTCGTCTACAATATTATTAAATGAATAAATAAACAAATTATGAAGATAGTAAATAATCTTTCAGAACTTATTATATAAAATAAAATGGCTTTAGGTTTAAGTTCTGTATTGAAATTTATTAATAATCGACGTACGTTTTCAGCAGGAAAATGATAAAAATGACATTTACAGTAAATAACAGAACACAGAAATAAGTTACTAGGTAACAAAATAAGTAGCTAGATCATAAATTTTTAATTAATGAAAGCCAAATTTTATTTAAATCAGTGCCTCACAGAGATTGATGTTATTTTTTTCTTTAAAGCAATAGAAATTATAAAAAAAATAACATCAATTATTGTGATTAGTAACTGATTTAAATAAAATTTGGCTTCCATTATTAAAAATTTATAAATTTTTTATGACCCAGTTACTTATTTTGTTATACTTAGTAACTTGTTTCTATGTTCTGTTATTTACTGTAAAAATTATTGTATCAGTTTTACTTATGAAGACGGACGTTGAGTTCATCAAAACGTCGATTATTAATAAATATCAATACAGAACTTAAACCTAAAGCAATTTAATTTTATATTATTATATTATATTATTTTATACATCTGTCATACAAAAGACTTTTTTCTGTATTGGACTGTTTATTTTTGTATCTAAAAATAATAATATAAATGATGTAGAAAAGCAAACATGATATTATTGAATAATTTTAATTTGAAAATCAATTTTATGCAAATTTCTGATTTGGCTACATTACAAAATTTTTCTTATTTTTCTTTACAATACATTATTACCTAGTTTTTAATTCAATGTTATTTATATATATATTTATTTACTTATTATTGGAATCACGTATACAAAAACAAAATATTCAATTCTTTTAGTTCAAGGTTAATCAATAGAAATTTATTTTGTGATCATTTTGGAATGACTATTTAAAAAAATATAAAATATACAAGAATTTTAAGGAATTTTAATAAATTTTACTAAGATTTCTTGCTAAGGTTTTTTGCAGATTTATAATAATAATAATAATAATTATTAATTAATAATAATTAATATTACAAATTTTTGTTAATTCTACATGTTTTTTAAATGTAATTTTTTATAAAAAAAAATGTAGTATTACGACGTTACGTTACATTAGTAAAATTATAAAATGTTATTTTTACTGTTGAAACCTATGTACAATTACATAAATTTAAGATATATTTTTTACAGAGTACAATAAACTAGTCACAATTTTAATATAATACATATAGATTAAAAACACTCCGTGAAATAATACGTAAAAATACATTATATGTATATAAAATGCCTAAAAATATCAAATAAAAAAATGTAAATAGTAGGTAACTTTAAAAAAACATTTTTTTTTTCGCTGAAATATTGAATTTCGTCTCTGAAAATTGTCAAAATGATATGAAAATGATAAAAATACTTCTCGCATAGTATTCCCGTAGTAAAATCTTTTTATCCAGCGGTTAGAGGGTACTCTTAGCTACAGTTTAGTGTTTGTCAACATAATATTCGTCACTTTCTACCTTAAAAAATGCCTAATTCCATTTTAAATGGCGAGAGTTCTTTTTAGATAAATGTATAAAAAAAATATATTTTTTTTTAATATTTTGTAATTGTATATATTTAGAGTATAATAAAATAAATGAATAAATAAAATATTTATTATCTTTATCATTTTGCAACAGATTTAGAACAATAACTATGTGCTAAATGTCACATATTTATTAAACTTATATCATGAGTACAAGAATCATTATTCAGAAAAAAATAATATTCAACAATAACGTACCGCTAATAATAATATTATTTTAACATACATCGAACAAATATTTGTTTACAACTTACCTAGGTATCGAAAAGTTAATTGTGTAATAAATTTTGTAAGATTAGTACATCTCTTTTTAATTCTTAAATAATCTTTTCTTATTAATTTGTTTATTAACATAACATTGTTGTTACTTACATTATTCAAATGTCTATGTACAAAACTTTCTTTCAGTAAGAGAGAAAAAGAAACAAAATAGTAAAATATATTAATTGCTTAATATGGCTGATGAATTTAAATTTAATTAATCATCTTAATGACAGCCGTAATAAATCAATTCTCTAAATAATAATGACAACTTGGAAAGAAAAATAGACGTTTGTTTTTGCTTGTTCTAAATTTTTTATTTTATTTTATTATTCCGGTTACGAATTAAAAATCTGATGCAGTTAATTCTAACTTTTATTTGGTATATAAAATATTTTTTTTACCTAGCGTCATATTACATATGATATGGAAGGTATTGTAATCATACTAAATTTAACATATTGAGATTTTTACAAATAAACACGAATTACACAAATTTTTATTTTATTTTAAATAATTATTATTTTTTTATATTAAAATACGAACATAATATATTGCAAAACTAGTTATTTTAATAATAATAACTGATAATATTTCAAAATAATATAAAAACCATTATACTGTTACATATATTGCACAACATTATTGTGACAAAAAAATGCCATTTTTTGCGATAGGTAATTATCTGACTATTGAACTAAACGGTACATTAATTTGTTATTATTGGTGTAGCTGTACTTTTACAAATATGACAAAATTTTGACGCACACATCTGACATATAGGGTCATTTAAAACGGACAAAAATACATTTGAATTGAAGGGGTCAGTGCTATTTTTTTTTGACAATTATTTCCGTGCTTTTAGTTAGCAGACATTTCAATGATAAAGTTAAAAATTGACGCTATTATTTTATAAAAATTTCTCCATTTGTTTTCAAGTTTAAATGTACAAGAATCAGTAACATTAAAATTATCTGGTTTGTACAATCCAGACAACACAAATCCGAATAATCTATAACCGGATAATCGAGGTTTAACTATAAATGTTTTTAATAAAAAAAGTTATGTAATTTCACATGTTTTGTAAATGTAATTTTTCATAAAAAAAGATATAATACTACGTTAATTCTCACAGTAAAACTACAAATTATTGTTATTTTTAATGTTAAAACCTATGTAAAATTACATAAATTTAAGATATATTTTTTACAGTGTGATTTAAGACAAATAATTTTTTTTTTTTCATATTTATTTAAATAGTTTGTGATATTTCCTTAGGACAATTTATCTGTTGTTATATGATCGAATAGTTGAAGTCATTAAAAACAAGTTAAAATTAATAAAGAAATATTAATAATTAATTAACAATAATTAATATGCAACCTTTTCTGAAAAAAAAAGAACAACAATATAATAATTAATTTTTAATACTGCTTAAAAATGCTGTCCTGCTAGCTTAAATAATCATAGAAAAATATCATCACTTTATTATCGAAATTTATGGATCGATTAAAAAAGTTTTTAACTAATAATTAAGAAATTAAGACGGACCCCCTAGGAAGACAAACATGGAATTTTGTTTATTATTCACCTGTTTGGTTAACATTTGAGAATTTTATTTATTGTGTAGGACAAATTGACTGCTCTGTATCTAAAGATTACTTGCTTTTTAATTACATACGCCTAAGTGTCTTTGTGCCAATTAGTAAAAACACTAAAAACCGATTGGTAGACCTTGAAATTGGAAAAGTTCTTCTTAGAACGATATTGTGTCAACTTGTGACATATAAATGGTCTACTTTTAATTCCTGTTAACTGAGTCATAATTCGAATTAAATTAGTTTTAAAAATAACAACATCTTAAAAGCATTTTGTGTTATGAAACTTAAAACTAGATTGAAAGCATATGGGTAAACCCATTTCCACATTAAATACAAATATTTCTTTACAAAAAAAAATCTATTATTTATTTAAATAAAAAAAATAAGAAATGTTTTAGAATAAAATTTTGTTTAATTATTTCATAAAAACGACGTTTCGACGAAACTGAACGCTCGATTTTAATAGGTTGAAAATGAGCGTTTACTTTCGTCGAAACGTAGTTTTTATAAAATAATTAAACATAATTTTATCCTAAAACATTTTTTTATTTTAATATGTACAATGAGTTCTGAAAAATATTTTACCAGGTTATTCTGTTACTAAATTCGTACAAATTTCAAAAAAAATCTGACAACTATTTTTATTAATATTTTTTTTTTTTTTTGAAAATTTGCTATACAGTTTAAAAAATCAGCTATGGTCATCAAGGAACCGACCGCCATTGTATTAAATAAAATGGAATAGAACAATTTGTACAATAACAACTGCTGTAGTAGTCATGGTAACTAAAAATAAAACTGTTTTGACAGAAGTATGCCACTTATTTATATATATCATAAAAATATTAAAAATTATAAAATAAAAATTGTTAGCAACTTTTGTTAGATAAATTTTTTCGAAAAATATTTTTGTTGCGAAATATTTGCAAAACACATAAAAGTATCAGTGACACTAAATTACAATTTCTGGTTGGCAGATCTTTGGCAAAAGTTGAACAAATTGAACTTAAATATGCTTAAAATCAGTTTAAATATGAAATTTTATAATAATTTGTTCAACTGAATTTGCTCCACATGTCCACAGACGGACATGCTAAAAACATTTGATTCGTGTTACTATAAGCATAATTTGTGTAAAAATCTCGATATGTCAAATTTGGTATAATTACAATACCTTACTTATCATATGTAATATGACGGTCAGTAAAAAAATTGAATATATATCTTACGAAAAAAATTTATTTTAAAAACTAAATACATAAACAATAATTTTTTTATCAATATATTTTTTGAAGTAAACGTACTCGTATACGTATATATTAAAAATAAAACTTCAACCTTGTCCATGATCTGTCGAGAAGATTTTGATTCATATAGTCTGACAATTAAACAACTTCTGACCGCATGTATCCCTGAAAAGGTTATTAATTAAATATTCAAAGCCTACTCAGATGATTCAAGGCAGATTACAACCTCGGTCTGTAAGATATAACTTGGAATCTTCGGTAGGTAAAAATAATTAAGCGTTTTATTTAAATATTGTCTTTTTAAATATATATACTTGTACCGTAACACACCTTAAATGTATTGTATTAATAATAAAAATTGTTTGTCAAAAGTTTTAACTATGATTTCATACGGATAATGTTAATAGAAACAATTAGTTTTTTTTTTTAAATAATAAATGGAGAAATTAATTGTAATTGTATTGTGAACTTTGCGAGTGACAGAAATATGTTTTATGTAAAATGGTAATTGAATTTTGAAATTATATGAATATGGTTCTTGTATAGTTATTTTTAGTTAAAGTCTTATGTTGTTATGAATTTGTTAGTCATATTTGTCTGAATAATAAATTGTTTTGGCGTTAATTTCTTTATAAATATTAATCATACCGTACCACAAAGAGATTAAAAGCGACATTGTTTTATGCTTATATATAGGATGTCCTTAAATAGTTTATCTATGAAAATTACATGGAATATTTTAGAAAAATGTTGTCAATATGTCAAATTTAAGTGGGACTGTAAACTATGAGTTTTTGTAATATTGTCAGTCGATTTCTTGATTATTCCATATCACAAAACTTTACTTTCAAGAAAACAGTGTTAGTTTCTGAACTAAATTATTAGTAGTAAGGATATGGAACTAAATTAGAATTTATATTATAACTGTAATTATAACAGCAACAATTGTTAAATAAACAAATATTGCCAAAATTAATAATAACTCGATTTGATCAAAAAAAGCGTATGGAACAAACGAAAAATTGACTGATGGAACATGGAACTATATTAAAATAAAAAAGCTTTAGGATTAAGTTCTGTATATATTTTGTTTAAAAATTGACGTTTTGATATACTCTACGTATATAATGATCAGGAAAAAATATACGTAATATATATATATATATATATATATATATATATATATATATATATATATATATATATATACAGGGTGTTCGTTCGCTTGGTTGATATAGGGCAATAACATGGGATTTCGATAATATGCAGAGTACTACTTTCTGAAGTAAAATTCGGAGAAATATATAGAATACTTTTCGATAGGGAATAAAAAGTACTATAATTTGGTTCTACTTTTAACTTGCTAGCATGTGCCGTTTGGGCGGTAGAATTTTTTTAAAATGTTTTTTAGAATTTTCAATAATTTTTCCTGCTAAATCAGTATAAGTTAGAAAAAAATGTTACTTAGCTATTATGTAGCCAATTTTTTTCTCTATTTTATTGAATTTTTTCAGATTTTTTTGAGCAAATTTTGAAAAAAGTTATATTTCAAATTTTTTTAAAAATATAACT
The DNA here is from genome assembly GCA_963966155.1 of Clivina fossor. NCBI lineage: Eukaryota > Metazoa > Arthropoda > Insecta > Coleoptera > Carabidae > Clivina > Clivina fossor. The sequence continues at coordinate 7,575,926 of OZ014566.1, forward strand.
TTTTTCAAAATTTGCTCAAAAAAATCTGAAAAAATTCAGTAAAATAGAGAAAAAAATTGGCTACATAATAGCTAAGTAACATTTTTTTCTAACTCATACTGATTTAGCAGGAAAAATTATTGAATATTCTAAAAAACATTTTAAAAAAATTCTAGCGCCCAAACGGCACATGCTAGCAAGTTAAAAGTAGAACCAAATTATAGAACTTTTTATTCCCTATCGAAAAGTATTCTATGTATTTCTCCGAATTTTACTTCAGAAAGTAGTACTCTGCATATTATCGAAATCCCATGTTATTGCCCTATATCAACCAAGCGAACGAACACCCTGTATATATATATATATATATGTATGTATGTTGAGTATGTCAATTATTAATAAATAATATTAATACTCAACTACAATCTGAAGCAGTTTTGTTTTAATATAATGAGTTCTGAAAGATTTTTTAATATGTTGAAATAGTAATCTTCAGGCTTTCACGACTAGTGCCCATTGAATTTATAGAATTTAGTCACTAAGCATTGAGGATGCTATCTACGATGTATGGTGAAACGTCTACCATGGCATACCAGCCCAGATAATTCTATAAATTCAATTCTATGTTGAAATAATTATTTACTTTTATATTATAATAATATATTTTTGGTATAAACATATTCTAGGAACAAAAAATTAAATTCTTAATTTTAACCAAATATTTACCAATAATAGATGTTTTCAAAGAACTAATACAAAATACAAAATTAATATGTTATTTCATATAATAATATATTGGCAGATTATTAAGAAAACGGATACATAATATTTTTTTGCCAAATTTGGTTTTAGAATGAAATTAATTCTCATAGAATTTTCTAAGAATAAACACTATGTGGTTTTTATATATTACAAATTTTTTTATTCATATTTTTTTTTAGTAATTTGATAATGTGAATATAAATATATTCTTAAAAATATTATATATGATTAAAGATAAAACACTGATGTACATTGTTTTTTTAATTGCTTGTTAAAAATTAGATAAGGAATTATTAATAATGTGGTTTTTCCATTGCAAAATATTATTGTTTGTACAATTATTTTATATGCATATACAAACATATTCGTTTTGTTGTTAATAATTTTATGATTTCATATAGATATGTTGATATTATTAGCTAAGTAAGTCCTGTTTGTTTAGCAGTTACGCTAGCTAGCAGTATCAGTAGTAATATAGAATCTCAATCTTTATCTGTTTTCTTTTAATCTAATTAATCTAGATTTTCGGGAGAGATTTAGGTTAAAGTTCTGTATCGACGTTTCGACGTACTCAACGTCCGTTTTCATCAGGAAAACTGATACAAATGATATTTACAGTATATAAACAGAACATAGAAACAAGTTACTAGGTAACAAAATATGTAACTACGAAGGCACAAACCTCAAAGATGACCACATCTTCTTCATTATACAAAATTATTTTAACATAGTAAAAAAATCTTTCTGAACTCATTATATTAAAATAAAACAGCTTTAGATTGTAGTTCTGTATTAATATTTATTAGTACTCAACGTACATCATCATCAGGAAAACTGATACAAATAACATTTACAGTAAATAAACAGAACATAGAAACTAGTTACTTGGTAACAAAATATGTACAAGTAAACTAGATCAGTAAAGGCACAAATTTCAAATATGACAACGTCTTTTTCAATATAGAAAATTATTTTATGTTTGACAATATTATTGAATAAATGATTGATGTTATTTATTTTTTTTATAAATTTTTTTTGCTTCTCTTATAAATCTGCTGTTAATATTGATGGGTTCAATTTTTTTTATGTTTGAAAAGTGTATTTGCAGTAATAGAAAATATCAGTTTATTTTTTCGTAAAATTTTGGTAAGTTTCTTTAATCAATAAATAAATTTGTTATTTACAAACGAAAATAAATAAATATCAAATGAACTATAAATTGCTTTAACAAATATTTTTTTGCAACATATTCTCTCTCTAATTTATGTGTAAAATTACGAAATAATATTATAAAATATATAAAAAATATTTATATAAATTATATTTGAAAATATTTTCTATATAATATTAAATAAAATATTTGTATTTTATACAGTGTGTCTTAACGTATAGCTATATATAAATATTTATTTAAAAATAATTTATTATTTTATTATTGTAATTAATGAAAAGAAAAAAAAAACAAAAATAATTTTATTGTATGTAATCATTGGAGACGTATTCAGAATTGTCCTAGATTTTTACCGTTTGTTCGTCCTTGAGAAAAAAATCATTAAATCAGTAAAAAATTTCATTTAAATAGTATGTAAAATTTTCCAAACATGATGGTGACTGAATAGTTGTTAGAAGTGGGTCAAACATTTTTCTATTTTTGATTCGATGAAAAATCGTTAAAATTTATTAGTAATGTTTTCGAAAACTTGATACTGGATTTTTTCTTATCAAATATAATAAATTTTTATGTTTCATATTTCCATATACATCGATGTTTTGTTTTGTAAGCAATGATGATCTGATTTCAGAACCAAAATTGGTAAAAACGTATTTTTATACATTTTTAGATAAATTTATATTTTTGGTCAAATAGGTCGACTATTTCATTTGTTTTATTTTATTATGTTACCTAAAAATTAAAATTTATTCCAAATACCTATATTTGTGTTTTAAACCGAAAACATACTTGTAATTTAGATTTTTTTATATGTTTTATATAGTATTTGACATAAATAAAATAAGTGAAATAAGTTTCTAAATATATAATTATTATTATTATTATAGAATATATTAGTATTTATATAATGATCGCAAGATTGAAACGCGTCGTAAAATAAAGAAAAAAGAACTGCACACAGCAAAACTAAAGCAACAACAATATGAATATACAAGTTCAGGAAAATAAAAAAAAAAAATTAGTATTTATACATATAATATAAACACTCTTTTTTTAAGTTTCACAATTTTATTAAAAACCCTTTATTGCCCTATTTCGGCTATTAAGCCACCATCATCAGAAGAAATACATTTTGAACATAAACACACAAAATAATTATTTAAATTAAAAAAAAAATTAATATAGCACGTTTTCAAAATGTACTAAAAATAATTTCTCCTAACCCCATATAGATTTATAACCCCATACAGAAAAAAAACGTTGGGCGCATGGAATAGATAATAACAATAAGTGTAGGGAGTAGCTGCTGTTGCCCCACGTTGTTCTCTATACATACATATATACATACACAATCACGCCTTGTACCCAACAGGATGTGGCACAAACTCATTTCAGCATTCCGTAATTAGTCTCCTCGAAACATTCCTATCCAAACAAGCAACTTTCGCTTCATCCATATTCATAATTCCTTTCATACGTGTTCTTTTATTCCTACTACTTGGAAACTTTCACTCTCGCAAAACACTCTCAATCATACCACTCCAACTACTCATCGGACATTCACGCAAACATATACCATCAAAATCATTCAAATAAATCTTTTTAACCAAACGTTCATTAGACATTCGCTCAACATGTCCGAACCATTTTAACTGACTAACACCAACTTTTGCTACAACATTTTTTTCAATTTCGCACTCATCATACACTAATCTATTTCGTACCCGATCTTTCCTATTTACACCACATACCCCACTTAAACATCTCATTTCCACACCAATCATTTTCGTTTATGCTTTTGCAACCAAACCCAACATTCACTACCATAATAAACATAGGCACCAAAACTGCACTCTATGGGGTTATAAATTTGTATGGTGCTAGGAGAAATTATTTTATATTGTTTAGTCCGTGTTAAAAACGTGGTATATCAAAAAGGTTTTTTTTTTAATTTAAATAATTATTTATACGATGTAATTTGTTTTTGATTTGCAAATATTTTCCAAGATACGATATAACGTATAAAAATATTTTACATAATATACAATAAATAAAGCTACTGTATATTAAAATCAAATAAAACTATATAATCTTCTGTAAAATTTATGCAGAAAATCAAATAGTTATTAATTATGAAAATTTATGCATTTTATATATTAAAACAACGTATTAACTAACTACTCATTAAACCATTATTTTCACGACTTTCATTTCCTGATAAACTCAAAATCGAAAAAGTCCGACTCATCATCAAAAATACATTAATTTAGCCTTAAAAAAAATCAAGCCATCCTTGACTGCTCAGTAACCGATCATCAATTGTTTCATTTTTTACACGACAAAAAAAAAAACAACAGACAATCGATTAAAATAAAAACACAACGCTATCACTCATTTGCTTGATGATTTTCATTTGCATTTACAATATAAAATTAATGTTCGATAGATGTGAATTAATTTATATTGCAATTTTTTTTTTTCTGTTTCTTTCTCTATCTTTCTCTTTCTGATTGGATAATCGAATCAGGTGGGATGCGTGAGAGGTGAGAAGTGTGTGGCGAGGGAACAAAATCGTGACCCGATGACCCCGTGATGACGTCATAATTAGCAACGGACACATAAACATCCGGTTTCGGGAGTATATTATGGTTTTCAGTTTAATATGACATTAATAGACAATTTTTTTGCGAAATACATATATTATGTTCTATATATGATACTTTCAATTCTAATATTATCTATTTTTGCAATTATTACTAATATATAGGCTGGAAAAACATATTATTAATATTAGTTTTATAATAATAATAGTTATTATAAATTTACGTAGTTTTAAGTTTAAAATTAAGCAATATTATTTGGAAAATGTAGTTTATTTTACTGTACTAAACGCACTGGTTTAAATTTTGTGTAGTTCTTCAGAAATAATAGTCTAGAATAAGTTAGTAGTTTATAATAAGTGATCTGTTGAAATCAAAAGTACAAATTTACGTAATGTAAGTTTAGGATTAAGAAAAAATTATTTAGAAATACACTTTATGTATTTTGAATTTATTTCATGCTTTCGTTTATATTCTGTTTATATAACACTTTTTTTGCTAAATAAAGATTTCTATTACTATTATTATTTTTGTGAAAATATTTTTTTATAGCTGAATTATATTATTTCATGGAATGGAAAGCGGGAAAAGAAGTGTGGAAAGCTATAATAGTCGTTTCATACATGCATACACAATAACCCCTTGTACTCAAAAGGATGTACACTCTAAAAAAAAATATATGATATTACCAACGGAATATGATATTACAGTTTTTTTTTTAGTAAATCTGTTTTAGTAAATTTACAGAACTTTAGTAAATTTGTTGTCAGGAATTTTCCATAAATAGGTAAAATTTGTTTGGTTCTGTAATATTATTGTAGGTATAATTACATACATTTCTAAATTTACATAAAGGATGTATTTTGAAATGAATGAATTACATTTAAAATATTTTATTAGTATTATATTACACAAAATATGAACTAAGTCTCATTATTACTTCTTTGACTGCAAGGAAAAAGTAGTATAGCGTTTGGTACGGTGTCTGTAACATTTTCAAAAAAAAAAAAAAATTGTATAGAAATCCTTCATATAGCCTCTAGATGACGAATCTGAACTTAGTTTATGTGGGTGTATGGATGTGCGTCGTCAGCTCGCTCGCTCGCTCACTCGCTCGCTCACTCGGTCGTCAGACAAAATTTTGTGATCGCAACTCCTCCTAGACGGTTCAACCGATTATAATGAAATTTTCAGGATAAATTTGCCTAGTGCCCAAGATGGTCATGTGGTTTTGGTTTTTTCCAGTGATGCCAACTTTCCGAGAAAAAAATTACTAAAATTTTAAAAAATTCATTGTGGCTACATTATTTATCCGATTTTGATCAAATTTTCAGAAAAGATTTCCCTAATGCTCCTATTAATTACATAATTTTATTAATATTCAGTGTTGCCAACTTTCCGAGAAAAAAATTACTAAAGTTTTAAAATTTTTATAATGGCCATGTTATTCAACCGATTTTACTCAAATTTTCACAAAAGATTCTCCTAGTATTCATATAATTTATGTAATTTTAACAAAATACAGTGTTGCCAACTTTCCGAGAAAAAAATTAGTAAAATTTGTAAAAATTTATTATGACCATTTTATTTAACCGATTTTAATCAAATTTTGATAAAAGTTTTTTTTAGTGCCTAAATAAATTATGCAATTTTAACAAAATACATTGTTGCCAACTTATCGAGAAAAAAATCACAAAATTTTAAAAAAAATTTATTGTGGCTACATTATTTATTCGATTTTGATCAAATTTTCAGAAAAGTATCTCCTAATGCCCACATAAATTATAATATTATTAAAATACAGTGTTGCCAACTTTCCGAGAAATGTCAAAGTAGTCTATATATGGGTTTATCCATATACTTCTAATCTTGTTTTGATGAATCATTACAGATATTAATATGCAAGCTGTAATTTTACATAATTTAAGAAGTTATGATAACAATATGTAATTCTAGATTAAGTATGTGATGCAATTTGCAGAAAGTAAGCAATTTTATTATACTTATTAGATCATTTTTACTTATGTATTTTATGTGATTATTATGAATTATGTAAAAATTGCAGAATTTTGAGGAAGAAACACAGAATATTTATGGTAAAATTAAATTACAATTTTTTTATAGTAAAGTTTTACTATTATTTTTTTTTATAGTGTATGATTAATTGCAATATTTTTGTCGGTATTACATTAAAAAGCAAACTTTATGGATGTTTCAAATATTTTACTTTTGAAAAATGTTATTTTATCACGACGATTTTTTCTTTGTTTTATCATGAAAAACTTTTCTATTTGTAAGGAGGAGACACCATCCTGATCGCTCTGAGAATAGACAAAGTTTGAGAATTTTTTTATATAAAAATTGCATACAATATATATATTTCTATTATTTATAGTTATTTTTAACGTGTTATTGTATAAACAAAATATGAGTTTATCGTTAAAATTTAGTAGGAATTTCCATGCGCAAAGAATGCAGATGAGCGGAACTTATTATGCGAAACATTTTTTTTTCCTTTTAATTTGCACGAAAAAATTTACACCGCATCAACACGGATAGAACAAAGATTCAAAGTTTCAAGCAAGCAATTATCTTAATATATTTCAAATATCATTTGTATTTTATGCTATTTTATACTAATTAACAAAGTATAATTAATATCATTGCTATATATATATATATAAATATAGTTATATTTATTAATATTATACTTATAATTTTCATGGTCAGACTAGAAAATTATGCTTAAAGAGTATTCATTACTTTTTTTTTAGTTTCGCTATATACACACATACACAATCACGCCATGTTCGCAAAAGTGTGTGACACAAACTTTTTCTATTATCTCTAAATTAGTTTCCTCCAAAAATTTCTATCCAGACACGCAATTTTAAAGAATTATAGTTAACAATCCAACGTTTCTAAACAATTTGGTCATCACAATGAACTAATTTAAATTATTTACAAATTGAAAAAATGTATTGGTTTCGTCGGGATTTTAGCTTCATCCCACATTCATACTGACACTTTTCTATTCGTATTACCTGGAAACTTTCTCTCCCGTAAACCACTCTCTCAATCATACCACTCCAGCTACTTATCGAACGTCCACTTACAGATGTATACCTTTAAAATCATTTACCTATATTCTTTTCACTATAAACGTTCATTAGATAATCGCTCAAAAAAAATTGGTTGTGTAATTGCAGAATTGAATCAAAAATAAAACACTTTTACAGTTTTATGGACGTCCATAATAGCTTCCATAAAACTGTAAAAGTGTTTTATTTTTGATTCAGTTTTGCCATTATACCATTCCGTAAAATTGACAAATTATATAATAAATTACAGATTAAAAAATTTATGTTATCTATCAGATTTTTATAACTAATTATTATAATTTGGTACAAATTATACATACATACATACATATACAATCACGCCATGTACCCAAAAGGATGTGGCACAAACTCTTTTCATCATCCCGAAATCAGTCGCCTCCAAACATTCTTATCCAAACAAGCAACTTTCGCTACATATGGATGTCATAATTCCTCTCATACATGCTCTTTTATTCCTACTACTTGGAAACTTTCGCTCACTCAAAACACTGTCAATCATACCACTCCAACTACTCATCGGACGTCCACCTGCAAACGTATACCATCAAAATCATTCAAATAAATCTTTTTAACCAAACGTTCATTAGACATTCGCTCAACATGTCCGAACCATCTTAACTGACTAATACTAACTTTTGCTACATTATTTTTTTCAATTTAACACTCATCATACACTAATCTATTTCGTACTCGATCTCTCCTATTTACACCACATACCCCACGTAAAGATCTCAAATCACAAATTATGAAATTGCAAAATGTTAATTATAAATATATATCAAAATGCCGCCCCTATGAGCCGTCTCACCTATCTACACGGCTCTGTATACCACCCATAGTTATTGTTAGTACCAAAACTATGTTCGTTTAAAGCAGAGGTCCTCAAATTTTTTGATCTCGTAGACCACGTGCCAATTTTTTTCTGTTTTGGCTATGAATTGTTACAAATTCATCAACTTCAAATATGTTTGACAACTCACTTTGATCAGTTTAACTGTAGACTCTATCAACCTCTAGGTGTCGGTATAAATCACTTTGGGAATCATTGGTTTAAATTATAGATTAATTAGAAATATTACTTATGGAAAACATAATAGTTTGTATTTTATTTTAAATTTATTATTTAAAGAAAGAATATTCTCTATGCAGATTTTTGTACTAATTAGGAATATCCTGTTTTAGTAAAGTATTATAATTTATTACTAACAAAACATTGTTTGGCTAAAGAAACATAAGAAAGCATAATAAATAATATAAACAAAAAAATTTATTGTGAAATATTTTTGTATCGTATAATTACTCATAATTTATATTTTTATAAACTACATTATAATAAATTAAAAATAAATAATAAAATCTCTGTGTACAACAACTTTTGTAACAATAAATTTAAATACTAACTTTATATCAAAAATTTTGATTGTAGAAAATAATATACAGTGGTTTTCACACGAATGGAATCTTCAAATCGAACAATATTAAATTAGGAAAATTTTATATATATATATATATAATAAAATTTAGGATCACGACTAGGAAATTATATTGTGAATAAAAAAATTACTTACTATATATATATATATATATATATATATATATATATATATATATATATATATATTTTGATAGAAAATCTGTTAATAGTTATTTGTGTAATAAATTTGTAAAGATGTATTTTATGACATGAGTTCGGAAATTTCATACCGATCATAGCAAGGTCTGAAAACATCCGAACGAATGTGATATACTTAATCCAATTTACTCACAAGTTGCATACAAATTTTTATCTGCACTGTTAAAAGAAGTTGCCATTTTACATAAAATCCATAATAAAAAAATTACATATTATTTCAGCAAAACGATACATTTTCTGTAAAAATAATATAATTTTGTAATTACTTACATAAAATATTTGTATTTTATGATTTATATAATGTAAAAATTTTCCTGTGACGTCTGCTAAATTTACGTACTAAACTAGTATAAATCAGTTGCCCCAGGTTTTTATCTAAAATAACCCAATTTTTTTTTACAGTGTAACTTGGTTTACAACTTGTTTAGTTTCTATAAATATGTAAATACATGATGAGAAGTGGCGCAAAAATCATCACCCAATACAGATCATTGTTTTTATAGATTGTTTTTATCTAATTATACGACATTTATTATTAAAATGATTTTTGACATACTTTTTATATAATAGTGATAATTTGTATTTTTAAATTAACTGATCAAATAATTTATATTTCGCGTTATATATAAAATCAAGTAAAATATTCTGCTAGCCTTGAAGAAGGCAATAGTGATTGCTGAAACGTTGGCTTAGTAGTTAATAAAAATGTATAAAAGACTGAATTCCGTCAATTACTAATTATTTATCAATATTAGTGTTGCTTAAAAACATAATTTACATGCAACGTTTAGACGAACCGATTTCTATGTAATCGAATCTTGTGGAACAGACTGTATACGTACAAAAACAAAGTCGAATCTGTCTTCCCAAAGCCAACTGATTGGTGAGTTAGATACCGGATCTATGCGATCCGTTAGTCACAGAAGACTTGATTTTTAAACTGCGACACAACCTTGAAAATTACCAACAATTTTAAATAAATTCATCTTTTGTTTTTACTATTTTATTGTATTTTTTTTCTCATCTTAACTCGCAACATTTTTGTTAAAATAAATAAAATTGACTGAACAAATTATTGCTTCTCTTTCAACATTCCTTTTTTTTCCAAATCTATTATGCTTTTATTTTATCGATGTTGCTTTGTTTTATTTACATTTCAAAAAAAAAACCTATTCAATTGTTTTCAGGTATGCTATTGATATACGTTACTTTATATGGAAAAAAGAATTTAGTAATATTATATGTTAAATTCTCGTATCATGTAAGCGCTGTAAGAATTTAAGAAATAATGTACGGCATTTAAAGTTAAGCATGTATATATATTTTATTGTACTGCATGCTTAATTTGTTTAAATAGACACCAATTTTATTGCAAATATTGTAAAATAACATTTTATTGACATGTAACATGACTATTATGTGTTAACGGACATATTTATGTCTGGAAAAATTATCACTATAAATCTGTAATAATAAATAATGTAATTGTTAGAAATACTATGTGACGTCATTTGTTATTATTGCTAATATTGAATGAACATTGCAGTAAAATTTTTAATGTATATTTCAAAGACCATAAATCACAATATTTACAATTTATTATTTATGTAATTATGCAGGGTGGTTCACTTAAAAACTCTCACCGTCAATAATTCGAAATCTAAAAGAGATATTAAAATTTTCTAAAACCCACTGACTATAGTTTAACTATAGTTTAACTATAATTTGACTAAACTAGATACAGTAGCAATATAAAACGATTTTTATATATTTTTTGTTGTACTGTTCGAAAAAAAATTTTTTTATATGTTATTACGGTATATTTGAACTACGTTTTCGGATTTTTAAGTCAAAAAATATTTTCAATTTATGACGGCATATGTGGATTTGACAGCCGCTGTCAAAAATACCCTGGTCACTTGTCTCATTTCCCGAATTTTTTTGAACTTCGGAAAATTACGAAAATGGTGGTTGTTTGAAAAAAATGTCCTCTTTTTAGTGTAAAAAATTAAATTTTAGAAAATGCAATAAATTGATTTTTTTTAATGTCAGAGTGGTGTCCACCTTTAAATTTAAAAATGTTAGCAATAGTTGTCAAAAATAAATTTGAAACGATACAATGCTTATATTACAAAATTTCCCAGTATTTAGTTAATTAAAAACATTGTCATGCAGGGCCGGATTTAGACTTGATAAGGCCCTAAGCTATTTGAGATATGGAGCAATACAGGCGAATCCACGTGTTTATAGTAAGAAGTATATTTAAGTATATATGACACTAGCTAACTCGGACAAATTTTTTTGGGGCCTTCAAGAAAGTGAGGGCCCTAAAATATAGCTTGTTTAGCTTATACGTAAATCTTGCACTGTTGTCACGTGATACAATTATGCCTTTCTTTTACAGAATTTTGATATCTTGTTTAATTTCGAGTTTTTGTAGATGGGAGATTTCAGATTTTTTTAATTTTAAATCAGCTTTTTTTTTTTAAAAAATATTAATTATTTTATTTTATTATTATTTTCGCCACAATAAGGTCATGCATTAATTTATTAACTTTTTTTGTTTTATTTCAGATGACTAGGACCAAATCTATCATGTGTCAGAAACAGTAAGTTATTTTGTTTTTATTCTAACTTTAAATTTATTAGCGTATTTTTTAAATAAAACTATAAATACAACTTTACAGTTAAATGTCAAATATTTATTATGTATCATCAAAATATTATATAAAAATCATTTATTTCAGAAATATATTGTAAAGATTTTATAATAATTTTCGCATTAAATTTGCTAAGTGTAATTTTTCAAATTTTTTTTTATTTCTGAGTTTGTCTGTAAAATTTACAGTTATAATTTTTTCAATATTATAATTAAAAATATCAATTTTGTTACTATAATGATACTAATTTTTCACAATATTTATAGTATAAATTAGTTTTTTATATAAAAATATTTTGCGTGCAGTTTTTTTTAAAATATTTAAGCATTTATTTTCATATAATGTTATATAATAAAATATAAATATGATATCATAATTTACCAATTATTATTTTGTATATATTTATTATTAATAATTTTTTTTTAATAATAATAGCTGTTACCAACCAGCCATTATTTTAAATCCTAAATTGTTGTTATTTTTAACAATTGTATATTTAGAAATACTGCGTTATAAAATAGAATAGAATCAAATTGAACTTTATTTAGCTTTTGGCTAATAAATTAAATTGTAATGCGTATTTACAAAATTATAAAATTACAGGAAATTTACAATTATAGCATATATAATTTATCAAATTACTTACTTAATTATTAACTTGCATTTTTACACATTAAAGTAAAAATTTTAAAATTTCAAACTTAAAAGTTTTAATTTTTTTTTTTTGGATTTTTAATATGAGGCGTATAGATGCAAAACTCACTATTCGACAAAAAGTGAAAAAATGAGATTTTGCGCGATTTGGACGTAGAATTTTCCAAGGAATACGATATTTAAGTTGGTTAGAAGCAAAAGTCGGTATTTATGCCATCTATTAACAAGATTTTATCATCAAAATACAATTACACTCAGCTATAACAGTTTTTTGCAAATATCTTAGAACATAAAATTTACCAAATAGTGAGTTTTGCATTTATACGACTCATATATTGTATTCACATAATTCATTGTGAAATATATTAGTATTACTACTTTTTGTCTTTTTAGTAATATGAAAATTATGTACATTTCTAATATTATAATATTAAATTTCAAACTGTCACTCAACTATTTGGAAAACAAGCCATATTGCATTTTAAATATAAAAATCATAGTAAATATTTCTGAAAAAGATTTAATATTTAACCATTTTAATTTTATTAATATTATTGCTAATGAAAATACAGAACTTTAGTTTTATACAAATAAGTATTTTAATTAATTGAAGCCAAATTTTATTTAACTGAGTGCCTTTATATTGATTTTAATTTAGCACAAAATCTTTCGGAATGTATATTACAGAACTTTGATCTGAAACCTATTTTAATTTAGTAATTTTTAAGTTATATAATAATAATTATGGCCCAATTCGAAGGTTGAATTTCTATAAATGTTTTGATTATTATTATGAATAATTATAAAAATATTTTCTCCATATTAAATATGTATAAATCAAGAATACTTTATTTTTAAATTAAGAAAATTTGAAGAGGCAATAAAAATGTCTACAAAACTTTATTGATGTAAATAAATAAATCAACGAAAATGTATAGATTGATAGATAATAAAATAAAAATTTTGAAGAAAATATAGGTATATATTGAAAAAGGACATACGAATTTACAAGGTCAATTCTAAACGTTTTGTCATAATATAAGAATTTGAAAACTTGAAGTTTATGAACAAATTTATTTGAAACAAATGTGTGTGTAGAAAAGGTGACATTTCCTTAAAAAAAAAAATGTGCCCATTTTATTTTTAATTTTATTTAATCGGTGTTAGATTACACGATTTTATCTTTTAAATTTAATAAATTTAAGAAATTTTAATAAGATAATTTTTATAGTGATAGTCAATTAATTTTATTTCAATGATTTTATTAATATGGAAAATTTTATTTTCAAATAATATCAATGTCCCTATTGCAATGCAGGAATATATGTACATTGGTTTGCAGGGTATCACAAATAATTTATTTTTTTTATATAGTATATAATATTAATTTTACTTTACACTATTGTTTATGTAGAAAAAGATCATTATGTTACTAGTATAATAATGTCATTATTATGCAGCAGTTAGTTAGTTACTATATTACTATATTTGGCGGTTATTTTGAGAAAACTATTACGTCAAGTTAACTTAGTTGACATTTGCATTGTTTATTTTAACTTGAATTTTAATTTGATTATTGAAAATGTGTGAAGAAGTGCAAGAAATGCAATGTGCACCATATTTTTAGTTTAGTTTCTCGTTTAGAACGCTTGAAGAAAAAATCGTATATGTTACTCGGCGTAAAAAGCTCTTTTTGTGTTTCGTCCAGATTACTTGGCATCGACCACAAATATCTGCGCTCAACACAATAATCATCGCTTTCCACTCCTCGTAACATATAATGCAGACTTTTTGGCGGACATCATATATATCAAAAAGTATTAATTTTTTTAAATACTACTATATAAATAATAACAGGCAAATTATTATATTACTTTTATGTAGCTTGAAAACAAAATATATTTTGTTAATATCCGGGAAACGTATAGAAACAAATGTTAACTATTTGAAAAGAATTAATTCCAAAGAATTAATAATAACTTAGAAAAGAGAATGTATCTTTTAATTGGTCATCTTTGATTGAAGACGATTCTTTATTTAAAGAAACCTTGATAAGCCAAGAATTTATTATACTTAATAAATAGGTTCCTTATTATTTGTCAAGTAGATTTTTAAAATATTTATAGGAAAAAAAAAACAACCGAAATTTGTTTTGTTTATTATTAAATCTTTTAAAATTTATGTTACTCTTTATTTAGGACAGTAATATTTTAAAATTATTTAAATGTTATTAGAATTATTTTGAAAATTTATTATTAAAGGAAAGTTTTGTAAATAAATAAAGATTTGAATAAATATTTTGTGTACGGAAAAACAATAAGGAAATATAGCAATGTCTTTATTGCCAGCAGAGATTGAAATAGAAAATTTTACAAACTGCGCTGTAAAAAAATTTACAATTATTATCTGTTACTAACGATAATCATGTTAATTTACAGCAAAATGTATTTTTACAATCATCTTTTTTTTAATGTAAAATTACAATTCAATAATGTAATACATTTTGATATTACTTGTGCTATTGTAAATTTAGATAAAAACATGTAATATTTCCTTTATCTAAAGTAATTGTTATTTGTTGATGCAACTATTACACTGATTACTGTATTATATATATATATATATATATATATATATATATTTATATATTTAGAAAATAGGATATATTGGGATATCGGTCATCAATGTAGGGCTAAATAATTCAAAAGAATTTAATTCCGAGCTTTCGGCCTTATTTTAGGAAATCTTCAGGGGAAAAATGTGTTTTTATTATTTATAACTTTATTTTATTTTAACTTGTAACAATCAAAAATAATTTTGAATCTCAAATACCATGTCCAATTTCATGAATTCTACATAGAGATATGTGTTTGTTTTCGCGAGCTTCAACCACTAATACTAAACTCTTTGAACTTTTCCCTGAAGATGGCCTAAAATAAGGCCGAAAGCTATTACGTCAAGTTAATTGACAGTTGCATTATTTATTTTCACTTGAATCTGAATTTAATTATTGATAATATGTAGAGAAGTGCAGCAAATGCAATATATACTGCTCAGGGTGCTCAGAAATTGTATATTTGACCAAAAAAAAGATTAATTCTCACAATTCACTTAACAAATATAAATAATATATACATACATGTACATACTATTCTACAACTGTTAGTAAGTGGTTAAAGTTACTTATATATTTTTAGTTTAGTTTCGCTTAGAACTTTTGGAAAAATAATCGTATATGTCTGACTCGGAATAGAATGCTTTTTTTTGTGTTTCGCGCAGATTGCTTGGCCTCGGCTACAAATATCTAGGCTCAACACAATAATCATTGCTTTGTACTTCTTGTCACATAATATACTATTACACTGAGAAAAATGGATAGTTACCGTAACGCTATTTATATTTAAAAAGGTGACACAAACACAAGATATTAAAAATAACAAAATAAGTATATTTAAAAATTAACTATAAATATAATAAAAACAAAAATTTAATACCATCAATTTGTATATAGTATTACAGTCTTAATTCTTAATATAGTATTAAAATATATATATATATATATATATATATATATATATATATGTGAGTAGATTTTAAAAATGTATAAATTTCTGAATACAGTAAACATACTCGTATATTTCAAATAAATATCTACTTATTATTATCCAATTTGTTAAATATCTATTTTTCTCAGTGTATATTTTACCAAAGTGACTGAATAAACATCAGGTTTATACAGTTTCTGCATAGCTATCTATTGTTTTATTTGAATTTTTTAACGGTAACTTGTAATTAAACTCATAAATTTACTGTGCCACTAAAAAAATCCTTAATTTCTTGTAGACGCGCAACTAGATAGAATAGGACCTATATTCATATGACATTTTTCACTCGAAATAATCTTTGATAACGTTTGGTACACTCATTATAAATCACCCTGTATATATAGATATGTGATGATACCTACGTGTAAAATATAATGGAACATAGCATATATGCGATAAGTGAAATAGCTAATTTAAATAAATTCTAAATAAATTGAGAATTTAGACATATGAAAGTGCACCGTATAGTTCTTCCGATAATAAAAACTATAGAATGCTTGCTCGGACGCGCGCAGTTATGTCATCGCTAAGGATGTAGAAAATATTAATTTAACACCTGCTAATTTTTATTAATATCATACATATGTTCCCCCTTCTAATCAGTTGATTATTTTTATACTTTTTATTCAAATTTAGTTATTTCTGATTTTCAGCTAGATAACAGAAATGCTAAATATTTTTAACATCACGAATCATATTTTTATATTCAAAATTATTTTCGTATTTTCTATGGATATTTTAAAAAAAAAATTTGCAATTAAATTTAATATGTTAATAGTATATTATGTTATCAGGAATAGAAAGCGATGAATATTGTGTTGAGCCCAGATATTTGTGGCCGAGGCCAATCAATCCGGGCGAAACACAAAAAGAGAATAGAATAGTATTTATATGAATATGTATTAAGCTTGAATTACATTATACTTTTTTCGTCTAGATTCATACTAGATTTCTAGTTCAATTTTCGTTCAAGTTTACTGAAAAACACATTTAAACAAAAATTGATACATATAAGGTTGGTACAAATGCGTGCGCTTGCGTATAATGTATCTAGTATGAAACTTGAATAGGAAAATAGAGCATGTTGTATATTTCTATACTAGGAAACTTGAAAGAAACTTGGATGCAAAAATCTGATTTACATTATACTAGAACTGACTATCTGTACTTGAACGAAACTTGAACTAGAAAACTAGTATGAATCTAGACGAAAAATATATGGAAGAAACTGATTTTGGGATAGTGGAAATAGTTTCTGGGTACATGGCGTGATTGTGTATCTATATATTTAAAATATCTACTTTTATAAGAAAAATTAAAAAAAAACATAATTATGGACATTTCAACAGAAATGAATCATTTTGTTTATAAATTGTTGCACATTTTTTTTGTAAGCAAACTAAGAAAATTTCTATAAAAATCCTAACAATCTGAGATAAATATATTGGTATATTTTTTTTACTAATATAAAAATAAACACTGTTTTTGATAGAATAAAACGTCTTTTTGTATTAATATTTAATAATAAATCAACGTTTCGACGAACAGTAAATAAACAGAACATAGAAACAAGTTACTTGGTAACAAAATAAGTAATTAGATCATGACATTTATAAATTTTTGATTAAAGGAAGCCAAATTTTATTTAAATCACACCGATTGATGTTATCATTTTCTTTATAAATTTTCATTGCTTCTCCTATCAATCTACTGTTAATATTTTTTGGTCTTGCAATTTATTATATATAATTTATCGACCAAAAATTTCTATACAATAATCATGCATATCTAAGCAAATATATGTAAGTTAAGTTATTAAATTCATTATGACATTATAACCAAATTCGAAAGTATAGTGAAAAAATTCGATTGCGTTATTATTATATATCTCTCTCTTCTTATTTTTCTTCTGCTTGGCTATTATTACATTAAAACCGGAAATCACCTTGTGACAGAATCACGAAATTAATTAGGCATTTCACCTTTTTGTCCCGAAATAAAATAAGGAATAAATTTATTGATTTCTTGTTTGTTAAAATATTTGATTTGATTACGCGGTAAAATTCTATGTAATATGATAACATATTTATTTATTTGAAATAATGATTTTTTCATACATATATAGAAATAAAATCATATATTTTATGTTCGTTATTAAATATTTTATGTTCTTATTAAAGGAAGTTATGTGCTATTATATAAAGACATTTTGTAATGGATAATATTGTGATAAATTAATCTTTAATTTATTCATAATTAACTTTATAAGATAAGCAATGACACTTGATAATACTAAAATTTATAGGAAATATCTAACATAGTAAAAAATATTTCAGAAATCATTATATAAAATAAAACGGCTTTAGGTTTAAGTTCTGTATTATTATTAATAATTGATGTACTCAATGTAAAACAGTAAATAAACAGAACATAGAAAAAAGTTACTAGGTAACTAAATAAGTAACTAGATCATAAAATTTATAATTTTTTAATTAAAGAAATCCAAATTTTATTTAAATCAGTGCCTTCATAGTGGTTGATGTTATCTTTTTATTTTTTTTTATCACTTAAATATTTTTGAAAATTTTCTGAAATTAAATTTTTCTTCTTCATAATTGATGATAATTTCAAATATTAATTTATAATAATATATTTAATTAGGGTTGAACTGTTCGTGATTTTTTTTTTAATAAATACAAAAAATATGATTTTTTGATTTATTTAAATCATTTTCGAAAGTAAGAGTAACTTAAAAAAAAATCAATATAAATATTAAAAAAAAAGTTGAATACGTCCCTGTATGAAAATCCGACTTTTATATTAGCAAACCACACAATTTATTTATAAATATCTACATGAAAAAGAATATAGTTAAATCTGGCGCCTCTCTGTTTATACATTTTTTCATTCTATACACTCCGTTTCATATACAATTGTTTTATAATTTTTTTTTATAATGTAACGATACTTTTTATATTTACTTTTTTTGGATAATGTTGTATTAAAATATATTATGAAATGGAAAATATTTGATTTGGCAGTACGATGCATTTATGGAAACAAGGAAAAATAAATTATAAAATAATAATAGTAAAAATTTAAAATGAAATTAGGCATTTCGTGCGATAGAGAGTGGCGAATATTGTGTTGGCGCATATTAAACTGTAGTTAAGTGTACTCCTTAACCGCTGGCTAAATTGATATTACTGCGGGAATCCTGTACGAGAGGTATTTTTATTATTTTCATATGATTTTGACAATTTTTTTAGAAGACAAAATTCAATATTTCAGGAAAAAAACATTATTTATTTTTTTCAAAACTATCTATTATTTATATTTTTTAAAATGAAATTAGGCATTTCTTAAGGTAGAAAGTGGCGAATATTATGTTGGTGCACATAAACTGTAGTTAAGTGTACCCCCTAACCGCTGGATAAATAGATTTTACTGTGGAAATATTGTACGAAGGGTATTTTCATCATTTTCATATCATTTTAATATTTTACAGAAGACGAAATTTAATATTTCAGCGAAAAAAAAAAAATGTTTATTTTTTTTTAAAGCTATTTACTACTTAGGTAGGTATATAGTTTTGAATGCAATATTAAAATAATAATTAATAATAATAATTAATAATTTAATAAATTTTAATAGTAAGGATTGAACTGTAAAAATATATTTTAAATTTATGTAATTTTACATTGGTTTTAACAGTAAACATAACAACATTTGTTATTTTACTGTGATAATTTACAAAATATTACATTTTTTATGAAAAATTGCATTCACAAAACTTGTAAAATTACATAATTTTTTAATAAAATTGCATACATTTTTTACAGTCTGTTGTTGCTCCATTTTTTTCTGTATGTGGGTTATAAATCTGTATGGGGCTAGGAAAAATTATTTTATACTTTTTAGTCCGGGTATATTAATTTTTTTATTATTTAAATAATTATTAAATGGTTAAAAATGCAAATTTGAAACGCACTATAAATAAAATGCAGCAGCTATCGGTAAGCATATGTGGTATACGTATACTCTCTCGGCAAGAAAGGTATAACATATATGTCGAGTTTTCAACCTGTCCCAACTCAAAATACTGGTTGCTTCATAAGGTCATAGTGTGCCATGCCATACCGGCGGATGATAAATAAAATTTATGTAATATTGTGTAAAAAAAAACAAACAAAACAACCACAACCAAACGCGATGAAGATGGAACAACAATTACACATTCTTATAAACACATATTAATACAATGTATTAATTGCAAAATCGATTCATACAGGTTAAAAATTGAACACTGATTTTGCTTTCATATTAGAAAATTGAAATTTTAATAATATGTTATTAATCAGTTAAGTTATACATTTGTGTGGATGTCCGATGAATAGGTGGAGTGATATGATTGAGCGAGTGGTTTGCGTGAATTGTTTAATTACAATTTAAATGTTTTTATTAAGAAAATTAAATGAGACAACCAAAATATAATATTTATATATTAATATATTTATTCATATATCTATATATATTTACATAAACATTGGATTCAAATATCTGTTTATTTTAATTTTTTCTAATATAGATAATAATCTATATGTAATATTATCTGCAAGTAATAAATTGCACTTTTCCCTAAAATCTAGAAAAAACATCTTTTTTTTTAAACATACAACATTCATTCAATTCCAGAAATATCGAATCGATTTTACACTAATTATAATATATTTTCTATTAAAAATTTAATCATAATTTTCAGAAATAACATATTTAAGTTTGGAATTATGTTTTGAATATAATTGTCAATAAATGTTAATATAATTTTTGTTTTTTGGAATAATAATTTATTTATGTACACGCTGTACAATTATAATTAAAATATATTTAATGAATTTGTAATATGTCAATGAATGACTAGTAAAAATGATTAAATATTGGAAGACTATTATGAATGGCAGATATTAGTGTAAAATCGTTCAATAATGTTAATGAAATATTCCTAAAAAATAAATAATAAATATTACTAAACACTACTTTCTCCTTTCCCTATAGACGTAATAGGATAAACATATTTTTTTCGTCTTACAAAATTTGGTGACGTTTTTTCACTATTGGCACCACTTAATCCACTTAACAATGGTAGCGATTCATTTTTCGAAAAACATTGTTCGTTCGTATCGTCGTTACGTCTTTTCGGATTATTTTCAACGTGTTTGGCACTTTTATTTTTAGTTCCTCTACTGGGCAATAGATGCCATCGTTCCGTTTTCCGTGAAAACCATCGTAAATTACGATTCTGATTTAAAATGGGACTTTCGTCACTTTCTACGGGTGATGTACGCGAAATAAACTTTGGATCGATATTAATCACTTGCGGATTAAAGGTGACATTTTTCGATTCGGAAGGCGTACGACATATGCTGCCTGAATCAATCGAATTTGCTTTAGTAGGAACTACTTCTGCAGGATTGCAAAATTGCATTGAACGATTTTCCTCGTCTAAATTCAGATCCATGGCAAAATTTGCCATTAGATCGGGATCGATTTCTTGCGGGGTAGATGGTGAAATAATTTGCGGCGAATTTGATACAGAAACGGGATTACCTGTTGTGGTAAATACAGGTATACATGATTTCAAATCCATCGGAGTACTAGGTGATTGTAAATTTGGTCTTTCCAATTTTGTTTCTAAAGGTCTGAATATCTCCTCGTCAAAATGCGTTTCCATATAAACTGTTTTTGGTTTGATTTCATTTGGTATTAATTGACTTACTGATGTATCTCTAGAATGTTTATTATTACTGCTACTACAATGAGAATTTGTAGAAATCGAAGGTAAATTTGTATTGGTATCTAGAATATTTTCCGCTGACTGAAAACAATCGGAATCTATACTATCGTTAGTATTACTAGTATTAGTATTAATAGTTTGGCCCGTATTTTGTACTACTATGTTTATATTCTCTTCTTCTATATCACAATATTTTGTTTCGCCTGTAAAATGGTCCTTACTACAACATCTTGTCAAACTGACGCTGGTAGCACTTTCATAACTTAAATCTCCACTGGATGTCGTATAATTACTACCATTTTGCGAGCTACTACGAATTATTTTCGAATTTTGTCCTAATTTTTGGAAATACCTTACACTTTTTAAATCGTCTGCACATGTAGATAGATTTCCTGGTATTTTAGGAGTCCGTCTCATAACTTTAGGTGTCTTCAATTCATAACTACTGCTTAGGGCATCGGTTAAATTAGTTCGGTGTAATTCTAAATGGAATGCTTGAGCAAAACTTGCTCGGGAGCTAATACTTGAAACCTCGGAAAGACTTTCTGGACTCGCCAAAGGTGCAAGACCAAACCAATCATCATATATCAAGTCGATCTTTTTCGGAACTTGTAGATTCAACGATAGGTTCCTTCTTTCTGCTTGCCGTTGACTTTTTAATTTTTCATCTAGTAATGTTATGATTGAAGTGAGTTGAACGGGACTTGTTTGGCTTTTTGACGAATGATAACCATTCGTTATGGAAGAATTTACACTTGAAGAATTCACTTCAATACTGGGACTCTGTAAGCTGGTGAAACTGGTTTCTAAGCAGAGTTTCTTAGAGGAGTTAATGTTTTTCGGGCTATTGTGAGTTGGTACGCCTGGAAGGAGTTGACAGTGCTCGGAATCGAGTTGATCCGGACCTGATATAGAACCAGCGGTAGTACGTTGTGGTTTTTTGGGGCCAAATGTAGTTACAACCTGGAAAATATTTTCATTATTTTGATTACATTTTTTTTCCAATTTCTAATTTCGTAGAACAAAAACCCCATAAAGTTGAGATTCATAAATTCTGCATATTGTACAAAAAAAAATAGAATTGTACTTTATGGATTTCATGTATTTACACTACAAAATATTTGTCAATCTCGCAAATGTAATCTGTAATAGTAATAAGAAGAAATTGTAAGTATATGCTAGTAATTTCTTCCTAGATTGATAAAATATCTGTAGTGTGAATATTAGGTTAAGATAAATAAAAGAAATTAAAAATTATATTAGCAAATTTAAGAAAAACGATGTAATTTATTAAAACAAATGTAGTACAATTTTGTTTTGACGAAAAATTTTTGGTATGAATTTGTAAAACTTCGTGGTCTAATATGTCGTGGTCGATCTATCCTTGTCGTAAACGTTTCTCCATACATTGTAGAGCCATTCTCAGTGCAGAAACTGTCATTCAGTCACCAAGCACTGAAGATGTCATCTGTGATGTATAGCGAAACATCTGCGTCAAGTATAGATCGACCACGAGATATCAGCGTAGAAAATTCTATAAATATTAAATAAATTCTTAACTTTTTTTATGACATCCCTTTTTCTTAAATATGTAAAAGAAGATATAATTCAAGCTATTATAAATTACAGCGTTTTAACAAATTTTTATAATGAATAATTTTTTTAATTATTATAATAATAGGTATATTTATAAGATATTTTAATGTGCATACAGATCGTGCCAGAAGTGCATTAATATGCGTTCATGCCACATGCATTTTACAAGCAAAAATTATTTTATATACTTACCTAATTGCATGAATTTAATAATAATTAATTATTAGATACAAGATATTTAAAAATATATTATATTTGTATGATTTATTTTCTGCTTTTAAAGTATTATTTTTATTATTATTGTTATGTTAAAAAAAAAAATTGAAATATTGTTCATGCAAAATAAAGTACATATATACAATATGTGGTAGAATAATTGTTACAGAGAATAATTTTAACATTAATTCTGAAGCAAATTATAATAAATAAAAAAAATGAAAATAATCGACTTTGCACATAGATTATGTATTCTATACATTACAATGGCTATATTTTATGAATGATTTAGTACAAATACTTTTAATTTTTGAGAAAATTAAATGATAAATTTGAGTTAGGGATGTATTGTTTCTAAAAATTGAAGTATCGGTTCTGATGATATTTTAACTTTTTCTAGTAATGACAATTTTTTATTTGATCAAAAGATGAAAAAGGAATCTATAACGTTAGAGGCTTACAGACATAATTAGAATTGACATTTATAGTAACTAATAACAGAATTTGATATGTTTTAACATAGTAAAAAATTAAAATTAAACGGCAATTTTTCAGTGTATGTAAGCTTTGAAGGCGGTCGTAGATAAAATTGTTTTTATAGAATACTATGAGCAAAAAGTCCATTTTGAAATCATGCAAAAAATATCTTGTCACAGTGAATTGTGATAACATGTAACATAAAAATAAATTAATATAATAAAAATTTAATTCGTAAGATACTTCTGTTTTTTTTCTCTATGGAATTATAAATACCATGGAACTGGCATAAAGATTGTGGAGGATAAACTAAGATGAGGATTGACATACAAGAACAATTTGACAATATATATATATATATATATATATATATATATATATATATATATATATATATATATATATATATATATATACTTGAAGTGTGGGGGGTTTTAGGTGGGAGGAATACGTAAAGTGGAGATAAAATTATTTCATTAATTTTTATGCCACTTCTATAATATTTGTTACTCCAAGATCTTTTCTATATGTGTGTGTTAACTTACAATAAATTAAGCTTTGTTATAAGCTAAGCATATGTTTGTACAATATAGGAAATTAGGTTTCTTACGAAATAAACTGTACAAATAATAAATGTGTGCTGACTTACATATTTTGATGCGTATGATATATGTACAATGAATAATGTAGAAACAAAATCAATGTAAAAAAAAACGAATCAATAAACACGAATGGAGTATAAGAGCGGGGTAAAATTCAAAAAAAAAAAAAAATTATGAGAAAATAAGAATTTTGTTGTTGTAAAGTTGGTACCTCGTGTCTGGTGGAGCCCTAGGCTCACGGGGCGAACCAGGGCGCTGTGCCCTTTTCAGGCTAACCTTCATACGGCATTGCAAAACCTGTGCCCAATAGAACACGTTTCAGCCAATCAGTATTCAGACGAAAATAAAAATTATTGGTGCCGAACATATTATTTGGTTAACGTTTAAGAGGGTTTAAAAATAAAAAAAAATTATACAATCAAACGAACATTTAACATAGAATTAATTTAATTTAGCAGAGTAAATTATAAGTGTAATGAATCCGGCATAACAGTAGTCTTACAGAATGTTTCTTTATGATCTACGATTTATTTCGAAAATATATGTTTGATGTGAAAAGAAAATAGTTTGACGTTAGAAACTTTTGTTCCGTAATTTGCTATATTACAAATGTACATAAAACG
Organism: Clivina fossor; assembly: GCA_963966155.1. NCBI lineage: Eukaryota > Metazoa > Arthropoda > Insecta > Coleoptera > Carabidae > Clivina > Clivina fossor. Next base: position 7,601,420 of record OZ014566.1, read on the forward strand.
CACCATATTTATTTCAATTAGAAATAAGCAGCTTTTATAGCATATTGCATATTTTTCTTTTGTTTTCATAAATTTCTTAATTAAAAACAATTATATATTTCTTGTTTTTTTTTTGTTAAATTAAATAAAGAATTTAATTTTTTTTAAGAACATAAAAAAATCTTACAAATGAATTCTAATTTAATAAAAAATGCTAATTACTATTTAATTTTTTATAAAATAATTTCAAATATTAAAAAAAAAATAGTATTTTCAATAATAGAGAGAAACATTTAAATTTTATTATGCAATAGAAAAAAAGTTAATATTTTGTAACATTCAATTTGGGGTACACTGTATCAAAGCTAGCTAAATCTTCTAGTTAATATTACACCAAATTTTTGAAACAACATAAAAAAAAAACACCAATTTCGAACTAACGGCAGAAGATAAAATGGAAAATAAAAAACAAAACTAAAAGAAAAAATAAAAATATTATTTTATTACATGCTATGATATTTTCTAAATAAGTACATAAAATAAAAATATATAAATAATACAAATAAACGATAAATAAAATTATGGCGTTTTTTAAATAAAAATTAATGATAGATTTCTATCTACATGTTATTACAAAAAAATATTGGAAAAAAATATTTTTATATAAGGCACAAATATGTTAATGCACTAAGGTGCGGAACTTAATATTTGTGAATCAAAAAACTGATGCAGTATACATTAAAATACATATATATTTTGTATATATATAAAAATCATAAATTTACTATTAAACTATTTATTTAACAATTACATGCTACAGACAAACTTAAAATAGTTAAAATTTTCAATATCTCTGCATAAGTTAATTAAGGGAGAAAATACATGTAAATCCTCCCAAAAAAGGTGATTTTCAATAATTTTTTATGTCTTAATAAAACCGTACAAAATAAAATTGTTTGTACCTTGTAATTATATACATTTTCAGCTAAAATGCGATTTTTTTGAAGAGTCACGCCAACCAAGGGCGTCTTTTCTGCGGCCGAGTGTACAACCACTTCCAACTCGGTGAGGAATGTATTTCGACTCTTCAAAAAAATCATATTTATAGCTGAAAATATATATAATTACATGGAACAAACAGTTTTATTTTATACGATTTCATTATAAAAAAAATTGTTAAAAAATCACTTTTTTTATTTTGGCGTTTACATATAATTTCCCTCCTTAAATAAAAATTATACAAATTTAGAAATAAGTAAAAAAAAGCTGGACAAACGTATTATTTGATAATACATATCCTGATTTTAAGATTACACATACTGATTTTATCATTTGAATTTTATAAATAAATTAATGTAAATAAAAATATTTTTCTAGATTTTATTTAAATTTTTTAAAAGGAGTGAATCTAAAACGTTTAATATCGTTCTATATCAATGGTAGTAGTGCAAGGCATGTGCTCAGCATTTAACAGCGTTGTGGTACTGCTGGTAGGTGCTGTATAACGTAGTCTCACCTTATTCAGCGCTTCTAAAACTTTATCGGGCATATGATCCTGTATCATAACCGGTGATATTAAAACTTCATCGAAATCGGTATTTGCCGCCCACAGTGCTTGATAAACAGGCTCGTGTTTCGATATGGCTTGCCTGTAAAACATTTTGAGAAACACTTATTTACTGTTTGTTTTTATACAGGATGATTCATAATAGAAGTAACAATTTTCAATACACGATAGAGAAAATTATTTTGAGTAAATTTATCATAGTAAAATTAAAAAGAAAACATAGTTGCAAGAAAGATTTGTAAAATATACAGGGTGTTTATTGTAACCAGAGTTATGACTGATCTAAATCACAAAACTAAATCAAAATGAAAGATCATTTCATCTTGATTTAAATCAATGATTCCCAAAGTCGTCTATATCGACCGCTAGGGGTCGATATATTTAACTCTAGAGTCTTTGGATCAGAGACGAATTAAAACTAGTATAGTTATATTGTACAAATTACTGCATAATATGGTGAACTGGCCCAGCTTACTTGAAAAACTTAATTTTTCTATTGTTATTATTGTTCTATTGTGATTTTTCGAGAACAAATATTTTACGTAAGGCACTAATCAAACATAATGTGCAGAAATTTTAACAATTGCTTATTGAAAATTTACAAATAATTAAGTTAGTAAAAATAATATATTTGTATATGTATTAACATTATTGTATATGAACTGATTTGTATTTTTTTTTTTATATATATATATATATATATACCGGGTGTATACTTGGTTTATACAATATAGGAAAAACAATGTTATTTTTTTAACATCGCAATTCCTGCTTCCCCGTTAGTTATAGAGAAAAATTATAAGAGACAAAAATTATTTAGAATTAAAAACTACATTATTTACGCTTAAAATAATTGCGATATTGCGTCTCAGTAATTAATTATTAATTAAATAAATATTAACAGTTTTCGGCAATATCAGACAGCCATGGACGAAACGCGAGTGTATTTTGTCCATGGCTGTCTGATATTGCTGAAAACTGATAATATTTATTTAATTAATAATTAATTACTGAGACGTAATATCACAATTATTTTAAGCGTAAATAATGTAGTTTTTAATTCTAAATAATTTTTGTCTCTTATAATTTTTCTCTAAAATTAACGGGGAGGCAGGAATTACGATTTTAAAAAAATAACATTGTTTTTCCTATATTGCATAAACCAAGTATACACCCGGTATATATATCTTGTCCTGTAATTGCTTGTATAACTGTTGGGTAATAAAGTCATAATTATTATTATTATTATAATTTTATACTCAAATTAATTTTGCTTATATCACCAATCAAAATTTATTACATTTTTTATGAATCACCCTTAAAGATATGAGGTACATATACTTAAAATACAATATATTCTAAATTCTCTATTTGTGAAATGTCATGCTCTACTAAGGGAACACTAAACACATTTTGAACACATAACTTGGATTACATTTTGTGAACCACTGGAATTATATTATAACTATAACATTTAATATGTAATATTTTTGGTTTATATTATAAGACATAATTTGTATAATTGCAACATGCGTTTGATATTTATATTAGAATGCATGCTCATTGGTCTTAGTCATGCTAATTATTTTTTTTTTTTTTCGGAAAAATTTTGAGAGAAAAAAAATCATACCTCCAGCGTTTTTCATATTTTTGTCTGAAAGACAAAATGAAAAATTTTAAAAATAAGTTTTGTTTTTTAAATAAATGTAAATACAAAATACAAAACTAGATTGATAACTAACATTACATAGAAGTTATGCGTGTTACATAGTTTTATTAATAATATATTTATGTTTTATTGTTGATTAAATAATGTAATAAAATATTGTAAACCTTATTCAAAATGCCGTTTTACGCATTTTACTCTCAATCACATGACTTTGACCAATTTAAACATTTGATACACTTTTAGTTTTTACACCAAGCGTTTGGATTGGTCAAATATTTGTGTTTATGCGTTAAACTAAAACGGCAATCTGAATTATTAAAAAAAAATTTATTTGAAAATTTTAGTTTCTGCAGTTGAATAAATTTCAACTGAAAAACATCTATTGCGTCCTTTGTAGGGCTTGGCGATATTATAATTTCAATATCGATATATTGATATTTCGATATATCAATATATTACAAATTGTACGATTGCTGTACAATTTATGTAATTGTTTCTGAATTTTCTAAACAGAACATGTCCTGAAGAGGGTGGAAAATATCACCAAAAGCTTGACACAGAATCTTTAGTGAGAGTTTGATTCGTACACCTAACCTTTTGACTATCTTCCCAGCAAAATTTTATACATTATAATACATTCTAGTCATTAATTTTTTTATATATAAAAAGATTAAAATTTTAAAAGATTTGTATGAAATTATTTAAAGTACTTTTGACATTCACTTAAAATTACTTATATATATATTTAAACCGTAAACCGTATTTGCTTTACACATTTCCACAGACAGACTGACAACACGTTAAAACAATTGATTTATGTAACAACATGCCTAATTTAGGCTTATCTGTAAACAAACTCCATTAATCAAATGTCATCAAATATATTTTGATGACGCTAATAATTTGTTAACCTTAAATGTATTTTTAAACTTACTCTTCTTTAAAAAAAATTTATTAAATTTGCAGAAAATATAATAAAATGCAAACTTACTCTCCTCGTTTCGGATGATGCCTGACAATATGTATTATCCTTCCCGGTGGATATAAAGGATTATGTAGGGTCAATGCAATTGTACTGTCATTCGGATGAACACTCATATTCCTAGCACCTTTTTTCGCCGCCATATATTCGGCGATTTTCGAATCAGCCGCTTCTAAATCACTAACGGAAGTTGGTTCCGGTGCACATCCGCAACAAAAGACACTGCATGTTATTGTTTTCCACTGTTGCAAAACAAAACATATGAATGTAGTTGGTAACAATGAGGACATTTTTTTGTCTTAATTTCAAGATTTTTACTTTTAACTCAAAAGTAAACGCGTTTTTAAACTGCTAACTTACACTATTTTAATAGAAAATTTAATAAAAACAAAGTAATAGTGTAACTATTTTAAAAGATTAGTATAAAATTATTTACCATTTCATTTAGAAATATAGGCCCATACTTTTTGTTAAAAGTACTTTGACGTTCACTTAAAATTACTTCTATTAGTTTATTTAAAACACTCTGTTTTTAAACCAAATAGTAAATAATGAAAAAAGTAATGTAATGTAATGTAATGTCATATAAATACTAGGAGTATTATTTATTTTTATTAAAAAAAATTATTTCTTTAATAAAAACCCAATTTTACATACTGAAAGTATATTTATATTGGAATTAATAGTAAAAACATTGGGCCGTATTCACACCTCACTTTTAAAAGTGATTTCTATGAAAATTACTTTTAACATTCACTTATAATTACTTATTAAGCAATTTTTATTAGTTTATTTAAATTTCATAATATTAGATATAAAAAAAAAATATATCAAAAAAGAAATACTACTCATATTTAATAAGAGATGAGAAATATAAATTTTCTATGGAGCAAAAAATAAAATCACTTTTTTACAAACAAAAGAGGTGGAAATACGGGCCATAGTATTTTTCTAGTATAAATGTAATTGTAAAATTATTAATAATTTTTCAGTTCAGATGTAGTTTTATTTTTAAACTAAATTTTAACTAATTTTATATACAGTTTTGATAATAGTTATAGTTTTTCTATTAAAATATTTATTTACTTGTAAGTTAAAAGTAAAAATCTCGGATCTTAAAAAAAAATTTTCCTAGTGTAGATTTAATTGAAAAGTTATTAATTCTTAGTACCTTCGGATCAACGCTTCGTTTAATAGCATTGATTAGGTCAGAGCGTAGTGCTTCCATTTGATGGAGCCCTATTCTTGGTACAACATCTTTTCCTACTACGACTGATGTTATGAAGGATTTTGTGTATTCCACAGCTGGCATGCTGAAATTATATAAAATTTATTAATAAAGAAAAAAATTCTTTAAATACAAAATCATTATCGAGAAAAAGTGGAATAAGTATAAATAGTCCACCAAAAGTAGTTTACATAAGATCATTCGTTTTTAAAGTTAAGCAAAAGTAGTTAAAATATTTTTAACTTTGTAGTAATTATTTTTAGTTAGATCTTTTTAAAAGAAAAATATTTTACATTTTATTGACAGACAATATCATGAAAACCAGTGGCGTAGCAAGAAACTTGTCAAAGGGGGGGGGGGGTTAATAATATTAATCAATAAAGATAATCTTGTCAAAAACAGACATAATCTTGTGAAAAACAGACATAATCTTGTGAAAAACTTCATAATCTTGTAAAAAACAGACATAACCTTGTGAAAAACAGACATAATCTTGTGAAAAACAGACATAACCTTGTAAAAATAGTCATAATCTTGTGAAAAACATACATAACCTTGTGAAAAACAGACATAATCTTGTTCGAAACTTCATAATCTTGTAAAAAACAGTCATAACCTTGTAAAAAACAGTCATAACCTTGTGAAAAACAGACATAATCTTGTGAAAAATAGACATAACCTTGTTCTTGGGGGGTTTCAACCCCCTAACCTAACCTAACACCCCCCTGGCTACGCCATTGATGAAACCAGTTAAAAACAAAACGGAATCAATCTAATGAGTTTACTAACCTTAATAATCCCCCTGGCGGTGAGTAGCTAAAACACTGTAGATCATTATATTCCTGCTTCATAAGTATCGCCAATATACTAGCAGTTCCTGCTCCCAAGGAATGTCCTACTAGAATTAATCCGAAATCTCTTGTACCACGATCGGGATTATAGTTGAATGCTTTCTCTAATAAATTCTCGTCTCGCAGTTTATCGCGAATATATTCGGCCGCTTGAATCATGCCTTTGTGTCCGGTCCAATCTTCTTGGGGTGGATTCAATGGTAGTGTATCGCCTTCCGCGTTCAAATCCGTTAAAACATCCTGAAAATATTTGCATTTCCAATTTCAGCGAGTAATATTGTTTTGAAATTTATTCGTTAATTAGAAAGAGAAAATTCGTTTTTCTATCTATTACATTTTCGTAATATTTATTACACAAGTAAAACAAAAAATGATATATGTTTTACTTAAAAAATATAACTCAAAAATTATGTCATTATTACAAACATTGCAGTATTTTTAAAAAATTTAAAATTAATTAATTAAATTTTTAAACTAGATATTCGGCCTGATTCTCTAATGAAGTTGCTAAGTTTTAGCAATGTTGCTAACAACTCTAATCAATAGAAACAAATATAACAGTTCTTATTTTAATTTTTTATTTAGTATCAGCTAATATTATTGGCTAATGTTGTTAGCAACGTTGCTAAAATTTAGCAACTTCGTTAGATAATTAGGCCCAATAATAATAATAACAATGATTTTTTTTAAATATTACAATTTTATACAAAGAAAAGATATGATAAAAATATTAGATGTGAAATCTATATAAAATGTATTCGTAATATGTATATTATATGAGAGCAATAAATAATAATAATATTAAAATACCAATAATAAATAATAACGTTAATGAGATCTGAAAATTCTATAAATTCAATAAATAATGGCCGTGCAAGTCTGAAGCTTACTATAACAAGAAAGGCATTTAAAAATTACAAAAAGTATTTTTAATGTTATAAAAATTGTAGTATAAGATATTATTAATAGTTACAATAGTATTATTAATAGTAATAGTTTAATAGTTATTATTATTTTTATGGAGTTATAAGATATTATTCTAAAATTTACATCAATATTGTAATAAAACAAAAAATTGTTGCTTTTTTACAATATTTAATTTATTAAATCTACTGCTTATTAATTTATTTACTACAATTGTTGTACAAAAACCAACTTCTTGCAATATTGTAATTTTTAAAATAAAATATCTTAAAATAAAACGGCTTTAAGTTATTAAACAGAATAATTAAAGAAAACTTACTTTCATGCTAAGCGTTCCTCGAATACTAACAACAACTTTCTTTCGATCGTAATCGACAGCAACAAAAAATGGCGTTTCTCCCACATCAACATGATATGTTACGTAAACTATATCTATATCGCCGATTGTTAATATCCTCTGTAATGCCGCGTAATTGCATTGACAACAATTATCATCTATTATTGTTGCATTATCTTTTGGACTTCCGCAACATGGTATACAACAACATCTAGAAACACACAATTTATTCCAATTATTTTCACTTCGTGCTAGACACAAGTATTGGTTGACCATATGCATTCTGGTTTTAAGTTTGAATAGCAACTATATATTGTTTATAGACCGACTGTTTTAAATTCTTTACGTGTATCAAATGAAGTATGATTTTTGAATTACCTGAATTTGGTACATAATTGACAGATTCCTGTTGTAGAATATGTCATAAGGAATACTGGCCAACCGTAAGCGCCTAGGGCAAAATTCATATAATGAATAACGGTGTGAAATAATTCCAAATCGGATGACGATTCATGCAGCGCTAAAAATTGTGATCTTGGTGTTACAGCCACGCCCGATAAAAACTCATACGTATCATTCCTTCTCTGAAACCATTCGAAAACAATTATCAGTTATTTTAATACATATTTTCAAACAAAAACATTTTCATATATAATTTTAATTAATGTAAATAGAACTAGGAGTAAAATTATGATTGTTATATAATGTCTCATATTTGTTTAGTTAAAATAATTTATATGAATGATTTTGAAGGTATACGTGTGTAAGTGGACGTCCGATGAATAGATGGGATGGTATGATTGAGAGAGTGGCTTGCGTGAGCAAAAATTTCCAAGTAGTAGATATAGAAGAACCATATATGAGATATATTATGAATGTGGATGAAACTAAAGTTGCTTGTCTGGATAGGAATGTTTTGCAGAAAACTAATATCGTGATAGTGGAAAGAGTTTGTGCCACATTCTTTTTGAATGCACGGCGTGATTGTTTATGTATGTATGTAAAATATGAGTACTGAAAATAAAAGCTTAGCTTTCGAAATACGTATATAGCTTTTTTACAATATCTGTTTTGTGCTTTAAGGAAAATTATTTTATTTTATTAATTTTTCGCCACAGTAAGGTCATATTTTAATTATTAGATTAGTGCGTAATTATCAGGTGTTTTTAAAAAAATATTTATTGTGAAAAAAAAATAAAAACAGCAATTTTTATTAACAAATAACCGTCTACAAAAACGTCTGATAATTATGCACCAACCCAATAATTACCTAGTAACTTGTTGCTATGTTTTGTCATTTGTATATTTTTTCTGCTCATGATAATATACGTGGAGTATATCGAAACATCGATTTTTAAATAATATATATATATATATATATATATATATATATATATATTTTTAAAATTATTTTTTTTGTACTATATATATATATATATATATATATATATATATATATATATATACAGTAGTTAGAATATTTATCGCGTGAAGCAGAGTATTAATTTAATAGTTTGAATAATTACACATCGAATTTAATTAGAAAATTAAATTAAAAATTGTCAACTGCCTCGTCTGGGACTCGAACCCAGGACATATAGGTGACCTATATGTCCTGGGTTCGAGTCCCAGACGAGGCAGTTGACAATTTTTAATTTAATTTTTTAATTAAATTCGATGTGTAATTATTCAAACTATTAAATATATATATATATATATATATATATATATATATATATATATATATATATATATATAGAACTTAATCCTAAAGCTTCTATAGTAATATAATGAGTTCTGAAAGATTTTTTACTATATTAAATGAAATAAGATTGAAATAAACACGACCTCGCTCGGTGAGAATAATTCTTCTTGGAACACAAACAAATTCAAAATGAAAACTATAAATCACTTTTCCTAGTACATTCAGAGACAGAGGCGAGAAAAAGAAAATGCGATAAAATTGTAATATATTCGCGTGTTTCAATTGTTCGCGCATAACATAGAAAAGCGTCTAGTCTGGTCTTAATTTCGTGTCCGGAGGTTGAACAGCGCGCTGTCCATTCCGAGTTAATCCGGGCATGAATCCCCCAGCCAAATGTCACCTAACGTTATTTACAGGTGGGTATTAAGGCAGAAATCCCACTGTCAACGCAGGTTACAAACTTCTAACTTAAATTTACCACTATATAGTTTATTCGCTGGCTTGGCTTTACGATACATATATTTTACACAGAACTAAAAAACATTCTAGACATTGTATGAACTATAAGATATTATTCTAAAATTTACAACAATATTGTAGTAAAACAAAAATATTATATTACTTATATGTTACCACGTTGATGCATGGTAGTGAATGTTGGGTTTGGTTGCAAAAGCATAAACGGAAAATGACTGCTGTGGCAATGAGATTTTTACGTGGGATATGTGGTGTAAATAGGAGAGATCGAGTACGAAATACATTAGTGTATGATGAGTGTGAAATTGAAAAAATGTTGTAGCAAAAGTTGGTGTTAGTCAGTTAAGATGGTTCGGACATGTTGAGTGAATGTCTAATGAACGTTTGGTTAAAAAGATTTATTTGAATGATTTTGATGGTATACGTTTGCGTGGACGTCTGATGAGTAGTTAGAGTGGTATGATTGAGAGAGTGGCTTGCGTGAGCGAAAGTTTCTAAGTAGTAGGAATAAAAGATCATGTATGAGAGAAATTATGAATGTGGGTGAAGCGAAAGTTGCTTGTTTGGATAGGAATGTTTGGAGGTGACTGATTTCGGGATGATGAAAAGAGTTTGTGCCACACCCTGCTGGGTACATGGCGTGATTGTGTATGTATGTATGTATATCTTATTTACTTTAACGTTAAAACAAAAATTGAACTGATGAAGACGAGCGTTCCTCTCGTCGAAACGACGTTTTTATAAAATAATTAACCAGAATCTAATCCTAAAATAGTTTTTATTTTAATACAATAAGTTCTGAAAAATATTTTACTATGTTAAGAAAATGCTAAATGCAGTGTAAATTTCAAAAATCATAACTTCGCGCCGAAGCATCGTAAGTCCTTGAACTTTAGCGAAATTTACGTCGAATTGTATGAATTTTTACGCTCTCTTGGTAAATTTGGTCAAAAAAACTTTTTGTATACTATACATGTCAAAGTTTGACAATTTTTTCAGTCAAAACTGGTTTTCTTCTGCGGTATGTGATGGGAGAGCGGAACGGTTAAAGATGAAACTTCCATTCAATTTCGTTCAAAACCGGCCGAGTTATACCGATTTGAAAAATTTTTCTAATTTTTCGACACGTTTTCAAAGTGTGACAGTCAGAAAAAAAATTAATTTGTAAATAACGATACACTTACTTGTTCAACGATAGCTTTCTGTTCAATTTTTTGGAATTTTCTTAACAGCACAAGTCCGGCTACAACATCTGATGGTACGACATCTAAATCGCGAAAAAAGTCCGAGAGTAATCGTGCAATATCTGCGAATGAATTGCGATTCCGATCCGACGGTCGCATACAACAGAATAGAAATCTACATCTCTGATCCCAGCTGTCTTGATATGCTCTGATCACCTTTCTAAAAACACAAACAAAATTCATTTATTTTCCTGTTTACCTATATTTCACTGTTTTTATTTGTGTGCGTAAAATTTCTGTCTACACTGTAAAAAATTGATGTTAATTTACATATTCTATAAATATATTTTTGTAGAAAAAATGTAATATTACGTTAATTATCACCTATTTCACTGTTTTTATTTGTGTGCGTAAAATTTCTGTCTACACTGTAAAAATTTGATGTTAATTTACATATTCTATAAATATATTCTATATTATAAAAATATTCTATAAATATATTTTTATAGAAAATGTAATATTACGTTAATTATCACAGTAAAAATTACAAAATTCTACTATTTAACTGTTAATAATTATATAAAATTACATAAATATACATTACATTTTTTACAGTGTATGATAATAGTTGAAAAAAGTAAAAAGGATTAAAAACTAGTTTGATGTTTATGTAAGCTAATTCTAAATGGGTTATTCAGTGAGTATTAAAATCAGTATTTTTTCCCAAAAATTTCACAAGTTTGGTTTAATGTTGGTATTTTTTTTATGTAAATCAAAACTTTATACTAAATAGAATAATATATATTTTTAAAAATGTTTATATTTGATATCAATAACTGATTTATATGATTGTATATGTATTATATATGTATGTACTGATTTATATGATTATATATGTAAATTTTATAATATAATATGAATATAAAATACGTATATTTTATGTAAGTAATTACTTACTTTTTCGGTAAAAAAAAATACATACATGGTAAATTAATTATTTTACTTAAAATTACAAATTTATATTATTTTTACAGAAAATTTATATAAACCATCTGTTTTGCTGGAAAAATGTATGATTTTTACTATGGTTTTTAAGTAAAATGGCAATTTTTTACAGTGTAGTTTAAAATATAAAAAATCCAAATTTACTGGATGAGCTCATTACAGTCCGAGAAATTTTTAAATATTTGTTAATAGTTTTATCAAACTTTCCATTCGAAAAAAAAGAACTTCTTTATGCTTCACTGTAAAAAATTTATGTAATTTTACATGGTTTGTGAATGTAATTTTTCATAAAAATGTAATATATTGTTGTTCATAAAATGTTGTTATTTTTACTGTTAAAATTACATAACTTTAAGATATATATTTTTTTACAGTGTTTAATGTATATAATAATAATTGCATACCAATTACAGATTGCATTCAAAAATAACTAATCAAATAACTTAATTGTATATTTTAGTATGTTTTTATTTTGTGTATATTTTGTAAATTTCTTTTTTTTGTAATTTTTGTATGTACACTAACCTATCCTGTAATTGGTAATCTGTCGAATAGTGTACTTTAAATAAATAAATAAATAAATAATTTGCTATTTTATTGCCACATAAAATTCTTTTTCACCACAGTAGTATTTAAAATTGAGTAACGGATATGTGAAGGAAAAACTTGTTTCTCCGTAACACAATATGATTTTGAAATGAGATAGTAAACATAACCACCTACCTCTGTCTCCAGTTCCGGTTTCGGTTACCGGATCTTTTGTACTGAAATCGGCTCTCTGATTCCCTCATACTTCGCTGAAATTGCTTCATTTTCACCCACGATCTGCCGGCTGCATCATATGTGCACCATACCGTTATTAGAACAGATACCAGCACACACCAGTTACATACGACGAGACCTATAACATTAGAAATGCATAATTTAGACTTAATATACTCTGACAAGCAGATTCAATGGTTGAGTAACCTGTGAAATTTTTGGGAAAAATAAAATCTCAACATTTGAGTTATTATATATGTAGATGCTTTTCATATGTTAAATATTCGTAAATAAATATGTTGCATGTAGTTATTCGTCATACAAAAGAAAACAAAATAAAAATACGTATTTGTATGTTATAAAAATATAAACGAAACTGTCCGTCACATATAAAATTTATGATGTTCTTTCATCCTCAAAAAGATAAATGACATTTTTCTTCTTTTTGGCACAAGAAATAAAAAAAAAATTTAGACATTCATTTTTTTTCTTTTAGTTTTTTATTTTTCATCTTTCAATATTTCCGCGTATTGACAGATCAAAAAGTTTTCCAATGTAGAAATTTTCCGAATACAGAATTGTTTGAAAACCAGTTTCGATTAATTATTAATTACTTTTCCGATAATTTACGAAAGAAACTTGAAAAATATATTTCTTTAATTTGTTCGAAGTTTCTAATTATGTTAAAATAAAGAATGAGGCTATTTATACATACGGTATGTATACACAATTGGCTATTTATACATACTGAAAAAAAAAAAAACCTAAACCAACCTACTAACCTAACCTACCCTAAATAGCCAATTACGTAAACATACTGTATGTATAAATAGCCTATTGCGTATACATACCGTATGTATAAATAGCCACTTTCTAAAATAAAACTACTGTAGAATATAGTATTGTATTTTAATTTTTATTAATAATCCACGTATACTATAAAAAAAGTTGCCATTTTAAATAAAAACCATAGTAAAAACATTACATATTATTTCAGCAAAACGATAAATTTTTTGTAAAAATAATATAATTTTATAATTTTTAAGTAAAATAATTAATTTACCTTATTATATATGTTTCTTTACCAAAAAACTAATTGCTTACATAAAATATACGTATTTTATATTTATATAATGTAAAAAATTTTATGTGTTTGAAAATTTACATATTAAACTGGTGTAAATCAATTGCTATAGGTTTTTTAGTAAAATTGTCGAATTTATTTTACAGTGTACTTAACGTACATCATCATTATCAGAAAAAAAATATACAAATAATATTATATAGTAAATAAACAAAACATAGTAACATGCTACTAGGTAACAAAATAAGTAACTAGATCAATAAGATCAAAACTAGATCAATATTTTATAAAGAAAAATATAACATCAATCAGTATGACTAAGTAACTGATTTAAATAAAATTTGACATCCTTTAATTAAAAATTTATAAATTGTATAATCTAGTTACTTATTTTGCTACCTAGTAACTTGTTTCTGTGTTCTGGTTATTTACTGTAAATGTCATTATTAATAAATATTAATACAGAACTATAACCTAAAGCTGTTATATTTTAATATGAGTTCTGAATTTTTTTTAACTATGCTTTAATCTTTATATTTCTAATTTTTATAAATTCTTTTGGTGTAAATGTTTTAACTATTTTTTATTTTTGCATTAAACACCATTAATTTTATATTTATTTATCTAATTAAACATTAGACAAATTAAAGAAAAATGCATTGGCCCTGCCGGGGTTTGAACCCGGGACCTTTAGGTTTTGCGCCTAATGCTCTACCAACTGAGCTACACGGCTATATTGAAAAATAATTCTCTAAAATAAACTGAAAGTTATTCAAATCGAATATTTGCTATAGGAACAAATCCGCTACAAGTATATGGCTTGACTCGTAGCAGTAAGACTTTCAACATAATCACTAGAAAATTGAAAATATATTCCATGATTCGACGATTGCAGTCAAGTATTATAATAGATCCGAAGATCTCTGTTTTCAAACAGACAAGACGGTTTTTCTTTTCGCACGCGCCATGAAAAGACGAAAATCCTTTTTCTTTTTTATTCCGGGCAGGACTCCGACGATCTTCACTTGTCACGTAGCTCTCGTACATTTTACGTCCTTGTGTAACCGTACTTCTCACGTACGCGAACTTACCACTTAAACAAGGGTTGGCCAATTCTTCCAGCCACTAGATTACCGTGCCATGACAAAATACTTATCTCGGAACTTTATCTGTCATTTTACTTTAATGTTTTTTATTTAGTGCATTTATCAAAGAAATAGATAAGATATGATTTGCGTGGTATTTAAACAATTTTTGGATTCGCTATAGTATGTGTTCTATTTCAGCTGCTATGGATGAGGATCTCGGAAAATGTAGAATACTGTATTAATACTATGCATACACATATTTACATACATAAACAATCACGCCATGTACCCAAAAGCGTGTGGCACAAACACTTTTCATCATTCCGTAATCAGTCTCCTCCAAACATTCCTATCCAAACAAGCAACTTTCGCTTCATCCACATACATAATTCCTCTTATACATGCTCTTTTATTCCTACTACTTGGAAACTTTCGCTCACGCAAGCCACTCTCTCAATCATACCACTCCAACTACTCATCGGACGTCCACGCATATTTAACAGAGGTATATTTTTTTTTTGTTGTAGTTTTAAAGTAATCAAATATTATTTTTGTTAATGTATTATTTTTAATTTACTATGTAATAATCAGAGCTGTCTTTAATTTATATTTTTTTTAACTATATATGTCATTTGTATCAGTTTTTCTGATGAAGACGGACGTTGAGTTTGGTCGAAACGTCAATTATAAATAAATATTAATAAAAAACTTTAACCGAAAGCAGTTTTATTTAATATTATGAATTCTGAAATTTTGTTTACTATTGTTATAATACTTATTATTATTCCCAAAAGTGAAATACAATGAATGCAGGATAAAATATATTTATGTCATTTGATTATTTTTCCTTATGATGATATACATAGAGTATATCAAAACATCGATATTTAAATAAAATATAAACAGAACTTAATCCTAAGGCTTTTTTATTTTAATAAAATGAGTTCTGAAAGATTTTTATCGTGTTGAGCCCAGATACTTGCTGTCGAGACTAAGCAATTTGGACTACTACTACAAGTGGTAAAAATAAAAGAATATTCTTTACTTATCAATATTAACGGCAGATTGATAAGAGAAGCAATAGAAATTTATTAAGAAAAAATTAACATCAATCAGTGTGGCTTGTAACCGAATTAAATAAAATTATTTGGCTTCCTTTAATTAATAATTTATAAATTTTATAATCTAGTTACTTGCATTTTGTTACCTAGTAACTTGTTTCTATGTTTTGTTTATTTACTGTAAATGTCATTTGTATTGTTTTTTCTGATGAAGACGTACGTCGGTTAATAATAAATATTAATACAGAACTATAACCTAAAGCCGTTTTATTTTAATATAATGAATTCTGAAAGATTTTTTACTGTTAGGTAAATCCATATTCACAAAAAAAAATTAATTAAAAAATTGAGTTTTGGATTGAATGAAATATGAATACGAATGTAAAAAATTGAAATTAACGTTTTAATGAAAAATCAACAGAGATTCATTAAATTTTTCTGTAGTAAATTTCAAAGTTTGACTAACCCTGTATTGTATATTTATTTGAGCACGTAACAGAAAAGTTTACGGAAAAACTAAGGGATGGAAAAAGTTTTTCCCTTATCAAGTTATGTCCGTTCAACTCATATATGATATTATTATTTCATTATTATATACGCTACATTATTCGACAGCAAAAAAATTTCTTCTATTATTATATTATAAGATCTTTTCTTTACACATAATATTATTTATTATAGTTCCACAATTTTATATAATTATTTATATATAATACTGGCTTTACACGATACAATTTTCTGTACAAAATTATATATAGAAAATATACAAAATTAATACATACGTTTTACACGATATACATGAAAATGTACAGACACATAATGCACAATGATATATTATATTTTGATAATTTATTTATATCCAATATAAAATAAAACTGATTTAGGTTGAAATTCTGTATTAAAATTTATTTATAATCAACGTTTCGACGAAACTCGAGGCTCGTCTGATTTATTTTATTTTTATTATTTTATAATTTTTTTTTATATAGATTTTTAATTAATGGAAACTAAATTTTATTTATTTATTTAATGATATAGTCACTTATTTGCTACGTAGTAACTTGTTTCTATGATCTGTTAATTAAAGTAATGTCATTTGTATCAGTTTATCCTGATGAAGACGAGCGTTGAGTTTCGTCGAAACGTCGATTATAAATTAATTTTAATACAGAACTTAAACCTACAGCAGTTTATTTTATAAAATAAATTCTGAAAGATTTTTTGTTACGCAGGATCTGACAAAGGAAATTTAAAATAAAAACGTTTTAGAATTAATTTCTGTATAAATCTTAATAACAGATCGACGTTTCGACGTACTCTAAGTACATCATCATCAGGAAAAAAAATATACAAACCTAATCCTAAAGCGTTTTTATTTTAATATAATGAATTCTGATTTTTTTACTATGTTAAAAAGAATTTGTTAGAAATTGACGATATACTGGGCATAATATTGAAATAAAATTTGTAGGCTGTAAAACAGGAGAAGAAGAAAATAAACTTTATCATATTGTCGTCATAAAGTTTTATCCGAATTTTATAATCTAGCCTTCAGTCAATTCTAAAATCATAAACTACAACGTACATGCGTTTATGTGTAGATTTTTTTCTAAAAACCGCCAGCGTTTCAGACGATAAACGAGTCTAATGGTTTGTACACCCCTTACCCTAACTAGATAGAATCACGGCTGATAGATAGACGCGCTCTGGTGAATTCTCACACTTCCCCTCACGGCCCTGACAAATTTCTACTACGTCTCAATTTTGTCTTAACGCTTTTCATCGGCTTTTCATTGAGTTTTCACTTTGATAGACTTGCTCTAAGAATAAGTTTTCCAATAGACAACAAGGTTTACTACTAAATCGATTTTAGCAGGAATTTTTTTTTTTAATTTTTGTTGCGATAATATAAAATAAATGAAACAATTAATCTTATTATCAAAGTATATTTTTCTATTTCTTTTAAATAATACATTAATTAATATATGCGTTTCTTAAGGGTTCTTCTCCTCTGAATGTCTAAAAAGTACCTAAAGTTTGGAAATTTTGTATTCGCAAATGAAAAAACATAGAAGGAAACGGTTTGGAGATTCGAAAAAATGTTATTTTGATCTTTATTTAAAAAAATTGTCGTTTCATAAAAAACAAAATGGCGCCCGTGATTTACTGTTTTCGTATCAGCGCGGAATCGGTAAACTGCGTGAATTGCAGCGTCTCTGGATTTATCTGTAACAAAAAATGAACAACAATGCCAAAAAGTAAACTAAATTTACTGGATTATAGACCTATACAATTTACAAATTGTTTGTTTTAACTATTTTTTGTAAGGCCCTGAAGTGGAAAAAAATGCTTAAAAGCCGACCTCAAAGTTTGAGATCGAACCACATCGTCAAATTTTAAGTTATTTCCACGTTCTTAGGTCTATACTTCAGTAAATTTAGTTTACTTTTTGGCATTGTTGTTCACTTTATACCAGAGCTTCGAACCGGAACTGAACTGAAAACCGAAACCGTTATTTTTGCTGAAACGAAAACCGAAAATGAACCGAAAAAAAAATCGGTTTATTTCAGTTCGATACATGTTGAAAACACAATCTTACTTTCCACGTCAGTTGTCGTTTTTTTCTTGAATTTTATTGCAAAATGATACACAGCAATTTGTCATTTACATAACATGTAACTGCAAAATGAATAAAATAACAAAAAATTGTTGCAGCAGTAACCAGTAAACGCAAGGATGCGGAATTGAACAGGGCCTAATATTAGTTGAACTATATCAGAACTAAGAATAAATTTGAATTTGAATCTCACCAAGTAAGGTTTCTTTTGCACCCTCAATTGGACACGAATTATAGTGGTAGACGAGCCAAACTACCCCTATGACTAGAAGGGATGCTTCCATAAGCATTATCACTGAAAATAGACCACACACACATATTATTGATTATTCTCTATTCAAATTATAAATTTCTTGTAATTTAAATTTTACTATGATTCAAATAAAGGTCTTTGTCTCAAATTAATGGTTGATATTATTCAACTGTACTTTGAATGATATATTGATGTGAAAATATTTAATTGAGATTTTTAATTTTTTAATTTTTTTTGTATATGGCTCTGTATGTATCATTTAAATAGGCAAATATGTCTTCTAGATAGTTTTATTTAAATAAATAAATTAATTAGTAAATAAATAAATAGTGTTATTAAAATACTATCGCAGCTAATTAACAAATTATATTCGGTATTTGTCAAAATGAATATTTAAATAATTAAAAACTGTGAAAAAGTTCCGTTGTTTAATTGAAAAACTTAAATGATATTGTTAGTTTTACTATTATAATTATAATTTAATAAAAAAAATGCAGAATTATAAGTGGTAGTAGTATAACTTACCAAGTCGAACATATAATAAATATTGCATCGAAGCTCTGGGTGCTGTATCTAAAATACTGCCCCGCATAGCGACAATGCATATGGCACATTCGGTTATAAGGGACAACCCTAAAACAACTAAATACCCTAGGACGAATTGCCATAGCTGTAGAATACATTCTTTCGAAGTATCAAATTCTACCATAGACAATAAAGTTGCTAGCACCACGGTCCTGAAACAGAAAAAAATCAAAACTGTTAGTTCAGTATTTATAAGGTGACCAATTTTTTTTACAATGAAAAGGAGAACAAGAAAAAAGTACTACCAAAATAAATGTAACATTTTATTAATTCAAACAAAAATACACTAATTATGCTTGCATCTCTTTTAATTATTTAATTACGCTAATGAATATTTTTGTCAATTTTCTAACATATATTGGAAATTTCGGAGCGAGAAATATCCTTCTTATTGAATTTTACAGTAAGTGGCATCTCTGAATACAGATATTAACAGATTAGTTTTAAAATATCGAAAAGGAGGACAGGTAGGAGGACACTTTTCGTGGAAGGACAGAACCTACAAAAGAAGGACTGTCCTCTCTAAAGAAGGACGATTGGTCACCTTAGTATTTATTAATAAAATAGTGATTCGAATGAAAAATAATCGATTATTTGATTATAAAAATAATTCGAGATATCTCGAATTAAATTGAAATCATGCGGATGGTGAATAAACAAAAAGTAGCAGATTTCCATAAAAATATACAAAATAAATTATAAAACTGAAAGACAAAAGGTTTTTTTAATTATTCGAAATTAGAGGCCAAATAGATGCACTTAAAGTGGGGAGAAAAAAAAAAGATGCCAACATATAACTTATAAATAATTATATTTAATTTTAATTTCCTATATATCTAAAAACAGTAATAATAAAAGTATATATTTAGTTAAATACTGTAATTTTTAATAAGGTTATTTTGTTGTACCAGTTACATACACTGTTTACTTTATTTAGTAAATAATTAAAATATTAATTTATTTAACATAACAGAAATTTAAAATATTTTTATTTTTTATTTTAAGACAAACAGAAACGCCAGCCTGCGGATTCGAACCATGGATCTTAGTATTATATTCGGTAGTACCTAGCGCTAAAACAAGCTCGGCCCTAATTATATGTAATTGATAATTTAAATCAACCTGAGTTCAATTTAATAGAAAATAATATATAGGGAGGTCTTTTCGAGTGAAAAATGTCATATGAACATAAGTCCTAGTCTATTCAGTTGCGCGACTACAAGAAATTAAAGATTTATTAATGGCATGGACAATTTACAAGAAATAACGTAATATATATATATATATATATATATATATATATATATATATATATATATATATATATATATATATATGAGGCGTATAGATGCAAAAAGTGAAAAATGAGATTATGCGAAATTTGGACGTAGAATTTTACAAGGAATACGATAGTTAGGTTAGTTAGAAAAAAAAACTCAGTATTTAATATGAGAAACACTCTATAAAGTTTAG